>NW_012193062.1:340857-366184 GCF_000504015.1 Erythranthe guttata
ATATATATATATATATATAGGTATATATATATATATATATATATATATATATATATACATATACACGGAACTAACTGGGATATTGAGTGAGGAAATATCCCTATTATATTGGCATTATTAAGGAAGGTGGGAGAAATTATTGGGTAGGGGTTTTTATAATTTTTGAAGGGTAGTATTGGAATTAAAACTTCTAGGGGATTATCACAAAGGAAGATTTAAGGGTTGGACATATCACCATTTATTATTGATCCAAGGGGTTTATTACTAAAGGCCCCAAAAAATAAAGTGCATAATGGGTGGTTGACTTTGGAGACGACTTGCATTAAAGGAAACTCCAACTAAATCCAACTAATTTGTGGTTGTGTCGAAATCAAGCACAAAAATTCAAACCCTTAATTAAATTAAAAACCATAATCCACATTTAGTGCCACATTATGAGTGCCACTACGCCTTAACCATGTCACTACCTTAATTTTGTTGGCATACATAATTCAGGTTCTTGAGATCGTACACTTGGTGAAATATATTATGTGGTTTTAATTCGTAAATCTATATAAATAACTATACACCAAGCACAGTACACATGAGTATGTGTGTGTGTGTTATTATGTGTATATCAATGACGTAAAATCACATAGTGTATTTCATCAGGTGTAAGTTCTACAAAACCCGTGATTCATTTACATTTATCTAATTAAGTGTACAATATCTTATTATTCTCTCTAATTATCAAATAAAATCCAAAAAAAAATATAGTTAATCTTTGATTATAGTATAATATACAATTTTATTTTATTTATTTTTTGGTAGGAAAAAAAAAAGAGGGAGAAAAGGAAAAAAGGTGGGGTGGGCACCACAAAAGTTTGGCGGGCGAATTTTCTCTTTAGTATTTGGCAGCATATAAGAAATGCTCTTTTGTTCACAAAATAGGGAGAAAGAAAGACAAAATGATACGTGCAGGACAAGTAAAATACAAATACTAATAATACTGAATAATTTTTTAAAGTTGTTAAAAACAAGAAACTGGATCTTACTTATAAGTTATAATAAATATACAACTTCCTTAAATAATATACATAAAAAAGTGCATTATAATACAAAATGATTACTCTTTATTTTCAAATAATATACTTTTTAAGGTTTCAGTGTGCATGTAACAACTTATCAAATCTTAAAATAACTTATCAGATGTAAGAGTTTATCAGTTGTTTAAAGTAAGATTAGTCAAACGGATGATCGATATATGATTTAGGAGTAATATTTTACCTTAGAATTGGAGTTATATATGTATTTTAAAGTGTTACATAACATGGAACACAATATTTTATTTATTTATTTGAATCTAAATGACAGATAATTTGCAAAGAAGGATTATAAAAATTGGATACAAGATTACAATAAATGGAACAAAATGTGCACGAAAATATCACTACTTAAGAGAGAAAGAGACATAGTGCATGACAAGAGATCCATGTTTATAGGGTTTGATCTAATTAGTTTAAGACATTTAAGGAAGGGGGGGTGGGGGCCCCCACATTGTAGATTACCTATAAACAAAACACATATGATTAATGTTACATGTAAGTAGAAGATAGTTGGTGGAGAATGGAATGTTGAGGTAATAAAGGTATATACTACTTGACAACAACTAACATTTCTTTGTCCTTAATTCTCCATTTACCCAAGGAGATTAATGTTTGTCCTTTTCCTCTTTTTTTTTTTAAATAAAATTTATAATATCCTAGAGGAAATTAAATTACAATAATAAAAATCTAAGCTACATATTGAGAAACTATTTATTCTACACTACACCAAATACATTATCATCATTCAATCACACAATGGCGGATTCAGAATATGACTGGGGTCCATCAGTGGCGGAGTCAATATAGGTTCGTAGGGGCCATGGCCCCCCATCATTTCTCAAATTCCACTATTTTGTGTTGAAATATTAAAAAGTTCGAGTATAATAGCATTAACGGCTCATCCAGGGTTTAAATTATGGCTCTGCTAGTTCAGTCACGTACAAAAACGTACACATTTATATTGGTGAAAATCCGACAAATCGGATCGAAATCTAACATAGAAAAGACCAATTATTGGATCGGAAACAATTGAAATCGAGAATTTCGTTCCAATTTCTACCATAATCGCATACTTTACCAAGTGTGAACAAATGCAAGACATGGGCTCTAAGTTAGACAACTGTAAAATGTTGTTAGGCTTTGGCAAACTAATTAGGGTGAAAAATTGCATGTGAGAAAGTTTGACCTTAATTTTGTCAAACCACCAACAATATTATTCTACTACTTAAATAACATGCTACTTTCTAACTAAATCATATTAACTAAAGCTAACCAGAATTACATTAATTAATTAATATAGAATAGAATTTAAAAAGGTCATAAGAAAATATAAATAATCCTGTTAATTTTCCACTTAATCCACCAGTAATCCCAGACTTGCGTTGACTGATTATAATCAATTTGGATAATTCTATTTTAAAGATTTTATAAATTAATATTTCCATTTTTCTATGGCTGAAGAAAAGGGAAAAAGAATTAATTGTATTCGCACTTCATATTTTGCTAAAAATCCACTCCAAATATATATATATATAATATTTAATAAAGAGTATTACTGATCTAAGTGTGGACAGCAAAATCAAGAGTTTCTGTGGGAATTAACAAAATTAAGAAAAAATAAAAAATGAAATTATGTGCCGAAGTTACCAAATTACCCCTAAGGGTTTGGAGAATTTACATTTTAGACTCCGGAAAGCCACCGAAAGAGCTCACTGATTTCCTCTCCGACACGGTTCGCCTCCAGATCCTCGGCGGCGGCGACGGGGTCCGTCCGGCGACTGCTGCCGGAGAAGAATCTTCCCGAGCTCCTAAACGACATCGCACGGGACGAAATTGAGACGGAGGCCAGCCTGTCAACGTAATCCCTCAGCCAATTTCTCCCGCTGGATACCTCCGCCGCGAGAGCCTCGCCCGGCGGATCCGGCATCTGGATTCCGACGGACGATTCCTTGTCGGCGGAATTGCAATCGGAAATTCCCCTGCGATGTGCGACGGAACCCGCCGGAACCTCGTACCCGCTGTCGTCGACGATGTAATCGAAGGAGCCTATGGAGTACGACCGCCGCACTCCTGCTTCCACGGCCGCCTCCCCGGCCCCGCTTCCGCGGCGGCTGATGCTCCCGATTTCAATCCGGAAGCTGCCGCTTCGAAGACTGTTGCCGCCGTTTTCGGCGGAGAGTATTTTATCCAGTACGTCGGCGTCTGAGGGGACTACGGTGGACCTGCACAGGGGACACGTTTGGTTGGACACGATCCACGTGTCGATGCAGGCGGCGTGGAAGGCGTGGCAGCAGAGCGGCAGCAGGCGGAGCTGATCGTGCGGCTCGAACTTCGACAAACAGACGGCGCAATCGCCGCCGGTGAGGTTGCCGGTGACGGAGCGGAAGGTGAAAAGCGGCAGCGCGTCGAGCAAACTTGAAGCCGGCACGTGGCATTCCCGCTGCTGGCCGGAGATCCCGCCGGAGGAGTCGCGACGCAGGACGACGTCGTCGGCGGCGGAGTAGGTGCGGAAGGATCGGTGGAAGCGCTTGGAGAGGCAGCGGAGGAAGAGGTAGATGGAGGCGGAGACGATGACGGCGGACGCGATGATGATGATGACTATGACGACGGAGGACGAGGTGGCGCCTCCGGCGCCGTCGGAGTACGGCGGCGGAAGTTGCGAGGCGACGTCGGCGGGTGTCGCGAAGCCGCCGCCGATGACGGTGAGTGGCGGCGGAAAGGAAGATGACATTTGGGAAGAGGGAAGAAGGATCGGACCGGGGTTTTTAGAGAGAGAAAGGAAGAAAGGGAGGTTTTTAGAGAGAGAAGGGACTAAGACATTTCTAGAGAGAGAAAGAGAGATTGGGGATTGAGGGTAGGGGAGGTATTTATTAGTGTCACCGGTGGTGGAGTTAAGGGGGTTGCTATAATAAATGACGAATGAGCTCCTTTCCTTTGGGTGTTTTTGTTGAGGATGGATGACACGTGACTGGCACGTGTATTTACAATCCCATTATGCCTATGTGGTCTTGCTACACCCTCTACTAATGTACGGAACTTCTTACAACTTCACTGCGTGTTTTATATGTCCATGTAAAAGTGTGTGTAATTTGGATTAGGAGAAAAATCAGGGGTAAAAAAGCAATAAGGAGAAAGTTGATGAAAATGAAATTTGGGTTTTTTGCAAAACGTGCCCCTGTGAAATTTCCAACTGCAGAAAAAGTCCATCTATTATAAAATATCACTGGAACCTCCCAATGAGTTTTAGTCAATGGCACTTTTCTCCCCAGCTCGTGTTCGTGTTGTGCACTCGCGGCTGGTGAAGGAAATTTTAAGTGTAAGAGGACATAAATACCCCTCTTGGAACGCAAAATTTAAAATTAAATTACCCACAAATTTTGCTCTCTCCCCTCCTTTAGTCCCCTAAAATTCTGAAACTGTAAAATGTGAATGAAAAAATTATAAAACAAATATTGAAATTTCAAATGTTACAATTATATGTTTAAGTCTTTTTATATATTTTTTCTTTTTAATAATTGCATAATAAAGAGATACATAATATTAATAAAATTAAACACAAATGTTTTATAAAATTTTGCATTTATTCAAATTAGTTATATAGTATAAAAAAATCCAAAATAAAGAAATACATAATATTTGTAAATTAAATATACTTTATTAATTGCTAAAAATCCCAATAGTGGTATTAAAAATATAACATAAATTAAATAATAGTTAAAAAAAAAACTATATACTCCCTCATTCCCTTAATATTTGTCACTTTTGCCATTTTTTCACATTTCAAATTATTTGTCATTTTACTATTCCAATGAATAATTAATTGCAATCTTCCAATTTTGCCCTTCCTCACTCATAATTAATTGAAATATAATTATTTAAAAATTAATTAATGGCATGGGCATTTTAGTGATTTACTATACTTTTTGCTACTATCTATGCATATTTATTGAGTTTCTTAATATGCGTGCAACAAACAAAAGTGACAACTATTGAGGGAAGGAGGGAGTATCTTTCTAATTCCAAAAAAACCTAGGGTACTTCTGTCTTTTCTTTCGTGGTCAACGGGTATAACTGCAAGATGGGTCGAGTTTGTCAATTACAAAATTTTATAGGGGTTTCATTGATATTTGATAGCACAGGGACTTAGTTTGCAATTATGAATTTCACGGTGGTACTTTTTGCAAAAAACTCAATGAAATTTGGGGCCGAAAAGCAGTAAAAGAGGTGGAGCAGTGTGACAGTGGGGGCATTAATTGGATTTAGGCCAATGGGAATTAATTGGTGGGGCCTTCTTCTTCTTCTTTTTTTATTTTATAAATAAAAAATAAATAATAAATAATTAAAATATTTTAATTTTGGTTGGTTTTGGTTTTGGTCATTAATTGGTTCTGTTAACATGTTTTGGGTTTGGTTTCCCCATTTTGGTTCGGTTGAATTGAATAGTAATTTAATTTCGTTTTATTCTTTTCTTTTGGATCTTCATAGTCTCTTTATTTGGTTATGAGTAGAGTTAAAAACGAGCTGAGTCGGCTCGAAAAAAGCCAGACCTCGAATTCGAGTTTTTCGAGCTCGAGTTCACGAGCCTTCTTTTCTTTTTTTAGTCTTTAATATATTATTTTTTTAGTTTAGATAATATATAATAATAAATGTAATAATAATAATATAAAAAGAAAAAAAAAAACTCGATGAGCTCGAGCTCGACAAAATGGACCCGAGATCCAACTCTGCTCGTTCATTCCCCTATTTGTGAGTTAATTAATTATTTGTCCTCAAATTAGTGAAAATAAAAATAATAATTGATGCATCACTTGGAAGAAATTTATTCTATTCGGATTTTAGCGTAGATTTGACCTTTAGAAGGCAGTCAAGATTGACTAATAACTTCATTATCTTTTTATTTTTGTCATATTGAAATAAGTTGCCATATAAATTAATGTTATGAAAATTACATTTAATTCTTTGGTTATTTGTTGGATGATATTATCCCATTTTTATCTTTCCATTCAACTGGTTTTCATTTTTCAACATAATTTATCCATAATTACGTGGCTATTAGTCAACTCAACTAAATTTGATTGACAAAAAAAGTGGAGGATTGTGGACTAATATTAATAGTTAGTGCTAATTAATCCGGATTCTTAAACTTAATAATAGTAATAATAATAATTACTATTACTAATATTAATTAATTATGGAGGGGTCTCATTCATGTATATTTGGGTGCATCAAAGTGTATCTGCAGAAAATTGACTCTTCTCATCACTGTATAATTAGTACCAGTTTAGGTGATTGAAGTTGATAGCTTCTTAAACGCGGAAATTATAGTTTTTTTCCCTCAAGTTTGTATTTATTTCACATTTGACCCCTCGTGTTCACAAAAAATACATTTGGTACCTCATGTTTTAATAATCTAACACTTTTGGTCATCTCCATTAATTTACCGTTAGACAGTCAATTAAGATAGTGGTGGTCACATGCTTGATTCCGTTAGTTTTAACAGAAACTTGACGGAAAAGACTAAAAATGTTGATTTTTTCAAACATGAGGGGTCCAATGCGTTTTTTGTGAATATCGGGGACCAAATATGATATCAGTACAAACTTGGTGGATGAAAATTGTATTTTTTTCCATTCTTAAACATTCACTTGCTTTTTTTCTTTTTCTTTTTTTTTTTAACAAAAAGATACTTTTTCTTTACTAATTAACTAGCACCACAATTTCTGATTTTTTTTTATTATTGAGTTACATTAACAAACTCAACAAATGTAACTTAATTTTAGTTAAATCACATAAAAAATGACTAAAATAATCATCATTATTTAATGATTTATATGAGAGAGTTAATATTTAGAGTTGAATTAATTAGATTAAAATCAAGAAAAATATATGTTTAATGCCACGTTGGAAATGTAAAATAACAGATAATATAAAACGTAAATATTTTGCTAAACAAACATTTATTATTAGAACTAATTGGTAAAAATAATTGCATTAATTGATGCTATACGAATGAATTGAATTGTTGATGTGAATATAGGCACACTACATCATTTATGAACTTTAAGAATATTTAAGTGCATTCACAAGTTCGGTATATTACACTCAATTATCAACATGAATCTATAACCCTACATTTTAAATATTTTTAATTCGAATTCAATTCAATACGAACAATATTTTATACATCACAAATTCATGACTATATTTCGTTTCAGACGAAGACCCGTTGATTATTGCTCGTCTGCAACATAATTAAAAAAATTGCTTGATAACCGACCAAGTCAAGAGGAGATTGATATGATATTCAATATTCACTAAATTACGACGAACTCCTGAAGTATGACCAAATAACTCGTACATCGCATTAATAACCCTAACCGAATGAATAAATTATCTAATTTACCATCTTTTTTGTGGATGATTCCATAATAATCATTTTCATTTTTATGCATGGGAACTATATATATATATATATATATATATATATATATATATATATATATATATATATATATATATATATAGGTCAACACAAATTAAATGATTGTGGGCAAACGAAAAGTTGCACCATAATAAATTCTCCAAATTATACATTTGCTTGCATGCATGAACCTATAAAAAAGAATTGGATACATATTTGCAGAATAAGTAGATTAGAAGTTAACTGCAAAATTACTTATTTGCCATTTATTTATTTATTTTGCAAGTTTGACTTGGTTGGCCACTTTGGCTTTTCAAAAGTAACATAGATAAATTATTGGAGGCTGCAAAAATTACACAATTTTAAAAGTTAACTGCACCAAAATGAGAAAAAAGTTCAAACAAATTTGATCCTTTGCTCAAAGTTTGAGCTATTGTTCTTGTTACATGTAATGATTTTGTATGTTACTACATGCGAAGGTTGTTGTCGGCTGGGAATGAAGGCTGATCAACTTTTGTTTATGTTGCAACTCTCACAATATTTGTTCAAAGTTTGTGCTCACAAAGTGTTCGATAAAAAGCCTCTGAGAATAATTGTTGGTTAATCGTGTATATTAGTGCAACCCCATTAGGCCATCACTACTTCATAATCCTCGTTTTTAATAATATAATAATATTAATAATGTTAAGGTATATCATTACCCTCCAATCACAACCTCAATTATGTATATATAATGATATACTAATCACACATAGGTTCAATATTATACAATTTTTTTTATAGATACAGTGGCGGAGCCACCATACGGCCAAGAGGGGCCATGACCCCTCTAACATTTCTTAAATTCTTAATTTTATATATATTCGTATTAAAACTGTGTATACAAGCATTATCCAGCATTTCCTTAATGTTTTTAATGCATTCGGCCCCCGGACTTAATATCATAATCCCGCTGATGCTTACTGTCATATGTATTCATTAGTAGTAGGGCCAGTTACGGCCAACCCCTTAAAGTAACGCTAAATTACGACACTTCCCCTCCTGTTGGGTAATTACAACTACTTTTTCAACTATGTATTGTTTTACACACGTCTATTTTTATGGTGTCAAATTTATCTACTAAATGAGGGGTTTTTTCGTAAAAAAATACATATCTGAGGGGAATGATTGTAATTATTTAAATATAAAATGATTTTTTTTTTGTAATTTGACCTTAGCTTAAGAGGATGACCGTAATTTGCAATTATTAGTAATGAATTCGTTATCGAGACTTTTGAATATAAATGGTGAATTTAAATAGGAGTAATAATATATCATATTTTAATATGCTAATTTTCTAAATATATTATATTTTTTATAAATAATAAACAGAAACAAGCACGCATACTGTGTATGTAATGATATTGCTTTCTGTAAGAAGGTTGGCATGCTCTTAAAACTGCAGAAGCATATAACCACTCTTTCTTCAAGAAAAAATTGCCAGTGCCCAGACATATGTAACATTTTATTTTATTATTTGAAAATTAAAAGCATGCTTTAATTATAATTCTTTTGGTAGTAAATAAAATAGACTTGGTTCTTAGTAAGATTTCTGTCCCACACGCATCCCACTTTGATTCCACTAAATCTCTTGGTTTTATTTCAATTTTATTTTTTCGGGATAAAATTAGTATATATTTTATATGTGTTAAAATTAAAAAAATATATATATATATATGCTTAAAAATAAAATAAAAATAAATATTGGACCTTCTTATTGTTATATTAGTTCGGCCCATATATCGAAGCCCATGTTATCTGGGCTAATCAAAATCCAACATATGACTGTTTTAAGCTTAATTGAGTTATTACCGGGCTTTGAAATTTGTATTGGAGTTTCATTCGTGTATATATAACGAGTTGACCGTACGGACATCCCGGAAATCGAGGTCGGTCTGCACAGAAAAGAAAATCGGACTGAGTGCGGAAATAACACTCCGACAATCAAGTCAGTGGATATCGATATCTATTTGTGTAAGTAATTGAAAAGGTAGATTTTTCTTATACACGTAACCGAGTCCCCTTGTGAGTGGGATGGAATCTTCGTATCATATCGCCGTTTTTGCCTACTTTCCGCACGTCTCATGATAATTTTGACCATCTAAGACAGTCGCACCTTCGTGTCAAGACATTTAATGCGCATGCTGAAGCATTAAATACGCTTATCAGAGTAACAAATGCGCCTCCCCTCTCGTCATGATCCGAGCTCGGTATTAGCTCGTGAGGTCGTCGTTGTTTACGCAGTTTACAAAGATGGGCCTTCTAGTAGGACTATATATGGATGATATTTGATGTCCGAATTAATTGTTTTGTAATATATGTGAATTAAGAATTATAATTTTCAAATTTTGATCAAAATATTGCCGATTGAAATTCCAATCCAAATTTCGAACTTCTGATTTTCGATCTTTTATTCTTTTTGAACATAATTGAAATTATTTTTTTTCTTTCCGTAAATTATCGGGACACTTTCCCAAAACAAATAATTTTGATACGATCCGTCTGATTTCTACCCCTTTTACCTTAGTTATGTATTATGTATACATAAGAAAGGGTAAATTCCACTTTCCCCTTTGTATTTTGGCTAGATATCACTTTACTCCCTTGTACTCTCAATTGCATCGATTTGCCCCCTTGTACTTTGGTTCGATATCACCTTACCTCCTTCTACTCTCAATTCATCGATTTGCCCCCATGTACTTTGGCTCAATATCACTTTACCCCCTTCTACTCTCAATTGCATCAATTTGCCCTACGTACTTGAAAAATTGTCTGATTGTCTCAATGTGGCCCTCGCCGTTAGTTTTCAGACTTTTGACCTAACACCGTTTGATTTAAATCTGAAAATTACTAAAATGTCACCCCTCCAGTTTAAAAATAAATAAATAAATAAATAAATAAATAACAAAAAATAAAATAATAAAAAAATCAAGACAGCGAGAAAACATAGTCCACGACGCAGCCACATTTTTTTATTAATAATTATTTAAACTAGGAGGGGTGACATTTTTGTAATTTTCAAACTTAGATAAAAAAACGGTGTTAAGGTCAAAGGTTTGAAAACTAACGGCGAAGGCCACATTGAGACATTTTTTTAAGTACAGGGGGCAAATCGATGCAATTGAGAGTAGAAGAGGGTAAAGTGATATCAAACCAAAGTACAAGGGGGCAAATCGATGCAATTGAGAGTATAAGAGGGTAAAGTGATATCAAACCAAAGTACAAGGGGGCAAGTCGATGAATTGAGAGTATAAGGGGGTAAAGTGATATCGAACCAAAGTACAGGGGGTAAAGTGATATCCAGCGAAAGTAAAGGGTGGAAAGTGGAATTTACCCTATAATAAATATACAAAATTGTATTCTTAAAATATATTTTAATATTTTTTTTGACTAAATATATTTTAATATTACAGTTAATGTTTTTTTTTTTAATGTATTTACAGGCTTCTGATATTATTTACGAGGTTGTTTTAGATAGTTTCTTGTGATTCCTCCGTAGCCCCAAAATTTCTACCAAACCCTAACATTTCCAAATCCCCAAATCAGCTGATCAAACCCTAAAATTCACGATGGGGAAGAACGAATTCCTGACCCCAAAGGCGATCGCGAACCGAATCAAAGCAAAAGGTTTGCAGAAGCTCCGATGGTACTGCCAGATGTGCCAGAAGCAATGCCGGGACGAGAACGGATTCAAGTGCCATTGCATGAGCGAGTCCCACCAGCGCCAGATGCAGGTCTTCGGCCAGAACCCGACCCGGGTCGTCGACGGATACTCCGAGGAGTTCGAGACCTCCTTCCTCGAGCACATGAAGCGTAGCCACCGCTTCAGCCGCATCGCCGCCACCGTCGTCTACAACGAGTACATCGCCGACCGCCACCACGTCCACATGAACTCAACCCAGTGGGCCACCCTCACCGAGTTCATCAAGCACCTGGGCAAGTTGGGGAAGCTCAAGGTCGAAGAAACCCCCAAGGGTTGGTTCATCACCTACATCGATCGCGATTCCGAAACCTTGTTTAAGGAGAAGCTGAAGAGTAAGAGGATTAAGGCCGATATCGCCGACGAGGAGAAGCTGGAGAAGGAGATTCAGCGGCAAATCGAACGAGCCGAGCAGACGGTCGTCGCCGGGCCCGATAACGAGGCTGGAGAAAAAGACGAAACCAAATCAAGAATCCTGGAGAAGAATGACGGAGAGGGCGAGATTAAAATCAAGATGAGTTTGGGTAAGAAGAACGCCGAGATGATCGAGAAACGAGAATCTTCGAGGTTGTTGTTTGACGACGAGGAAAATAGTAATGGGAAACGGAAAAGGGAAGGCGAGAATTCGAATTCAAATTCGACGAAGAATGGATCGGTTCTTGATGAGATGATGAGAGAGGAGGAGAGATTAAAGGAGAGGAGTAATCGGAAGGACTATTGGCTATTTGAGGGGATTATCGTGAAGGTCATGAGTAAAGGTTTGATGGGTAAGGGGTATTACAAGCAGAAGGGGGTTGTGCGGAAAGTGATCGATAGGTATTTAGCGGAGATTGAGATGCTCGAGAATAAGCATCTTTTGAGAGTCGATCAGGAGGAATTGGAGACTGTGCTTCCTCAGATTGGTGGGCTTGTGAAGATTGTGAATGGGGCGTACCGTGGTGAAAATGCAAAGTTGGTTGCGATTGATACGGATAAGTTTTGTGCTAAGGTGGTGGTCGAGAAGGGGATATATGACGGAAGGGTTTTAAAGGCTGTTGAGTACGAAGATATATGCAAATTGGCGTAAGGATGTTTGTGTGAATCGTTGGTATTCGTCTATATATATTTCCTTTATATGGTGCTGATATCCGGTTTTTTTTGTCGAATGTTTGTGTTGTATGAAGTTTTTTATTGACTGGATTTGAAATCTTTCGGTCAAAGTCTTTTTTTTCGAATGCGATCTTGAGTAACTTGTTTGAGTTGTATCGATAATTGGTGGTAATTAGAACATGCTGGAATTGTTCTTTGATAATTTTAACTTGTTGCTCGACAGATTTATTTGGGTTTTGATGATTGATGGCAGAAAGCAAGTCTCGATTTTGTGTAGGTTTTAGTGCTGTTTCAGGGGACTGTGAGATAAATTGTAATATTATGTTGGCTATCCTCATTTCTGAATGGGATTTGGAGGGATGAATCTTTTTTTTTTTCCTTTCTAAATCGCCGGATTTAATGTAGGTCAATCGGCGAATATCACTCGTCGGATGACTTGAACTCGTGTGCAGTAACCTACTGCATTGCATAGTTTACCATCCCCTCAAGCGGGCTTTTACGGCGGTTTGGAGGCAGATAGCTAGTGCCCAATCTGGACCCACCCAATACTCCACTGACCTTCTTCCAGCCTCGGCCATCTGCCGCTTCTGCTGAACCCATCCCGCCGAAGCTCACTATCAAGTTGGTTTCGCCGTACTCTTCTCAGTTCTCGAATAAACAGGTCTTCATTTCCCCCTATTTTATTTACCCGTCTGAGTTAACTCGGTGTAATTTCCTCCCTGTTTTTGACGATTTGTCGCATTATTTCTAGTTTGTGTTTATGCTTTTATCAATTGGATTTATTAGGTCTTTATATTACCCAGTACCAGGATTGTATCATCATAAATCCGAAACATAAGACAATCACATAGTAAATTATTATGGACAGTGTGTAATCCTATCAAATTCAATTCAATCAATGTTATCAATCCCATCAATATTCCCAAACAAGGCCTTGATGTTCTTCTTATTTTCCTTATTATGGACTGAAAGTTGATTCCTGTTTTGATTGGTCCATTTTGCAATTCTCACTTTTGATTTTTATACGAATAACCACGAAAATTCACCCCCGGTGTGATGCATTTCTTTGTTTTAAACCTGTAGAATTTGTTAGCTATTTGCTGTGTCGTTTTCTTGTTCGACATTATAAATGTGTGGGATTTTTCTGCAAAACGTAAATCGATAATGAACAAAAAGTCCCTATGACTAAACTTGGATTTCCTCATTCCTTGTGAGTTTTCCTAAAAGCCTCGTCTGAAGAATGACGATAATTAGTGTAGCAGTGTTTTGTCTGAGTTTTCTTTTGTTTCTAACTTGCTCTGTTTTTTTCCTTTTCGCTGTGATTAATCTATGTGGAAGACCTCCACGTTTTTTCCTATACAATAATCCTGCTATATATGAAGCTGCACTTTCTGGTCTTTCGAAAATGCCTCTACAGCATCGCTTAAAGAACCTTGGTAGCCACACCGATTTGGTGAGGTGTCCACTTCATTGGCTGAACGTGGCGGTGATCTTTCCGTTTTTTTTTAAACTTGGTTATCACTCTCGTTTTATCTTATCGAACACATTCCTTGTACTTAGCTGATTCTTATATTGAAGGACTCCAATGCACAACTTTATATCTTATCAGTCACTTACTGAAATTGGAGTGGCTGGAACTTAGCATCCGATGAATAGTGCAAAAACGGTTCGAGTCTTTTTTGTCCAATTTCGTTCTTGAATTAGGCACTACTATCATTTATCATCTGCATTAAGCGACTCTTTTTTTTTTTTTTTTTTTGTAAAATATTGTTTAAGTGTGCCAGATTGCTAAAATGATTATTTGGTGCTTAGAAGCATCCGATAAAAGATGGAAAAATGCTTCGAGTGCATTTGTCCAATCATCAATGCATAAATATTAGCTTCTTCATTCTTGAATTAGGCACTATTATTTTCATTTTTAAGTCTCTGTCTTCTTCCGTCGAACATCTTTAGTAGTGACAGGTTGCCGAAATGTGTGTTATAAAATCTGGAAATCGAAATCAATAATTATGGAATATATTGTGCCAATTTAAGGTAGACATGGTTACGGTACCTTCCACAACAGGCCAGACGGGAATCCTCCCTGGACACCTGGCATCAATATCGGAGCTAAAACCGAGCCTGGTTTCCATACACGAGGGCAATGAAGTCACTAATTACTTCATCAGCACTGGATTTGCCTTTGTCCATTCAAATTCAATTGCTGATGTCATCGCAGTTGAGACTGTTCCGACTGAGCACGTGGACCCCGTTTCTGTCCGAAACGGAATCTTGGAATATACTCGGAAGATGAACACAGGTGTGGACTGATATGGAGAAATTTGAAGCCCAAATAGATTTGGATGTTTTAAATTCTTTAAGTTCTTCTCTTTCATTACAGTCCCATTTGATTATTAATAATCTGTTTGAAATTATAAATACATATATGAAGTTATTTAGAATCCGTATGTAAATCTTCGTCTCGAATCCAGACTTTTTTTCGAATGTACTATTGATTCGTTTTTCCCTCTCAAGTCTTGACTGCAAGAAAAGGGCTAATGCCAGATAGCTGTTATTTTTCCGAGTTGTTGTGGCGATTTTTGACCCGAATATTTATTTTGAATGCGTGCAGGTGTGACAGCGTTCGAATATATATGAAAAATGAAGTAAAAATAAGGTATAAGTTTTAAAATTAATTGTTGTGGCAATCTTTTTTCCGAATATTTGCTTTGAATGTGTACATATGTGTGATCGTATTCGAATTTATACCGAAAAAAATTTATTCTATTTTAAAATTAGTCTATGGAAACTTGAATAATTCAATTTTAGAAAAATAAAATATAATAAATAAATAAAATAAGTTAAATGTTTTTTATGCATTTGCTCTTTCCAGCTACCCAAAACGTTTTTCTTGCATGATCACTAGGTGGCAAAGTAGTTGGGCACAAGTAAAAGTGAGCTTGGCCTAAGTAAATTGAAAAGTACATAAATTAACTTAGGGTAAATTACAAACACCCCCCCCAGGTATGTTTAATTTACGAAAAAACTCCTCTTGTTTGGATAATTACATTTACCCCTCAACTATGATTTTTTCTTACACTTCCACCCTTATGGTGTTCAATTCAACATAATCATCTATATTTCGTGGTATGCTCTATTTTGTACTCGTTTTGTGTAAAAAAATACAGTTTCTGATGCACTACAATCTCATGTATACAAGCCAAAAAACAAATATTATGATCATGTTGCTTCAAAATGTAGAGTTCGATGGGATAAAATGGGTATAAAGTGATAATATTCCATATAATCTCGAAGATTTCACTAAATTTGAGGAGTTGAGGGGTGGTTGTAATTATCCAAACAAGAGGGTGGTTTCGTAATTTGACCATACCTCAGGGGTGATTGTAATTTACCCAACTTATTATTTATTTTTCACACAAATATTGCAGTAAAATGAATAATATAATTTGAGTATCTAAATTATTACTGAAAATTACTGTCTTCAAATTATGAAAAAATCTCTTATGTTGGATAATTACAAATAACCCCCTCAACTAGGTATTGTTTTACAAAAAAATCCCTTATTGAGTATGTAAATTTGACACCGTGAGGGTGGACGCATAAAAAAATGAGGGATGGTTGTAATTACCTAAACACGAGAGGGTTTTTCGTAATTTGAGCATACATCAGGGGTTGGCCGTAATTTGCACCAATTAATATTTCAATACACCTCACAATCTGCCTTTCAGTCCAAATACTTGTATCACATGTTTTTTGTATTGAAAAAAAAATAAGCAATATTTAAATATTTATGTATTAAATACTTTTGACTTTTTCAGTATATACCAAATCGGGTGACAACTCCAACCAATAGAATTTAAAATAATTAAATAAAAGTGATGACATACATAATCACACTTAATGAATTAAACAACACTTTACCAACCATCAAATGGCCCACATAACATGATCATGACTCAATTCCGAGTTAGCACTCAATTAAAAAAAACTCAAAAATATTATTATATGACTTTCTTGCAAGACCTAATTCTGATTTTCTTCTTTAATTTATACATTATTTATATTTCTAATACACATGTTTAATAATGGAAGAACATCATTAGTTAACTAATATTGATAATGACAATAAATAAACTTATTACATACATACTGCAGGTGTACTTGTAAAAACTTATTTAAAAGTAGAAGTTATGAATTATGAGTTAAGTTGGTTTAAATGCTTATTTTTAGAAGTTGAAGGTGTTTGTAAATTTGCTGGAAAATCAATTTAAATAGAAAATACAGGATCATGAGTGCGTTACAAATTATAAGTTAAATCTGCTTATTTTACGAAAAGTAAAAGTTCAAATTTTGCAAACACCACCTTACATTGAATATATACGGCTTATTCACTTATGCAAACAAAGGTGGTATTTGCAAAAAAGAATTTAGGTGTTTGCAAGATGAACATTCATTTTTGTTTCTCTTAAAATAAATTGTTTTACACTATAATTTGTAAAACGCAATTGAATCTTGTTTTTTTTTTTATTTAATTTGATTTTCTAGCAAATATCTAAACACCTTCAACTTAAGAAATAAACTTTACTCACACTCCATAACTTTTACTTTTAAATAAATTTTTGCGAACACAACGAAATAGTATGAAATATTTGTACTAAATACAAAGTGCATTTGTTTCAATACACGTGATATGACTGATACAATATAAATTTCTTTTGACGAAAATATGAACATGATATTATTATTATTTTATTTTGCTGAGAAAATATATTTTCCCAAAACAAAATAAAATTATGACTGAAATTTATTGACAAAAGAAGGTTTCCCCTTTTTCCCAATATTCTAAGCAAGATTCATTCAAACTTTGGAGAAACCTTCTCTTGTGGTCCATTTTGCCTTTAGTCATCATTTGACAAATTTTATTTATTTCTCTATTATTTTTATTTTCTTATTTTTTGTATCACTCGTTGTTTTTCCAAGAAATATAATAAAATTGTCGATATGACAGGTGGCAAAAGATTTATGTCACATGCTTCAAAGTCTTGTTTATCATTAATTCACAATTAATCATGCATTAAAGAATCATTACGTGCAGCCCGGGTATAATTTAATTAATTATATTCTCTCTTATTTTCATAATTAAAATATAATTTTTTTTTATTTAATTTAAAATCTGATCAACCCCTAATAGTGTTAGGCCTCGTTTGCTTAGTGCTATTAATCTCTATTAACTAAATAGTAGGGGTTAGTAAGATGTTTGATTAATGAGATTCGTATTTAGTCAAGTCCCACTACTACACTCAAAGCCCGCAATTAAGTGCTATTATTTGATTAAATTAGTAGCACATCTCCCTCTGCGATTAATTTTGTAGGGGTAATTAAAAGAGGAAAATACAATTTTATCCTTAAAACAATATCTTAATTTTTTTAATTAAAATACTTTTTAGACAATTCACATTAAATACCAAAATTTAACAAATTTAATACAAGGTTTAGTCTAACGAATCAAACATCTTACTGACTAAATAATTAATTAGTCAGTTCAATATTAATCCAATCTCACATAATCCAATGTAATCCGATATAGGTAAGCAAACGAGGCCTTATTTAACTCCAATTTAGGTTTATATTTAATCATATTCACTAATCGAAATTCAGACACCCGAATTAGAGTCTGGATCTACACCAATAATTGAGTCGGGCGTAATGCTAACGTGCACCAGCTAATCGTAACCGTACACGTCATTGACCTAGAAAACGGTGACGCATCCCAACAAAGTATAACGATAACACCCGCCTGACCGAGAGCCACGTAAGCATCTCGGAGTAATTATTGCCTGCTTCGCTGGAAACTCCTGGGACGTATATTTATTTATTTATTTATTTGGTGTGAGAATATATTATTCTAGAATATTATAGTTAGCTGCCCGCGGGCAGAACGGGCAGGGGAGACAAATGACAGTGGCTGAGGAATCTGGGCCCAAATCGGTCCTTAAGGTGGGACCCACGTTTTGGTGTGAAAGGGGTGTGGGGCCCACTCCACGCAGCTCCAAGGTGGCGTGATTGAGAAAGGCCAAAAAGTGTGGGGACTCCAATGAAATTATGGAACTTTTTGGGGGTTGTCGTGATCGTTATGACGTGGTTTTAGTGGTTTTGCTTTACCCTTCTCTTTTTTTTTTTTTTTTTTTTTTCGAAAAGTGTAATGTAAACTCCGTTTTATGGCCATGTCATAATTTTGTGAAATATTATAAACTTTAAAATATATGTGATTAAAAAATAAAATTTCTTATTTCGCCGATTGGTATGGTACCAATTTTTTTTTCTTAATTTTGGGAAAAAAAAAAAATGGGGAAACACACAAATTTCATCCCTCACGTTTTCACCAATTTCACATTTGGTCATCCATGTTCGCAAAAAACACATTTGGTCCTTCATGTTTAAAAAATTCAACAATTTCAGTCATTTTCGTTAATTTTCTATTAGTAATAACGAATCAAGCATCGTGTTCAACACCGTCTTAACTGACAGAGTAACGATAAATTGACGGAAATGAGCCAACTGTTAAATTATTACAACATGAGGGACCAAATGTTTGTTTTATAAACATTAGGGACCAAATATGAAATCAGTGCTGTAATTTATTTCAAAAAAAATATATATATTTAAAACAAATTCTAATTTTGTGTGTGTGTGTGTGAGAGAGAGAGAGAGAGAATATTCCTCCGATAAGCCCAACAGACGCAAATACCCCTCTGCCACAAGATTCAGCCCCTTGGATTTGGGAGAAACTGCTACTGTTTTTTTGCTTCTTTTTTTAATTCACTAATTTAATCATTAAATAATTAAAAAAAAAAAAAACCATTTTCTTGCACAGCAATTAAACCCAAAGTGGGGTTTCAACTTTCAACCAATCAGAACCTGTCAAATGCCAACTTGCTCAATAATTCCGATTAGTTAATATCACTGGTCTTTGTGGTCCGCGTAACACCCAATAATTCCCCACCCCCACCGGCCTGCTTTTTCCCTATATAAACCACCCACCCCCTATACCAATATCTCTCTCTCTTTTTCTCTCTCTACAATCACAGTTCTTCAATCTCATATATTTTTCGTATACAAAAAATCCACCACCGCTCTCCGCCGCCGTCAACCACCAATTCCTCCGCCGTCTTCGAATTAAGGGTATGGGCTCATCGGCGTACTACTCCGGCTGCGAATACGACGATTACGAACCCCATTTTCTCGATTGCTGCTCCCTCTGCCGACGACCACTCAGCCAAAACAACGATATCTTCATGTACAGGTCAGCCCTAAAATTCATCTTCTTCAATTTTTTTTTTAAATTTTTGTGGATCTGGATTTTGAAAATTGAAATAATTTAATTTTGCAGAGGGGATACGCCGTTCTGTAGCCAAGATTGCAGGCAAGAACAGATTGAAATCGACGAAGCGAGTGAGAAGAAAATGAAGCAGCTTTCTTCTTCGTCGAAGAGATCTAACTCGGCGAGACAAACAACCTCGGAATCTGCTAAAGAATACGATGCCGGTAAATCTGTACGGAACGGCACGGTGGCCGTGGCTTAGAAATTTCCCAAAATAAAAAAACAAATCTTTTTTGTCGAGAACAAAAAAAATGGATTGGAAAATAGTTTGATCTGTTGAAGAAAAAGAAAAAAAAAAAAGTGGGGAGAAGGAGGAGGAGAAGAGAGGGTACATCCCTACAATTTTGATTTTTTTTTTTTTTTAATTACTATTTTACATTTGTGATTTTCTTTTTTTCTTTTTCTTTTTTCTTTTTAATTTCTTGAAAATGGCATCTCGATATTGTCAATATGATAAAGAGGATTGAGTTGTCTTCTAATTGAGATGCCATTAGATGTAAATCTTTGTTCATGTAATGGAATTCTCAAATAGTTAAAAAAAAAAAAATTAGCATTATCTTTTCATTTTCTTTTATTTCTTGAGAATTATGACAAATGATATTCCTTATTTCGAATTGGTAAAAATAATAAATAATTAAAGTATCATAATTATTGTATGTAAGTTTATGCGTTTGATTTTAGTCAAGAATAATAATATTTTTTACACTATTATTCTTGGTGTCAAAATAAACAGAATCTTCTCGACTTAGTATGTATTTATTTTGCGCAAAAATGCAGTTATTTATGTATCACAATCTGATATTTAAAACCAAAAAATACATGTTATGACTTATGATCATCTTATTTAAAATATGGAGCTCGAATGAGTAAAACGAGTATATAAGTTGGAAAATATTTCACTTGCACTAAATTTGAGACCGCGATAATGGACAACTATGAGATAGAATGTCGTTGGCTCTAGCTCTAATGAATTTAGCAACACTTATTATTCCTATCTCCTCAATTTAATTACAGGATTATTTATTTATCTTTTTATTTTTTTTTGAGATAAATAAAACATTAATTAGTTCATGTTGCATAGTGTTTTGATCCACTATTGATGGGCCAGCCCGTATTGATATGTCCAACCAAGAGCAAATTAGGCTCACTCTCAATTTGTGCAGCACCGATACGAAAACAACGATACAGAGAAACGAGGAAACAAAAACTTGGGGAAATTGATAACTATTAAAAGTACAAGGGTATATTTATAAAATATGTTATTTAAACATATATAAGATTTTATTTATGTATTATTTTTATATATTTCCATACAAATATATTGAAAATAAATATTATTGTTAACTATCAATTGACAATTGATCGTTATATCTTGTAAATTAATAGGGACATAACAAAAAAAAAAAAAGGAAATTCACTATTCAAATATGTTTCTAACTTTTCGGAAATTACAAAATGATAAATAAGGTGTCCGACAGGTATCCTCGAGCGTCGGCTCTCAGTAATAAATCCTTATTTTAAAAGTAAATTAAAATTAGGGCTTTTCAGCTGAAATTTGAAGCCCAGAGGATTATATTTTGAGGCCCAATTTTGCTTTCAAAAAATGTAAAGCACAATACTCCAAACGTTAACGGTAACGAAATGCAGCCGTAAAAAGCCCAAAAGTAAACCCTTCCGAGACGCCGTTCGTCGGAGTCCCCCATTTCCGACGTAATCTCCGGCGTAAATCCGGATGTCTGCAGCTGTGCGCCGTCTGCACAGAAATCTCAGAATCCGCCATTCTCCTTACCCTCCATTGCTCCACCTAAGCTCAGAAACCCGATTCTTTTGTCACCAGTTGATTCAATTTGCTTGCTTCAACTGCTCGAACTCGCCCGGTGTTGCTCCAGAATCCGATTTTCTCGCGCAGTTTTCTCCTCTCAGCACCGATTGCTCCGACAACGTGATTAATTCAAATGAGAGACGCAGGCTCGCCGTCGGAATTTCAACGATTATCAAAGCGGAGAGAGGATATCTTCTCCGCGAATTTTCCGGTAATTTCTGCCCATTCAGCCTCGTAAAGATCATGAAAGCCCTAGTTAATCGTGATGTTGCTTTTGCATTTTTCAAATATGTATTCCGCGATCATTCCGATGGTGTAGTCCGCCATTGTTGTGTTTTAGTGCACTCATTAGTGCCCGAAGAGTCGAGGTATTTAGCGCAAGATGTGCTGACTTGGGTTATTCAGGAAATAGGTGAAGAAAGGAGTTACAATACTGTGTGGAGGGACTATTACAGTAACACGTTCGATTTTTTCGTTCTCGATACTCTAATGCGTTCTTTCACAAACACGAAAATGGCATCTCCTGCATTGGAGGTTCTCGATAGGATGAGACAAGTTGGTGGTCGGCCGAGTGTATCTGCAGTTTGTGTTCTGTTTAAATTATTGCTTATGCTTGGCGATTTTAGTCGTGTGTGGAAGTTATTTAGAGATATGGTTCGTAAAGGACCTATACCTTCGATATATGTCTACAATATGATGGTTCTTGGATTTTGTAGGCAGGGATGCATTAGTATTGGAGAAAGTTTATTGTGTGTGATGGGGAAGTACGGCTGCGAACCCGATGTGCATACATATAATATCTTGATCAATGCTTATTGCGTTAGAGGGTGGAGCTGGGATGCGTTGGATTGGGTGGATGTGATGGTTGAAAACGGTTGCAAACCGAGCTCCGCTACGTTTAGTACAGTCATCAACGCGTTTTGCAAGGAGGGTAATATCGTCAAAGCAAGAAATGTCTTTGACGGTATGCAGGAAATGGGTGTTTTTCCAAACACGGTATTGTACAATGCTTTGATGGATGGTTATGTTAAGGCGAGAGAAATAGGTCTAGCAAATATGCTTTACGAGAAGATGAGGAGAAACGGTGTGGTCCCCGATAGTGTAACTTTTAACATTTTATCCTGGGGTCATTACAAGTATGGCAAGGTGGAGGATGGTGACAGGTTATTAAGGAACATGTCGGTGCTGGAATTAGTACCGGATCGTTCGTTGTCTGATGTATCTATTGGAAGACTATGTTGGGCGGGAAGATTAGACGAAGCTTTCGAGTTATTGGAGCATATGCTAGAGAAAGGGATTCATCTTAGTGTAATTGCGTTCAACTCCTTAATCGTTGCTTATGGCAAAGCGGGGTTAGATGACAAAGCTTTCGAAGTCTATAACGTCATGGTGAAATTCGGTGTTTCTCCTTCGGCTTCGACGTGTTCTTCACTTCTTTTAGGTCTATCTAAAACCGGAAGGCTCGAAGAAGCCAACTCACTTATACACAACATGATTAAACAGGGGTATCCAGTAAGTAAAGTGGCTTTTACCGTGGTTCTTGATGGATATTTCAAGAAAGGCGATATGATGAGAGCTCATGATCTGTGGCAAGAAATGGAGTCCATGGGGGTGGCCCCCGATGCCGTTGCCTTTTCTGCTTTTATTGACGGGCTTTCTAAAGGAGGGTTTGTCGAGAAGGCGTATGACATGTTCTTGAAAATGACGAGCAAAGGTCTTCTGCCGAATAACTTTGCTTACAATTCTTTGATTTCTGGATTTTGCAACTGCGGGAATCTAGACGAAGCTTGGAAGTTGGAGATGGAGATGAGGGAGAAGGGTTTAATACCAGATTTAATCACCTTCAACATTATTATCAAAGGGTTTTGTAGACAGGGGAGGATGACATCAGCGATGAATACTTACATAGATATGCACAGGAATGGATTCATAGCAGATACCGTGACTTACAACACTTTGATCAGTGGATTCTGTAAGCAGTTCGATATGTTGAATGCTGAAAACTGGGCTAACAGAATGGAGTCCAGTGGGTGGGGCCCGGATGTAATAACCTACAACACGCAGATTCACGGCTACTGCCGAAGCAAGAGAATGAATCAGGCTATAATGATGTTCGATGATCTTATTTCTTCCGGAATTGTTCCCGACACAGTCACCTACAATACTCTGATGAATGGTATATGTCATGATATACTGGATCGTGCGATGATCTTGACAGCAAAACTGCTCAAGATTTCCTTTGTTCCTGATTTAGTTACGATTAACTTACTGCTATCTAATCTGCGCAAGCAAGGGCTACCGCAGAAGACAGTGACATGGTTTCACAAGTTGAGGGAGATTGAGTTTGAGTTCGATGAGATAACATGTAAGATTTTGGACAAAGCGGATCGGGATTTAGAAGAAGATGTTGGATGTAAAGAAGAAATAACGGGGAATATTCCGTTTGTAGACTTCCTAATGTACATTACGTATGATTTTATATACAGAAACAGGGTTCGTCATAAATCAGATTTTGACCCTTCGGAATTTACCGATAACCGTTCCAGCACTAATGGGGAAGCAATCAACAGATGAGTGTATGGAATTATTTTGCATGGAAGTTTTTATGTTGGCTAAACACGAGACTTCTCCGGAAGACCCTGTCAGAATTCGGACCGCCTGGATAAGAATCTAGAAGTCGGATTTCAAATAAAAAAACGAGGCTGAAATACCGTTTCGGGAATTTAATGGTGGAAAGGTACTTTCCCATTTGAGCATTACGTGTTTGTCGCGTATGGTGAAGAAAGCAGTAACTAAGAAGATTAACAGACTCAACTTTCCCACTATTACCAGGTACTACACCGTTGTAATTATCACTGTTGATATTCTGTTACAACCATCTGATTGCTATTTTATTTTTAACTTATTTTATTGCATTTGACATGTCTGATTTCCGTTTCGTTTCTTCTATTCTTTTGCGTATCACCTAGATTGCAAAAAGGGTAAACCGCACCTACCTCCCACTATCGGCCAACTTAGCAATCTTACGAGCAAGTACTGATTTTCAAGTCTCGGTTCGATTTTCGTGCAGAATTTTCGACTATGGGCAGGATTCATATTGATTTATCCAATCCAATCCAGTACTTTCTGCTTCGTGTGCCTGTAAATACCCGATGTCAGCTGCTGACGAGATACGCATTTTGTAGCCTAAAGCTGAGTGACAAAATTAGTGTCTTTTTTTTTCCATAATAATTATATTTGTGGAGTAGTGGAGTTTTTTGTGCTAGCTTTTATTAAGACAGGGACCATAACCGTAGATTAGAGATAATACAGGGGTAGTAATTGAAATTATCTCGTTTCTTGATAGCAGAAAAAAGCACATGATCAACTTCGATTTTGATTTTAACAGAGAAACAGACTACTGTTTGCGTGTAAGATAATGTGTGAGGAGTGAGAATATTAATTAGCTATATATATATATATGAATTCTTAGTGCATAAAAGAGGAAAAAAATTGATTAAATGCATGTAACTGTGTCTTACCTGTAACAATTTATTATTCTAATTATTAATAATATCACTTGTACTATTTCTGCAAAAACTTCAACTTTCAACACATTTGAAATGATGAAAGATCTCTCTCTCTCTCTCTCTCTCTCTCTCTCTCTCTCTCTCTCTCTCTCTCTCTCTCTCTCTCTCTCTCTCTCCATTAGGGATGTAAACCGGAAGTGAAATGAAATTTTTGGAAAATCTTCCGATTTACGATTCGAAAAGTATCGATTTGGAAACATTTTATTCCAAATTTCCGAATC
>NW_012193062.1:366284-464312 GCF_000504015.1 Erythranthe guttata
TTAGTGTCATTGATTTTTTTTGCATGATTACTTTTTTTTTGTTTGAGAATTTTTATTCTATAAAATAATAATAAAAAATAAAAAAAAATTAAAATATAGTTTTATTTATTTATTATAAACCCCTTTACCTTCCCACGAACCCTGTAATTTTCCATTCACACAGGTAATTTCTCTTACTTTCACACCACTTTCACACACACACACACATGCACCCACGCGCACACTCACATGCACGCGCGCGCGTGTATTCAGTTCGATGGATGCATTTAGGGGGGTTTTAGCAATGTGATTTGAAGGAATTTTGATTTGGTCTATCATGCAATTGTTCGTCGGAGATTAATTGGGAGACTTATGTTAATATATATTAAGATTACTGCATCTGGATTGAATTGATTTTATGTAATATTCAGTTTTGACTGGAATTTTTGGAGCATTGATTATTAAATCAAAATAAATTAGGGTTTTTTTTTGGGGGCTATTGATGAATGGGATTGATTATGTATAAAGTGTCAATAGAGTGTTTGGTTTGGATGATTGATTGTTTATGGGCTTTATTAGGCTCCTTTTATTGATTAATGTTTCCTCAAATTTTTATTGCTTACAGAACATATGAGTTTAGTTGTTGAGATTTCTTATTAAGATGCAGCAGTATGCGTTTTCGTACGAGGAATTGAATTTTTTGTGATAGCTATCCACTAGACACAAACAGATTTAAGAAAATATTGTAGCAAGAAAATCATTCTTGTATTTATACCATTTAAAATTTTCAAATATCGAGCTCGTGATTTCGAATAATAAAACTTGAGATTCAGAGCGATAGGCAATCGAAGAACTACGACGAAGCAACGAAGCTGTTCTTGTCTGGTGTTGCTGATAGAACAAGATCGAAGAGAGGCGGAACCTACGATGGAACCTACTACGAGACCAGTGGTGAAGAAGAAGAAGCGCACAGGATTTCTTCCGGGTTTCAGACTGTGGAGGAAACGAAAGCAAGTTATCGTTCGTGGGGAGTTTCTGCTCCGATTCCTCGAAGGGAACAGAATTCTCCGAGCTGCGATTACGAGACTGGATCGGAGGGGGTATCGGCCCCTCATGATTGTAGAAGACGAAACCGGAAGAGGAAAATTCAACCGAACCCCGTCCGAAGAGTTTCTCCAGGTATCTTTTTAAAAGCATGACCGCGGATTTCTGTTTCTGTTCGTTGTCTGAATGTGAAAGAATTTTGTTCTGCAATCTCCTTTTTTTTATTGAATGAATTTTATGAAGTTTGATCCTTTTTGTCGTCTTTGCTTTTGCATTTTATGTTTTGTTCATGGATATGGTCGATTGGTGGAAATGCACCTTTCTGGAAAAAGAAGTTAGGGCATTTGAATTTCCCGAGAATGAGAAAATGAAAATGAAATGCAATCTGCAATCCCGAATTGAAAGAGTTCATGGTGGTCAAATAAAAGAGATGTACCATTTTGTTCGTATTTTGACTCGCATTTTGCTATATGTTTTTAGGATCGCCTTTGGAATTTGACGAGACACTTAGGTTTTATATGGTATCCTAGCAGTTCATCTCGTAAACATGGTTACCCTGATTTTACTTGATTAATGAGCATTTAAATAATTGTTAATTTTAGCCGAAGCAAGCACACCGGAAACAGAAGTTTCGTCACTGTCGTTTTTTTTTTTTTCAAAAAAATTACCGTTCGTTTAAATGGAGACCATAAATGATGCTGACGTGACGTTCCACTTATTTGAAAAGGCAAATGCTCATAATACATATTTATTGCATCGTTTACCCCTTTTCTTCCTACATCAAATATACTTAATCTTACAACATAAAAAATAATTGGATTGTCGAAACTCCTCCCCCTTTTATAAAGTTTCCTGGAAGCTGAATAATTGGAAGAAAACGCTAGTGATTGCGACAACTTAAAATCGTAGGTCTCTCATTTTCTCAAGTCTCTTTGCAGGTAACAGCAGCAGTAGAGATATGTATATCGAAGAAATCGAGATCGAGAGATCCAATGCAGCTGGATTCAAAAATAAGAAAACAAAAATCGCATCAAAGATGGAGCTCAGGACAAGGCGAAAATTAGATGAAGGTTTTTCTGGATCCATTTCGCGGGAGAATTTTGATGTCAGCACGAGGGATAAAGCTTCTCCTTATGTTAACAGATTTTTTTCTTCGAAGGATTTCAGACATCGCTCCGATCACGGATTTTTTCTTCAAAGAGGTTATAACTCGAGATTTTTTTATTTATTTTTAATTAATTTTTTTTTTCCAGATATGGTTTTCTCAGATTTTAAGGTTGTCTGTAGGTAATAATTCTGTTGAGACTGAGAAATTGGGGCGAGTTGAGTTCAGAGCAAAGAGAAACCAATCTATGTCGAATATAGGACCCACAAACAGGCGTGTAATAAACGATCGATTCGCAGCCACTTCCAGTAAGAATGTGTTTGGTGTGAGCAAAAGCATGTGTTATGGATCCTTTTCTCCTGAGCACGACGAGCATCATTTTAATCGAGGATGGCGAGACCAGTCAATTTCAAGTTTACAAAAAGGTGGTGATTTTTAATTTTTTTAATTCTTTTTTTTTGGCTATTATATTAATTTGGATCTTGAATTTTTTTCGTCAACTTCATTTGCAATCTTGATACGATTAAGGTTATCAATAATATAATTGGTGTTTCAAGATTTTGAAGATAAGTATACAATCCAATGAAAATCGGTGAACTGGATCGACGATGAAGACTTTTGAAATTCCTCATTTCAATTTTGTCCAGAAATAATTATTATGCGTTAATCCGTAATAATTTAGCACTCATCCCTTCGTAATTACTTTTTTCGTACAACTGTATATCGCATTGAATATCGTTTCAGCAAAGTCACGAACGAAAAAACACCACGTGTAATTCATTCAAAACTAATGGCGCTCTACAGAGCTTGCAGCCACTTATAGAAGGATTTTATATTTCTTACGTCTTTGTGCAGGGAATCGCAAGAAAGCTACGTATCTCGACGAAGACGACGTTGAGATAATTGATAAAGCCGAGTTCTTGAATCAGAAAAACAAATTCATGCAAAAAATTGGGTTCTCGACCAAGAAAAAATCAAACGAAGGTTATTCGGTTGGTAAAAATCTTAGGAACGCTTGCGATTGTTTCGATCAATTATGCCTGCAGGAATCAGGTTCGTCCTTCGTTTCCTATCTTACTCATATCCTATTATTTATTTATTTTTTATATTTATTATTTAATTTATATTATATTATTTATATTATATTATATTATACCTTTTAAAAGCATGAATGTTTCGTGTTTCTTAACTTTCTTTTTATACCTATTGTATCCCATTTCAGTTAGTTAATATATTGGATTTTCGTTATGGTTAATTAGGTAAATTGTGATTGATGTCACAATTAATGTTTTTAATGTACTCTTCATCTTCGTATAATCATTTAATTGCCCTTCTTTATTGTTTCTTTCCCATGAAAGCCATGTCTAACTTGTTCGCTCTTTGCCAAATTTTGAACTTTGAAGTTTTGAAATAATTTTCATGTCAATTTTAATCAATTACGTTATCAAATATAAATTATCCTTGCTGCGATACTGCACCTTCAGATAATTCTCCAAAAAATCCTAAAATGATTTCAAAAAAATGTAAAGTTGTTGTGCAACAAATTAGCGAGGCAAGAGGTTCGATTGTCTTTCAAAGAAATGTTTTTTTAATTAATTAAATCGTGCCGTACGACTGTATGTTTGATTGAATGTCTAAAGCACAAGCCTCAACAGAGTATATAACTATCAAAAATGTAATTTTGATTCATCTTTGATCCTCACGTTACAAATTGTACGTTAGACCTGAAGAAACTTCAAATTTTGTGGGTCAATCTCTATTTTTCAACTAAATGATAATTTCGTATTTAAAAAAAAAAAAGAAAAAAAAAACACTCCTGCATAGGTTTCTCATTGGTTCATATTTATGTGCAGAGAGCGACAGTGATGATATGGTTCATGAGGAATTCGACGTAGAGGAAATTGATGAAGCCATGTTCGAGAATCAGAAAACTCGTTTTGTGACAAAAGTGGGCCCGAGGAGGGGGCAAGAGTTAAATCGAGGCCGTTTTGCTGGCTCTTCTAGCAAAAACAAACCCTATTTTCCAGATGATAGTGAAACCGATACCGATCCGCTGCCAAGTCCATTAGCAAAGAAAGGTGATAATTTTGGATCTTTATTATCTACTCCCCACTGTGTGAATCTTGTACGTAACCTTTGTATTGGTGTAATACTTTAGTAAACACTATATTTATTTGCATGTTTTTGTCTTTATTTAGGGTACAAAAATGCATTTACGAGTTCCAAGGAAAGTATGATTGAGACGGTCGATGAAGCTGAGTACATAAGGGCGAAATTGCGTTCGGCCTCCATGAAGAACATAGGGCCCTCGAACAGCATGAGGAAAAAGAAACCCTCGACTGAAAAAGTTGACAAAGGCAAAAAGAAAATAAAAGTTGCTGCCTTTTCAAGAATGACAGAGAGTGACGAAGATTGCAATGAATTTCTTGACGAGGACTCTTCGGAAGACACTGACTCCTACTCGAGCAGTCATTCCAGTAGCGAGAACACCGTTGATTTGCTACAAGACGATGAAACCAACTCACTCAGTGGAGGAAACAAGATTCAGATTGGTGTTGCGAGTCGGACTCGGTCAAGGATGGGAATCACCAAAAAGCCTCTGAAAGTTGACTCGAGTTCGTCTTCTGGAAATCGTAATGCTGGTGGTGAAGAGTCTGAACCGGAGAGTCCTTTTGACTCTGCCGAGATAGAGCTACTGCATGTTGAGGCATGTGATGTACAGAAAGACACGTTGCCCGATGTGTCTGCAGAGAAGAGTGAAGATTGCCTAAATCAAAAAGGGCTTGCTGCAGAAAAGAGCGACGAGTGCCGAATAGAAGAAGGGCTTGCTGCAGAAAAGAGCGACGAGTGCCGAATAGAAGAAGGGCTTGCTGCAGAAAATAGCGACGTGTGCCGAAAAGAAGAAGGGCTTGCTGCGGAAAAGAGCGACGAGTGCCGAAAAGAAGAAGGGTTTGCTGCTGAAAAGAGCGATGAGTGCCGAAAAGAAGAAGGGCTTGTTTCAGAAAAGAGGGACGAGTGCCGAAAAGAACAAGGGCTTGCTGCAGAAAAGAGCGACGAGTGCCGAAAAGAAGAAGGGCTTGCTGCAAGAAAGAGCGACGAGTGCCGAAAAGAAGAAGGGCTTGCTGTGCAGCATGCTTTGGAGAGTGGGCTTCTATCCAATATTCAGAAAGAAGTTTCAAACTGTGAGCAGCCTGTTTTTCGAAGACGTAAATTTTCTTCTAGGAAAAGAAAGTTGAGCCCCGGTGTGTCTAGTAAAAAAAGTAAGGGAGAGAAAGCACACAGTGTCCATGAAGTAATAAACCGAATTTTCGGCGGTGATGCGAATGCGGACGAGGGCTTGGGAGAGAGGAGAAATGAGAAAATAGATGAAATGCCTAAATTCACAGACTCGAAGCAATTAATGGATTGTGACGAAGCGGAGGAGGTGCAGACCAAGGACTCCTCACAGGCAGACGTAAGGGAGCAACGGGATGAAGTTTCTCCTCCCGAGTTGAGAGACGACAGCGTTCGTATTCAGAGTGACGATATTCTTCAGGATAAAATTGATGCAACCAGTTCAAATATCCAGACGCACGGCAGCTCGGAGAAAGTTGACGATGTGCCTGAAGAAATCAAGAAGCCGACCGAAGGGAGACAAGTTACTTCAAGGCACTACGATTTCTGCACAATGCTTGCTCATTCTGTACTGGGGATCGGACCAATGCTTGATGACGAAGAAGCTGAGATGGAACATCAATATAAAACCCAAGTCGCTCTTCCAACGAGGTTCAGATTCGAAGACGAGGTACCGGAAGAGAGAGAAACAACAGAACACGAGAGAGAAATGGAAGGCCTGTGGGATGAGTTTGACGTTTGTTTGGCACTGCAGCAAGTAGGATCATTTTGCCCTGAGGTATATATATCCAACTTTGTTTCCTTAACTTCCCTGTAATTTGCACTACTCAAACTGAACAATGCTTCCGTAAATCTCTGTTGTCAATATACACCTCTCTGGCTGAACTGTTTCTATGTTTAATGACAAGTCGAGAACTAATTTGAGACCAGAAAAATGTACCATGATTAACGACTATTCCATGTCATGCAGATTGATGAAGAGAACGAACTTTCTCCGTCTGAAGAAACTCAGCATGCACGATGCGCTAGAGGGAGGCACGAGTTGATCTTACAAGACGAGGAAGGGCTAATCTGCAAGTACTGTTATCACGTGGAGCTGGGACCGAAAGACGTAATGCCCGATTGGGTAAGTAGAATTATTAGCAAAACCCTCTTAAATATAACCGTGGTTAGTAAAATATCGAAGCAGGTTCTTGTGGAATTTACTTCTCCAAGACTTTGTATGCCGTCACATTATTTGTATTGAAATTTCTCCTTTTACATTTATATGTAGGTGGAGAGAATTTACAGGGAATCGGAAAGGAAAAGAGATTCTGAATGGGAGCATCATTTAAAGTTCGATGGAATGGACTTCGATTTTTCGATTGATAATCTTGCCGAATATAGCAATAGTTATAGTGGTACTGTTTGGAGTCTCAATCCTGTTGCACGAGAAAGTATGTACGAACATCAGCAAGAAGGCTTTGAATTTCTGTGGAAAAATTTGGCAGGAAGCACCGACCTCGACGAACTGAAGAGCAGTGATCCTGGTAAAGTCGGTGGATGCATCATTTCTCATGCCCCAGGAACCGGAAAAACCCGTCTGACGATAGTTTTCATCGAATCTTATTTAAGAATGTTTCCGTACTGCCGGCCAATGATTATCGCCCCAGCCAGCATGCTCCTCACGTGGGAAGAAGAGTTCAGAAAATGGAACGTTCGGTTCCCGTTCTTTAACCTCAATAATCCGGAGATTTTGGGCAACGAGAACAAGAAAGCTGCGGAGCGGCTCGAGGGGGGCAAACGTGGTAACCAAGAGGCGATTCGTTGGGTGAAGATATTTTCGTGGAATACGGGGAGAAGCATTTTGGGGATCAGCTATAGCTTGTTTGAGAAGTTAACTGGGGAAAAGCACTTGAAGAAGGAGAAGCTAGGCGAGAAGAGGAATGGTGTGTCTCTCGGATCTAGATTGGAATCTCAGAGAAAAATACTCCTCGAAAAGCCCGGATTGGTCATTCTCGATGAAGGGCATACTCCTCGTAATCAGAGGAGTAACATATGGAACGTTCTCCTTAAACTCCAGACTCAAAAACGGGTCATTCTTTCCGGAACTCCTTTCCAGAACAACTTTGCTGAACTCTTCAACACGCTGCGTCTCGTCAGACCAGCAGTTGCCGATGTGCTGGCGCACGAGAGAACTTTTTCCGAGATGGTTACGCCGAGGACACGAAGAACGCACAAGGGGGAGATTTACCATCAGCAATCCACTTTGAATCCGGAGGTAGTTGACCGCGCCGTGGACAAGCTTAAATTACACATGTCGCCCTTCGTTCATGTGCACAGAGGCACCATCCTCAAGCAGAGTCTACCGGGATTAATGGACTGCGTCGTTTTTCTTAACCCCCCGCCTCTGCAGAAGAGCTTAATCGAGAGGCTCGAAGGGTTGCCAAATACATTCGAGTTCGAGCATAAAGTGGCTCTGATATCCGTGCATCCGTATCTTTTCAAACACTCCGATTCGCCGGAAGAGCAGCAACTGACCGGCATAGACATGGCTGCGGTGGAGGCATCCAGGCTGAACCCGAACGAAGGCGTCAAAACAAAGTTCATCCTGGAGCTCGTCCGCCTCAGCGTCGTAATGAACGAAAAGGTACTGATATTCAGCCAGTACATTCTACCGTTGCAACTAATAAACGACCAGCTGAAAGAATTCTTCAAGTGGGGCGACGGAAAGCAGATTCTTCAGATGCGAGGAAAGCTCGACCAGAAGCAGCGTCAGGTTCTGATTAACGTGTTCAACGATCCAAAGAGCGAATCGAAGGTCATGCTCGCCTCGACAAAGTGCTGCTCCGAGGGTATCAGCTTAGTCGGGGCTTCGAGGGTGGTTTTGCTTGACGTCGTTTGGAATCCTTCGGTCGAGAGGCAAGCGATTAGTCGAGCTTATAGAATCGGGCAGAAGAAGTTCGTCTATACGTACCATTTGATGACTTCGGGTACAACCGAGGCAGACAAGTACTGCAGGCAGGCTGAGAAGGACCGTTTGTCGGAGTTGGTTTTCTCGTCTTCGAACGAGAGTGATAAACAAGAGCACCCGTCTTTGGGGATCGAGGACAGGATTCTTGAGGAGATGGTCGGTCAAGAAAGATTGAAAGAGATGTTCGTAAAGATCATTAACCAGCCGAAAGATACCGACTTGATTCAAACTTTTGGTCTCCCTTCTTGAGATTGTTTAAGGTATATTTATCTGATTTTTGCCATCAGATTGCAGAAACAAACTCACTCCAGTTTTACTGCAGATTCTGTTATGTTGCAGTAGATTAACTTAATGTCTGAACTTTCGATTATATTTTAGACCTATATCACAATCCTAGTTTATTAAATGTTTTCGTACTCGTTCAAAAACATCGATATAATTTATTTTTCCGGATTTTATATTTTTTTTTTATATATTTTTTTTAACTTCTTTTAGGATTGCAATTGAAATAGATTTTGAGTTTTTTATTTATAAAAAATTCATTTTCTCAAAAAATATTAAGTTTCTTATTTTATAAATGAATAAAATAATAGAATTTTTTTTAGTCATGCCGATTTTGATCCGCAAAATTTACGACAAAAGAGCAATTTTTCATTCCGGTTTTTGTATTTATGGAACTGTTAGAACGAAATTGGAATTAGTTTTTTATTTGAATTTTTTTCATTCAAATGTTAATTTTCCACCAGACTCTACTATATATATTATTATGTGGTCTTTTAATAAAGAGTTCAATTAGATTGATGAATATCTATTATATTCTATAGCAACTTAGTGTATAATGATTAAAGGCTGGTAACATAAAAAAAATTACGAAAATATTATAGCTAAAAAGTAAAATAAAAATAAAGGGTAAATTCCCTGAGGTAAGGTTAAATTACGAAAACCCCCCTCAAGTTTGGTAATTACAACCACCCATCAACTATGAATCTTCTTACACGTCCACTCTTTTGATATCCAATTCAACAGAATCTTCTAAAATCCGTGGAATGTTCTCCAGTTTCTACTCTTTTTGTGCAAAAACACAGTTTTTAATGCACTACAATCTGATATTTATAAGTCAATAGACACATTTTATGATCATCTTGTTTCAAAATGTGGAGCTCTAATGGGGCAAAACGGGTACAAACTGAAGAATATTCCACACAATCTAGAAGATTCGACTAAATTTGTCACCGCAACGATGGACGGACGTGTAAGAAGATTCATAGTTAAGGGGATGATTGTAATTACCCAAACATAAAGAGTATTTTTCATAATTTGACCATAGTAAGGGGCCCTAAAAATAAATGAGAGAAGGATATTCTTCTTTGTCTCCTTTTAACAGACAGGGAATTAAAAATTTACACGTGGCCTTTGGTGAATGAAAGAACCAGATAGCATGCCCCTATAAATAACCGGGTCGGGTCGGGCCCACCGCCATATCTCCTCACACAATTAACTATAAAACTGGGCAAGCATACTATATTACTATTAGGGTTTTACTTTGTAAAAAATACATCATACAATTTTGATTTAATGGCTTTTTTTCGAGGTCTGATTCGATCTTCCAAATCCAACGGTTCTTCTTCGCTATTCAATTATGGAAGGAGCAAATCCAACGGTTCATTCTCCTCGGATCTGTGGCATCGCCGTCCATCGGGTTGCAGAGAGTTCTCCCGAACCGCCGGAGCTGACGTCACTTCTTTCGTAATTGCTTCTTCTTTTTCTTATTTGTTGTTTTGCTTTGTTACTGGTTCTTTTTTTTTATTTTTTTTCATTGTTCATTTTAATTCAGGTTTTTTTTTTGTTGCAATAATTGAGAAATTTGTTATCTGTTTATTATATTATTTAGATGAAGTTGCAGATTTCTTCATTTAGTAGAATTGAGGAATTTAGGGTTTGAAATTAATTTGGAATGCAGATGTATGCTGTAATAATTGAGAAATTTGTTATCTGTTTATTATATTATTTAGATGAAGTTGCAGATTTCTTCGTTTAGTAGAATTGAGGAATTTAGGGTTTGAAATTAAATTCTTTTCCCCTCTTTCTTGTAATGCAGATGTATGCTGTAAAACATGATTTTCCCGGGCTTGTTGCGAGTTCGGCAGTCGGGTGGTTTGTTGGTCTCGGCATTTCGAAGATAATTTTTTTGCCGTATAGTGTGTTGTTGGAGGAGTTAGATATTCTTAATAAGATACAAATGAACAAATTGGAGGAGCTGAGTCGAGTCGTGGGAGTTGAAGAAGAAATACATCGAAAGAATGTGAGGCAACTCATTGAAGAATTACGAATTCAAATGGCAAAGCTAAGAGCAGAGGTTGAAATTGCAAAGGCGGTGGCAGGCCGCGTTGGTGCAGAAGGAGGGGACGAGGCTCGCAGCAAATAGGCGGCTTTCGCTTCTTAAGAAGAAGTTGTTTTGAACGTGTGCAGTGCTCGATCCGCTCTCACTTTTCTGCTAAAAATCGAACATGAACCAAATATTTTAGTTTCCATCGGTTTTTGTTTATTTCTGCTAAAATCGAACATGAAAAATATATTAGTTTTCTTCGGTTTTTTGTTTGGTTTCTGTTATTTTTCGATTCAAGAGTAACTATGTGTTCAATATATATATATATATATATATATATATATATATATATATATATAGAGAGAGAGAGAGAGAGAGAGAGAGAGAGAGAGAGAGAGAGAGAGAGAGAGAGAGTTAAATGCAAATGCTCCCAGTGTTAATTTTAAAAACCAAAAACCCCCCGGGGATAAAAAAAAAAGTGACAAAAACCCCCCTGGGATAAGTGTTCAAACAAGCATACTCGATCCATTTATTTTTATTCGTTGACTGCTCGTGAAAAGACGAATAAACCCTCGGATAAATCTGTCCAACCACAAAAATTTTATGACCCAAATGAAGTTTTTAAAATTTTCAAGTCAGTCCCTAATATTTTCAATTAAGCCCTCTTCCCTAAATGAAAAAAAAACAGAGAGATACACAATTACTCACACTTTGATTTTTCGCCGGCTCCGTTCATGGACTGAAACCTCTCTCCGGCAACCAAGCTCCTCAACCCCTAACAACAACGAATTCCCTCTCAACTAAAAATTTCTTACAAAATTATTCCAAGAAAAAGAAAAATCCAAAGTTATGATTCACAATTTCAACACCATTACACGTCGTCCCGCAACAATAAACCTTCTTCTCTCCAAAACAAAACATTTATTTAATTTTCTCGGGGCACCATTTCTTCAGTTTCCCCAAAACTGAAGTTTACCTCCAATTATGCATTCCGAATTTGCTATTGTCGTGGTTATTGTTTGAGATTTCCGGCGAACCGACGGCCTTGGCAGGAGGGGAGATGGGTGGGGTGGGGTGGGGTAGATTGGGTTGAGACATTTTCATTTTTTTTCTTTCTGAATATCTTTAAATATAATTTATATTTTTTCGTTTTATTTGTTTAAATTTAATTACTATTAAAAATTCATATTTGTATGCCTTTTTTATTTTCTTATTTTCTTTTTGAATATGTTTAAATATAATTTATATTTTTTATTTTATTTGTTTAAATTTAAATATTATTAAAAATTCATGAGTAGTTTAAGTGTTTTGATTCAGAGGGGCAATTTTGTCTTTTCATGCGCAAAATGTACAAAAATCGAACAAGTAGTCGCACACACAGCGAGTGAATGACACGCACAAAGATTAGGGAGATGTATGGCTTTGACTATTGACTACAGGGGGATTTTTGTCACTTCTTTTATCCCAGGGAAGTTTTTGGTCTTTAGGATTAATACAGGGGGAGTTTTTGCATTTAAATATATATATATATATATATAAATAGCAAAACACTAATTTGAAATTCAAAATAGAAAGGCATTTCGACGGACCAATATAATAATAATAATAATAGTAATAATGTTATGCATGAAATTAAAATATAAAAAATATAAAAATAAAAATAAGTGATTTTACTTGCCAAAAAGTAAATCAATATCGACCAACATTGCATTCACAAAGTGAGTAAATAAGAATAAAAGAGAGTCCAGTAGCATGTTTGTTCTGTATAAGAAGAATACGAGGAGATAGTTGAGATGCGAATAACTAACTGAACCTTCAATAAATTGAAAGAAATCAATCTCTTGGCAAAATAATATACGAAAACATCTACGTAAATCCACCATTAACCAAAAATTTAAATATATAAACCTGCAGCTGTAAGAACCGTGACCGACCTCTAACAGAACAAGGAATATATTTCTCTACCAGATACAACCAACCAACCACCCGCCATCTCTCTAAATGAACTTGTCTATTTTCGGTGATTTTTTAGAGCCAGGAGGAGGCCTAAAATCCTCTAGTCGCAGATTAGAGCTCGATCGAATCTCGTTCAGTACAGACTCCCCTTTTTCCGATTGGATTATATCCAATACGCTACCAAGTACATCACCCGCAAGACCTATTTGCACAAGCTGCCCTTGTTCTTCTCCACCTTCGTATATTAACTGCCCAATTTCAGAAAGGGAAACGATCTTCTCCAATATGACTTTGGCAAAAATACGACCGAGGAACTCTGCTGCTTTAGGTGCATCATTCACCATATCTTCCAAACCAGCAAGAACAGATCCAAACCTATTATAATATGGGGAAAAAAAATTAAAATTAATCTGGTATGATTAAAATATTTAACCATACGAGAATATCGAGTCGTCGTAGCCAAATAATACATACCCTTTGATGAGTTGAGATTCAGTAATCATCCCTTGTCCAGGTTTTGTTAGATTGATAAGAAGCTTTGTCAAAAGATCTCTCTCCATGTCTTTTCTCTCGAAAGAATCATTAACCCAGGCAGAGATCATGGATGGATAAAAGCTGGGCGTGTCAAATTCCTTCATGCACAAAGCAACTTCGTGCTCATCTCTTGCACTGGAATAAACAGAAAAAATATCATGTTAATACGTAATTGAATTTTCCTTTTTTTTTCTTTTGTCCATCCCAACCATTATAAAGTCACTAAAAGCCAACAGATATAAATGGATCTCAAAACACTAATACCATCTTCCTAAAGTAACTTTCTTAAATATGCAATCAGCAAGATATGTTTTGCTTTTAAGAACCAGATAAAAATCCACGCACTCTACTCTTCTAACATGCCTTGTGTGAACCGTCATCATTTCTCAAGGACGAACTGATTCTAAATTAACCAAGATTGTGTGACATATCCCATGTAAATTTAAGCAATATGGAATGTGTAGCAGCCAGGAAAGAGTTCAAGAATTAGAATTGTCCTCAGAGGACAACATTGAAATCTAGGACCCTTCCATAAAGTCGGTGTGGATGTCATTCACTCAATCCCCAGAATTAAATCATCAGAATTAAAAGTCATTACTCGTTCGACACAAGAATCAAGAAGTTCTACACCTTATCTTGTGTCGGGACTAGCAAGACAAATAATGCCTCCAGAAATTATTGTTCCCCACATATTTAGTTCTTTCAATTACCTGCTTACTTGTGCTAATATCTATCCGAATTTTATTCTGTTTCAAATATAATAAAATGGATAAATTTAATGACACTGACAGAATCTGGCAGTAGTAATATGTGTCCAAATCTGGCTAATAAACTTTCACATTTTTTTGCAAAGATGCATAGAAAAATACCTGTAGAATTCTTTGATTGTAGCCAATGACTTCGCCTGCAGCTCATCTGTCCACACCTTATCTGAAGACGCGTTTTGTGTACTAGTAGGTGGGCCACCTCTAGCATGTGAAGAAACAGGCACAGCTCGATCGGAACTGTGATCCATATTTCTAACTTCTCTATTCACATAGGTATCATTTCGCTCCTGAGGATGAGATTGGTCGTAAATTGGAGCAGCAACAATTACTTCTGGCCCATAAGCTGCTCGTTCTGACATGGAACTGAAGCTGTTCTGGCCGAGTCCCACCCTCCGTGCATCACCAGAACTCGGCATCTCAACGAAAGGAATGCTGCTAGGTGCTGATGGATAACCTCTGAAAGCCATTCCCCTTGCAAGACCACCTTGAGGCCCAAGAGTTATGGTTTCATCACCAGGAGGTCTTTGAGGCATGGGAACGGACATGGTCCTGTTCTCAGAGGAATGTCTCTCATCTGTCCGAGCGTCCTGAGAACCATAACCACGTGACTGCGGGGGAACACCACGGAAACCACCAATCTGGGGACTTGGCGGAGATAACATATTTGAAGATCTAGAAGCAAAATCCATAGGTTGACCCCTTCTAGCAGAATTACCCATGCTGGGAACACGAGCAAGCCTACTAGCCTGTGCATGCCGCTCTTGAGCAGCATCTCTGTGTACCTCATCAATCTTTTTCGGACCTTCAACTTTCCTCCTCTGCTGCCACTTGTTCTTTCTCAGATCAATAGAATCTTTCAGCATGAACCTGACCCTGGATGAAAGTTTCATATTATTGGATAACTGTGCCATGATATCAAAATAGGCATCCATGAACTCCTTTGCTTTTGGGTGATCTATCATCTCCCCAATTGTGCTCATCAATTTGCACAGGGCTTCAATATTCTCCTCATCAGGATTGTGATACTGACCCAACAACTTATTTATGCACTCGTGCATTATTCTCTCAGTCAGCATTCTCTTCTTGTACAGTTCTCCAATGAGTCTAATATTACCTAACATGCGTCTTCGGACTTGGAGTCTCTTTTCCTCTCTCTCTTCCGCTGTCTGCTTAACCTCCCCTTCTTCCTCAGCTTTATTTGCCTCTTCTTCCTCTCTTTCTCCCCTTTCAAATTCTTCCTGACATTTATTCAGGAGTAATCTCTTGAAAGTAATTTTTTCATTGTCCACACTTAGGTCAGGCAAATCTGCAGCAAGGTGAAAGCAGAAGTTGGCGTACATCTCACAAAAGGTCGGCTCCATGAGAGCTTTATCAAAAATCTGCGAAATCACCCCCGACAAGGTAATTACATTGTCGATGTTCACTTGCTTAACTTGTTCAAACAATTTTTCAAAATTTTGAGGCGTAAGCTTGTTCAAGATGCCCTTCAACTGCCTCTGCTTCGCTTGTTCTTCATCAGTAACCTTACCAATTTCATATTTCTTTTCAGCTTTGTGTATCACCTGCATAGGCGTCTGATAATTAGGCATCAAACCCTTCTGAAAACCAGTTCCTCGCAGCCACCTATCAGACTCAGAATTATTTCTTTGCAATTGCCCACCCTGAGGACCAAGCTGCATTGGCCCAGTGAGGATAGGCCCAACATAATAGACGGATGGCTGAGGGCGAGGATTCCTTAGAACAGCATGATTTACTCCTTGGACATGTCGAACTCCAACAATATTATGCATGTAGTTAACATCTGTCCTCATATCTCCTCGCCCTGACATAATATGCGCAGGAAATTTATTCCATTTGTCCTCATCTACCAAGCCACTTGCACGACGATCTGGTCTAGAACCTCCCACCGGCCTGTCAGTATTACGTCCAGGGCTAGGATATGACTCGCGTGGAACATTAACACTAGATACCATCAGCGCATCTGCTATGTCTGAAGCAATTTCAAATTCCTCCGGAAGATTGGTGCATAGCTCCAAAAATTTGAGAAGGAAATCCCGAGAGTACCTTTTGATTGTTAATTCATAGCCATCTCCATCTTTATCCTGAATTTCATTTTTTGAAGTTTCTAACTGCGGAGTAGAAATTTCAGCGGCATCTTCCCAGTCATCAGGCTCCACTTTAATCTGAGCAGGTTTCTCACATGGCATGGCTTTTTCCTTCTCACTAACGCTTGAAGAGTTATCCGAGCCCTGAGAAGACATTACAGTTTCTTTGTTTTCCTCAGGGCCCTTATATGCCATATAAAGATCAGAACTTGCACCAGCTGCTTCTGCCTTTTTAAATAGTTCTTTTTTTTTCTTCTTACCTCTTTGTGCAACAGTTTTTCCCACGTTTACATCTGAGACGGCTTTACCGTTGACAGTAGATGGCAATACATCTTCAGAAGGATATGAAACTAAAACAGGGGCAGACTTCTGGTCCACCTGGTCATACTTTGCAACAGTTGTTTCTACAGAAACAGACCTCAAAGAAGTTTCCAGACTATCAGGCACACTTAATGATGCATCAGAACTCTTAGTACTTTGACCACCTGATGTCAGAGTAGGCACAGCTAAATTGCCATCCATCTTAGCATCATTGGAACAGCAACCTAAAGATTCTTCTAACTCATCTGGAGTATGTTCAGATAAAACACCAGTAGTGGATGTTAGCTCGTGATCAGAGCTCTCCACCATTTTGCCCGTGACTTTTGGTGATTCTAAGGAAAGAGACTTCAAAGAAGTTTCCAGACTTCCAATTGTGTCAGGCTTTGATTGTCTGCAATTTACAACTTCCATTCCAACACTCTTTAAATTCTCAGCCGTCCTTCCTTCCCCAGCACCCTCACTTGTAGAATTAGAAGCCTCAGAAAAAGCAGCTGCAGTTGTTGATGATGGTCCCTCAACATTTTCAGAAACCAAATTATTTCTTGATGAGATAGATTTTACTTCCACAGCTTCAGGTTCAGGGATTTGAGAAGGCAAACTTGATAATGACGTTTGTGGCATTCCGACCTGAAAAGATGTGGAAAATAATGATCATAACATGTGATAAATTTGCTTAAAGTGCACAACTAGGACAATAAACAATTCATAAAATACCTGGTCCTGCTGGTCATTGCCTGATTTTTTATGCTCATCTTTGATGGAATCAGACTTTACTACTGCACTTCTTGCTTCTTCAGCAGCGGTAGTTGATGCTGATGCAGAACCGTCCATGGGATCTGAAGCAGAAACTGAAGTGCGGGACACAACTCTGTCCACAACAACAGGACTTGATGAGGCAACAGTTGCATAAGATGTTCCTAAACCAGGCTTTGGCTTTGGCGAAGTGCTCAATGATGAAGGCTCAATTTCCTTCAGAGGAATAACAGAACCTTCCCCTGACCTTGACGGTTTCGACAACTCTGCCTTTCCAACAGAAAGTGAACCTGTGGGTGGCAATAGCTCTTTCTCCCCACGAGAGCCAACAGGTGGTTTAACTGTCACCTGCAGAAAATAAGGTGAAATGCATTAGAGTAACATAAACTCTGAACCCAACCTAATTGAAGTGTCCGCCATGCTGAAGCCATAGTTCTTATTAGAGTAACATGAAGTTGGATCAATAATAGCCTCATAGAAGAAACCTGGTTAACCCTTGGTGGCTGAGAAGTGGGCTGAACCTGAGTACTATTAAGATGAACAGAGCTGCCAGCAGGGAGATAGCCGGAAGCGGGATTGTAAGAACCCGGATAAAATTGCATCGAGATATTAGGGTGTAACCTTGGGGCAGGTGAGCTCTCAAGCCTCAACTCTTCATGAGTGTCAGGATGAGTAATCTTCACAGTTTTACGAGTACCACCGTATTTTACAGCCGGTTGCTGTTGAAACTGTGGAGGTAAACTCATTCCCATGCTACCCAACTGAGAAGGATGCGGAGCACCCATTTGGGGTGGAAAGGTCAAACTCTGACCCTGATGCATCATTCCTTGAGGCTGCATGTGGTGTGGCTGGAGACCTGGAACATACATTGGATGCTGCACCGGTAGATTTCCTATAGGTAAAGACATTGGCATTTGCATCTGCATTGGCGGTCCAGGCATGGCTTGGGGCTGGATTTGAAGATTCTGACCACCAAATTGAACAGGAACCTGTGGCTGGTGGTATGGAAGTTGCATGGGCATACCCGGGATTGGATGTCGAGAAGGACTCTGATGATGAGTGGCAGATGAAATTTGGGCATCCCTCTTGGGTTTGGAAACTAGCTGAGTTTCACCAGCTTTAGGTTGGTCTAGAATCCCCGCATCCTTTTTCGGGAATTGCTGATTAGGAATTGATGGAACTGGCTTTGCAACAGCAGCTCTCAAAGATTCATGGCGCGCCTGTCATGATTAAAAAAACTTTTAAGTCAAACCGTAGATACTTATTTGATTGAATACTGCTGTCAAGTGTTATCAACTCTAAGTAATATAATTTTCACGCTATTTTCAAAGAAAAGAATATATGAAATGCCACAACTGTAAATATTGATCTGAACAAAAGAATAAACAATAACAAATTGCCAATGGAACTTAAAGACATTTTTTTATTTTTTTTCTAGTTTATTGAATTATAGATCAATGAAACTTTAGACTTAACGTGGTTGGGCATAAGGGATGGAAGGGAACTCTATTTTAATTTTTATACAGGAAAAAACACAGGGAGAAAGAAAAGGAAGGGAAGGATCAATTTCTTGCTAAAGTTCTCTTATCAGTGGATGTATTGCCCATTCTTCTCTTCATCCAACAGAAGGATAAACAGTAAATTAAAAATCATTATCCCTCATAACTTAATATTTCCTTTCATCTCCCAGCATGCAATCTCCGACTTCTATTTACAATCCAACATAAACAATATGTTCTTGAACACATAAATTTTTCTATCAAAAGAAAAGCATATCATGAAGCTCTGTTCTACTATCAACTGAAAGCTACTTCCCTGTGGCGTGTAAAAACAACTGGCTAAAAGAGAACGACAAACCTGATCTTTTTTCTGTTCATCCAAATTTGGTGGTGCAGAACTTGTTCGAGCAGGTATCTACAAAAAGAATATAAAGGAACCTTTTATCCTTAGGATCTAGACTTTAAGGACAACAAAAGAAATTATAATGGAGGATACAACGTTAATTTCATGCAAATGTAATATACCTGCACTCCATTCATAAAACCAGGACTTATGGACCCAAACTGCAGGGGAACTGGCTTAGATGCATCTCCTGGAGCTAAGGAATACATAAACAGTAGAAATCATCAATAGAAACTACCGGCAGAAGATACCTTCATCATTATTACAATAATATACCAGCCAATAATTTCAAAAAAAATTAACAGCATAAGCTATATAAGATCGTCAATATGCATAAGCATACCTTTACCGGGTGTTGTGGGGGGCTTAGGCTCAGAGCTAGTAGTGGAAATATTAGATGGTGCAGGTGCAGATGAAACATTAGATGATGGAGCTCTCGGAACAGCTCGGCTGATACTATGGGTTGAGGTATCAGTCGGCTTGACACCAGAAGAGGTACTGATGGTTGGTGTTCCCGATACTCCTATAACAGAAAGTGAAAGTCCGGTTAGATAAAAAGTATTAATAACAATTACAAAAAGAATCAAAAAGCTAGTTTGCTTGCAGGTTTCTGCAAAATCCATTATACAAGGGTGGGCCAAAATGAAGCAGAATTTTCTTGTGCAGAAACTTTTATAAATGCAAAATATGTTTACAAAACCGAGTATATGCAAAAGGGAAAAGAATAGTTTTTTTTTTTTCAAAAATCAAGTCCCACCCACCCCATATCCCCCCAACACACAACAAAAACAATATGATGTTTACCACAAGAAGAAAAAAACAAATCACGTACTATAAGTTGGCGGCTGCTGTTGATGAGCACCATTCTGTACAGCATGAGGTGCAGGTGAATTACTAGAATCTACAACAGTGCTTCTTGCACCTGGCTGCCCCACTGGTGCATTGTTGTTATTCTTCTTGAAACTGCATCTCGCAGAAATAAAAATTAGTATGCAATTCATAATTTATTGTCCAAACGCATCAGTCGACTCTATACATAAAACCCTAGGTAGCATATATATGAATTGAAGACAATCCTCACCAACCATCAGAAAACTCACAACTCACGTGCATGTTGTACAAAACCACTTCGCAAAATCAACAAAAATTAAATACCATATTTTTAATTCGATTAACAAAAAAAGGCGCACCTGCGGCTAGAAGGATTGGTCGCGGCCGAGGAGGCGCCGCCACCGCCCTTAGTGGGGACGCTGCCGGAAAACTGGCGCTGATTGAAGCTACCGGATCGGCCGGTTTTCTTGTACTGGGTAGACTCGCTCCTTTCAGCCCTTGATTGATTGTGGGACATAAATTCTAACCTTTGAGGGAAAAAGAAAAGAAAAAAAACCGCTTTCGTCGAGATTTAGAGTAACACTTCTCCCTGCAGAGATCCGTCAATCAAATCAAACGCATCAAAAATTAATGCTGTTCTGGTAAGCATTCAATTGAGGGGGGGAAAGGGAGAAAATCTAAAAAGCGATTGATTAGTCAATCAGCGAAAGATTCAGTAATTAATTCGATTTTGCGTTTACCTGGAACGAGAGAGAATTAGGGTTTCTACTGTGAGCCAACAATGGCGGGAACCATGCCACGACAGCGTGAGAAGAAAGAAGAAGAAGAAAAAAAAATTGAGTAATTCTGTGTGTTGTGAGGGGTGAGAGAGATGAATAGGTATAGACAAATTTTAAGAGAGAGAAAGATAGAGAGAGAGAGAGAGAGAAGGACTTTATCTACTTTAAAACCTAAAATAAATATTAATAATATATTATTTTTGATATTTTTTTTGTTTTTTCATGAAAGGAAAAGGGGAAAATATAATTAATAAAAATCGATTTAATATAACAATAGTTTTATATACGGTTTTGATTTTGGTAAATTTATTAAAAAATGTGTCTACCTTTTTAATTGAAATCCTTTTCACTTCCCAACACTAACTAGTTTAAATATGTTTATGTGTTGTGATTGTGAAGGTTTTAGTTTTATTAATTGTGAATTCTTTTTTTTCTTTTCTTTTCTTTTTTTTTTCTTTTTTTTTTGGTGTTGGTGTAACAAACTATCCTAGGTGGTTGTGGTCAATAAGGAGTATTTGTAGGAGATTTTAGTGTCTCTTTTCTTCTTTTAATAAACTTGTACATGTTATATTGAGTTAAATCAAACGGAAATGTATTCGTATATATTAGGAGGGGAATTAGGAAACCAGCAACTATCCTCCTTTAGAAAAAGAAATACAGATATGTTCATGTATACATACAATAAAAGTTATATATATGTGTGTGTATTTGTTTATACGATTTGGTTACCCAATGAAGTAATTTGTGTGTAATATAATAATGAACTTTTTTTTTTGATATACAAGGCGCGGTTTTATTTTTTTACACAGCTTAGTTGAAGAGTTTTTATTGAGTTATTCAATTCGTTGACACATTACGAAGCACAATTTATAATGTGGCAATGTATAGTTCCTTATACAGATTCGTTGGGGAGTTTATGTTGAGTTATTTAGATTTTGTTAACATACTATAAAACACAGTTTGTAATGTGCTAATTTGTAACAAGAAAGAGGAGTTTTTTTTATTTACAACAGAACTTATAGTTATAGGTGGCGTTTGCAAAAGTTTCTAGATACAGATGATGAGTTTTCTTCCTATCATAATCAACTTTTAAGCGTTTGCAAAACTAACTTTTACCTTTTTTGCTTTTGTTAGGTGGTGTTTGCAAACACTTTTCCAAAGTGACTATCAGTTTTTTATGGTTCAAAATCAGTTTTTTTAAACATTAAAAAGTTCATAATCACTTTAAAACAGCTTTTGCAAACACCACCTTAATAATATGCTTTAAGCTATGATTTGAAAAACAAACACAAACTTGTTTTTTTATTTCAGTTGATTTTCCAATTTACTTGCAAACACCCCCAACTTTTAGAAATAAACACTTAATACCAACTTAACTCACAGTCACTAACTTCTACTTATAAATAAACATTTGCAAACACCATTCATAGCTTAAGATCACATGTTTATTCATTCGCATAGTCTTCCAAGAACCAATTAAATATACATACATACATATATATATATATATATATATATATATATAAAGAAGAAAAGGAGACCCCAAAAAAATTGTTGATATGGATGATGAATGCTCACAATTGAACCTTTCTAGAATCGAGATAAATATCCTGGCAAAAATAATTGACTTTGTGCTAATAAAAAAAAATCCACCATTAACCCAAAATTAAATATATAAACCTGCAACTTTAGAAACTGTGTCCTAAAAAGAACCAAGGAATAAAAATTCTCTAACCAGATACAAATGAGCATTCTGCATTCGTATCCTCTAAATGAACTTATCTATTGTCAAAGATTTTTTAAACCCAGGTGGCCTAAAATCCTCTAGTCGAAGATTAGAACTCGAACGAATCTCATTCAATACGGACTCACCTTTCTCCGACTGGATGATATTCAGTGTGCTGCCGAGTACATCGGCTGCAAGCCCTATTTGCACAAGCTGCCCTTGCTCTTCTCCACCTTCGTATATTAACTGCCCGATTTTAGAAAGTGAGACAATTTTTTCCAATATCACTTTGGCGAAAATACGACCGAGGAACTCTGCTGCTTTAGGTGCATCATTCACCATATCTTCCAAACCAGCAAGAACAGATCCAAACCTATTATAATATTGAAAAAAAAAATTAAATTAATTTTGTATGATTAAAATATTTAACTATATGAGAATATCGAGTCGTCGTAACCAATACATACCCTTTGATGAGTTGAGATTCACTAATCATGCCTTGTCCAGGTTTTGTTAGATTGATAAGAAGCTTTGTCAATAGATCTCTCTCCATGTCTTTTCTCTCGAAAGAATCATTAACCCAGGCAGATATCATAGACGGATAAAAGCTGGGGGCGTTAAATTCCTTGATGCACAAAGCAACTTCGTGCTCGTCTCTTGCACTGGAATAAACAAAAATATTTTCATGTCAATACATGATAATCAAGTTACTAAGAGACAACGGAAATAAATGGATCTCGAACCAGTAAGAAGCCGATGCAAGTATACAAGCATACCCCCACAGGCGTAGTTGTAAAGATGAATGTACTCAATTATCCACGATGGCAATACAAATCTAAAATAAATATATCTAAAATTATTTTACATCGTCTTCCACACATTTTTGCCAGGCAAGCGAATTGTTAGAACAAAATATTGGAAACAAAAAGCAAAAGCCTTTTAACTTGGAAATGACTCTCTAAACAGGTTTGTTCGAGTGATTTATAACTTGCACCAAATGCATAGAGCTAAAAATATCCACCTGCTTTTACAGTAAAGAACCAAATGGATGTACCACCAGGACGTGGCAGCGAATGCATGCATGAAAAAGAAAGTAAAAAAACTCCGGGTGCTATTTTTCAAGGATGCCAATAATAAAAAGATCAAGGACCAATAAAAAGATATAAGACGCAATGATCAAATATAACAAGTTTACGTAGTGATATTATGTATACGGGTTATATCCAACAAAGAATTGGGTTGGTGCCCTATAAACTCATAATATACTAATATCCTCCTCAGTTATTGACATCGTTTCAGCTCTAATAATGTCTTCTTCCAAGAATGTATATTCTTTATGAAATGTCAAATAGGTAACAAAGAGCTTAAGAATTAGAGTGGTCGAACTCACAAGGACACGTAGAAATCTTAGACCCCTTCCTAGAATCAGTGTGGACGCCATTCACACACTTCCCAAAATAAAATCCATAATACACTTTATATATGCTTCGGCTTCCATATCAAAAGGAATAATTTTCTATCTTTTTCTTAAATTTTTTCTACCAACAGGAAATGTGATATTTAACTTTTCATTACAACCCCGCACTTACAGATGAGACAAAACGCAAAGGCACCAAATTAAAAATTCAAAAAATGGAGATAACTGAAGGACTAATCAGATAAAATTTCCATAAGGAACCCAAAACCCAAAGTGAACAGTCCTTGCCAATGTAACTTACTAGCAGTTAATATTCATGATCTGATTCCAGCAAAAAATATTAATATATTTTTTTCCTATTTTTTGAAGTAACTGGTTATTCCAAGCATCATTTTGGAATATTAATGATTGCAATATGTCAGAAGGACAGATGCCAGTCAACAATGACCTAACTACCAACTAAATGCATAACAATAGTTAATTATCTAATGCAACTTCACTTCCCGGATTTCTTTTTCAGAATGTCTTGGGGGTAAGTGAAAAAGTACTGTCTTAACAACTTAAAAGCAATGTATCATTCCTAACACAAAACCTTCCAACAATTTGAAAGCAATGTATCATTCCTAAGACAAAACCTGCCAACAATTCAAATGTCAAGGATATTTTCCTATCTGGTCAGTGTAGGAAAATATGAACAGATACCAATAAATTAAGACGTATTTGTAATTAGCACGAACTAAACATGCATCCAAAGAATATTTCTGCATATATGTAGACCACAAGCCCCACAACCAATCACTCAATTTGCTTCAAAGAATATGACTCTGACAGTCATTTATTCCTCTCAAGTAGAGAGTAATGGTTCTTTTCATGCTGTGACATAATTGAAAGACACAGCAACCACCATGCCAATGTAGTAAAGTACATAGGTAGCTTCAAAATGCAATTAATATTGGTTCTATTCCGGATAATATAGCATTGGAGAGAGAATAAGAGGCAGGAGGAATATTGAATGTAATTCCACTCTAGCTAATAAACTTATAAAAGATGCGCAAATTGTAAAATTAAAAGAAGATTCACATGTATACCTGTAGAATTCTTTGATTGTAGCCAAGAACTTCTCCTGCAATTCCTCTTCTGGCCACACCTTATCAGAAGACGCGTTTAGTGTGTTAATAGGCGGGCCACCTGCATTTCTAACTTCTCTATTCCCAGAAGTAATATTTTGCACCTGAGGATGAGATTGGTCAAAAATTGGAGCAGGGATTTTGTCGGACATATATCTTGGCATGAGATCCTCTCTTTGGCCATAAGCCGCTCGTTCAGGAATGGAACTGATGTTATTCTGACCGAGTCCTATCCTCCGTGCATCTCCAGAATTTGGCATCTCAGCCAAGGGGATGCTAGGTGCTGATGCTTGCCCTCTAAAAGCCATTCCCCTTGCAAGACCACCTTGTGGCCCAAGAGTTATGGACTCCTCACCGAGGGTTCTCTGAGGCATAGGAAAGGACATGGTCCGGTTCTCAGAGGAATGTCTCTCATCTGTCCGGGCGTCCTGAGTACCATAACCACGTTGCTGCTGGGGAACACCACGGAAACCACCAATCTGGGGACTTGGCGGAGATAACATATTTGAAGATCTAGGACCAAAATCCATAGGTTGACCCCTTCTAGCAGAATTACCCATGCTGGGAACACGAGCAAGCCTACTAGCCTGTGCATGCCGCTCTTGAGCAGCATCTCTGTGTACCTCATCAATTCTTTTAGGACCTTCAACTTTCCTCCTCTGCTGCCACTTGTTTTTTCTCAGATCAATAGAATCTTTCAGCATGAACCTGACCCTGGATGAAAGTTTCATATTATTGGATAACTGTGCCATGATATCAAAATAGGCATCCATGAACTCCTTTGCTTTTGGGTGATCTATCATCTCCCCAATTGTGCTCATCAATTTGCACAGGGCTTCAATATTCTCCTCATCAGGAGTGTGATACTGACCCAACAACTTATTTATGCACTCGTGCATTATTCTCTCAGTCAGCATTCTCTTCTTGTACAGTTCTCCAATGAGTCTAATATTACCTAACATGCGTCTTCGGACTTGGAGTCTCTTTTCCTCTCTCTCTTCCGCTGTCTGCTTAACCTCCCCTTCTTCCTCAGCTTTATTTGCCTCTTCTTCCTCTCTTTCTCCCCTTTCAAATTCTTCCTGACATTTATTCAGGAGTAATCTCTTGAAAGTAATTTTTTCATTGTCCACACTTAGGTCAGGCAAATCTGCAGCAAGGTGAAAGCAGAAGTTGGCGTACATCTCACAAAAGGTCGGCTCCATGAGAGCTTTATCAAAAATCTGCGAAATCACCCCAGACAACGTAATTACATTGTCGATGTTCACTTGCTTAACTTGTTCAAACAGTTTTTCAAAATTTTGAGGCGTAAGCTTGTTCAAGATGCCCTTCAACTGCCTTTGCTTCGCTTGTTCTTCATCAGTGACCTTACCTATTTCATACTTCTTTTCAGCTTTGTGCATAATCTGCATAGGCGTCTGAGGAGGAGGCATCAAACCCTTCTGAAAACCAGTTGCTCGCTGCCACCTATCGGAATCAGAATTATTTCTTTGCAATGGCCCACCCTGAGGACCAAACTGCAATGGCCCAGTGAGGATAGGCCCAGCATAATGGACAGGTGGCTGAGCCCGAAGATTCCTTACAACACCATAATTAACTCCTTGGCCAGGTCGAAGCCCTGCAATATTATTCATGTGGCCAACATCTGTCCGTATGTCTCCTCGCCCTGACATAACAGGCCCAGGAAATTTATTCCATTTGTCCTCCTCTACCAAGCCACTTGCACGACGATCTGGTCTAGAACCTACAACCGGCCTGTCAGTATTACGTCCAGGGCTAGGATATGACTCACGTGATATATTAACACTCGAGACCACCAGCGTATCTACTATGTCGGGAGCAATTTCAAAACCCTCTGGAAGATCAGTGCATTGCTCAACAAATTTCAGAAGGAAATCTCGGGAGTACCTTTTAGTTGTTAATCCATCATCATCCTGATTTTCATTCTTTAAAGTATCTAACTGCGGAGTAGAAATTTCAGCAGCGTCTTCCCAATCATCAGGCTCCACTTTAACATGAGAAGGTTTCTCACATGGAACAGCATTCTCTTGAGACATATCCGTAGATTTTTGCTTCTCACTAACTCTTGAAGAACTTTCTGAGCCCTGAGCAGACGTTACAGTTTCTTTCTTTCCCTCAGGACCCTTGTATGCCATATAAAGATCAGAACTTGTCCCAGCAGCTTCTGCTTTTTTATATAAATCTTTTTTTTTCTTCTTACCTCTGGGTGCAACACTTTTTGAAACATTTACATCTGATAAGACTTTACCGTTGACACTAGATGGAGAAGGAGAGACTAAGCCACTACCATTACTGACAATATCTTCATCTTCATTTCCAGATCCCAATACTTCTTCAGGAGGATATGAAACTAAAACAGGGGCAGACTTCTGGTCCACCAGGTCATACTTTGCAACAGTTGTTTCCATTGTATTAATACTATGAGGCACACTCAATGATGCATCTGAAGTAAAAGTTGTATCATTTTGCATAGATAAACCAGTTACTGGCACAGATTCGTCCAACTTATCTGGAGTATGTCCAGATAAAACACCAGTAGTGGATGTTAGTTCATGATTAGAGATCTCCTCCATTTTGCCCGAGATTTTTGGAGATTCTAAAGAAAGAGACCTCAAAGAAGTTTCCAAACTATGTGTAGATGATTCCAAACTTCCAGATAATATGGATTCTCCTTGTTCCTTTCTCCCAATTGTGTCAGGTTTTGATTGTATGCTATCTACACCTTTCACTCCAACGCTTTTAAAAATCTCAGCCGTCCTTCCTTCCCCAGCACCCTCATTTGTCGAATTAGAAGCCTCAGACGAAGCAGCTGCAATTATTGATGATGATTCCTCATCATTTTCAGAAACCAAATTATTTCTTGATGAAATAGATTTTACTTCTACCGCTTCAGGTTCAGGGAATTGAGAAGGCAAACTTGATGGAGAGGTTTGTGGCCTTCCAACCTGAAAAGACGTAGAAATCATGCTCATAACTTGTGGTAAATTCGCTCAAAAAGCACAACTAAAACAAAGAAACAGCCCGTGAAATACCTGGTCTTGCTGGTCATTGCCTGGTTTTATATGTTTATCTTTGATAGAATCAGGCACTACTGCTGCACTTCTTGCTTCAGCAGTGGTAGTTGATGCTGATGCAGAACCATCCATAGGATCGGAAGCCGAAACTGAAGTGTGGGGCACAACTCTGTCCACAACAACAGGACTTGATGAGGCAACAGTTGCATATGATGTTCCTAAACCGGGCTTTGGCATTGGCAAAGTGCTCAATGGTGAAGGCTCAATCTCCTTGCCAGGAAAAATCGAACCTTCCCCTGGTAACCTTGAAGGTTTCAACGACTCTGCCTTTCCACCAGAAGGTGACCCTGTGGGTGGCAATACCTCTTTCTCCCCATGAGAGCCAACAGGTGATTTCACAGTCACCTGCAGAAATTAAGGTGAAATACATTAAAATAACATAAACTCTGAACCGATCCCAATTGACAGTGCATGCAATGTTGACGTGATAGTTTTTTATTAGAATAACATCATGTTTGATCAATAATAGTCTCGATAGAAGAAACCTGTTTATAGGGCCTTGGTGGCTGAGAAGTGGGAGGAACCTGAGTAGTATTAATAGGAACAGAGCTCACGGCAGGAAAACAGGCGGAAGCTGGATTGTAAGGACTCGGATAAAAATTCATCTGGATATTAGGAGGAAATGAAGAAATGGGCTGTGATTGAGATTGCACATTAGGGTGTAACCTTGGGGCGGGTGAGCTTTCAAGCCTCAGCTCTTCATGAGTTTCAGGATGAGTAATCTTCACAGTTTTACGAGTACCACTGTATTTTACAGCCGGTTGCTGTTGAAACTGTGGAGGTAAATTCATTCCCATGCTACCCAACTGAGAAGGATGCTGAGCACCCATTTGGGGTGGAAAGGTCAAACTCTGACCCTGATGCATCATTCCTTGAGGCTGCATGTGGTGTGGCTGGAGACCTGGAACATACATTGGATGCTGCACCGGTAGATTTCCTATAGGTACGGACATTGGCATTGGCATCGGCATTGGCGGTCCAGGCATGGCTTGGGGCTGGATTTGAAGATTTTGACCACCAAATTGAACAGGAACCTGTGGCTGGTGGTATGGAAGTTGCATGGGCATACCCTGGATTGGATGTCGAGAAGGACTCTGAGATTGAGTCACAGGTGGTGCAGCTGAAACTTGGGCATCCCTCTTTGATCTGGAAACTAGCTGAGCTTCAACAGCATTAGGTTGGTCAGGAATCCCCACATCCTTTTTTGGGAATTGCTGATTTGGAATTGATTGAACTGGCTTTGCAGCAGCAGCCCTCAATGATTCATGACGCACCTGTCACAATAAGAAACAAACAACATGCCGTCAAACCATACATGCCTATTTGATTGAACACAAGTTCAATGACTGCAGTCAGGCGTTATCAACTCTAAGTTATATAGTGTTCAGGCAATTTTCAAAGAAAAATAAATATTGAGAAATGCTACAACTGTAAAAATTGAGGTAAAATCCACTTTACCCCCCCACCCCCTTCTCCCTCTACACTAAACTTTACCCTCAGGTACTCTTAAATGTATCACTATGCCTCTGGCCCCCTCTAGTCGTAAAATTGCTTCAATAGATGGTTTCCGTCAAACTTTCATCCCTAAATACCCATAATATTACAGCACAATGTTTCTCCCAAACATATTCTCACACTTTGTTTCTCGTCAAATCGAATCCTTATTCCAGGTCATATTCTCACACTTTTGTTTCTCCCCCAAATTGAAACCCTATTTCAGACAACCCTTCAATGTTGTAGAATTTGAGCTAATGAACAGAGAGAAAGACAGATAAAGGAAGAGAGAGAGAGAACTAATCCCTATGTGAATCAGTTGGTTTCTATATAACTCATTCGACAAACCTCAGTTTTTTGGGGATTTCATGTAGTATAGTATGGAATAAGTTTAAGTCATGTGATTCCAGTATGTTACTTTTGGTTTTGCTGAAGCTTGTAGAAAAATGTTGGGTGTTAACAAGAAAACGAATCGTTGAAGACTGCAAGAATTGGTTTTTTGGCATATATCCATATATGATATATGTATCAATATAAGAGGTAAGGGCATTTATGTCTATTAATATCCGCACCTAAGAGTTTGGTTTTTGTTTTGGATGGAATAAAAACAAAATTGACAAGTAGAGGAGGGCATAGTGATACAATTAAGAGTATGAAGTGAGACCGGGCTAGTGTTGAGGGCGGTAAAGTGGAAGTTACCCTAAAAATTGATCTGAACAAAAAAATGAACAACAAAAAATTGGTAACTTAAACTTTAGAGTTAACTTGGTTCGGAGTAAATGACGGAAAATATAATTTATACAGGAAAAAACACAGGGAGAAAAGAAAGGAACGCAAGGATTAATTTATTGCCGAAGCTTTCTTATTACATGGAAGTATCCCCCATTCCTTCATCCAACAGAAGGATAAACAGTGAATCAAAATTTATTCTCCCTTGTAAGGTGTAACTTATTACTTCCTTTCATCTCCCAGCATGCTATCCAAGAACCTTTGTATATAATCCAACACAAAAAATATGCTGTTGAACACATTAATTTTGTCTAATCAAAAGAACGGCATAGCATGCAACTCTGTTATCCTATCCGCTGAAACTAACTTCCCCGTGGTAGGTAAAAACAACTGGTTAAAAGAGAACCACAAACCTGATCTTTTTTCTGCTCATCCAAATTTGGTGGTGCAGAACTTGTTCGAGCAGGTATCTACAAACAAAATAAAAAGGAACCTTCCATCTTTACGAGCTGGAGTTTAAGGATATCAACACAAATTATAAAGTGGACCACATAGTTAATTTTAAACTTCATGCAATTATAACATACCTGCACTCCATTCATAAGACCAGGACTTATGGACCCAAACTGCAGGGGAAATGACTTAGATGCATCTCCTGTAGATGAGGAATACATTATACAACAACAGCAGAAGATGCATTCATCATTATTGCAATGATGTATCATCCAATTAATTTAAACATAAATTAACAGCTTAAACTAAATATGATCACCAAAATGCATAACTTTACCGGGTGTTGTGGGTGTCTTAGACTCAGATGAAACATTAGAGGATGGAGCTCTCGGAACAGCTCGGCTGATAGTCTGGCTCGGAGTATCAGCCGGCTTGACATTAGAAGATGTATTGACGACAGGTGTAACGGACACTCCTAAAACAAGAAATGACAACCCAAATTAAAGAAAATGTATAGTACTAACATCAACGATTCTCTTCAAAAAGTTTAACAAGACGAGTACATGCAAAAAATAAATGATTATTTTCTGCCAAGAATCAAAATATATCACGTACTATTAGTTTGCTGTTGTTGATGAGCACCATTCTGTAGAGAAACTGGTGCAGGTGAAACACTAGAATCTACATTAGGGCTTCTTGCACTGGGCTGCCCTACTGGTGGTGCACTGCTGTTGTTATACTTCTTAAAACTGCATCTCAAAGAAAACAGTAATTAGTACTCAATTCATTGTTTATTTATCCAAACATATCATGCGTCTATTCACGAAACCCTAGATTCCGTACAAATGAATGAAAAGTCTCACTGACATTCCTCACCAGCCATAAAAAAGAAAAAAAAAAAAAAGCCGCAACCACATGCATATGCAACAAACCACTTATTGTATCTACATAAAAAGGTGCACCTGCGGTTAGAAAGATTGGCTGAGCCGGAGGGGGCGCCGCCGCCGCCGCCGCCGACCTTATTGGAGGCGCCGCCGGAGAACTGACGTGGCTGATTGAAGCTACCAGATCGGCCGGTTTTTTTGTACTGTGCAGACTCGCTCCTTTCAGCCCTTGATTGATTGTGAGACATAAATTCTAGTATTGGAGAAACAAAACGCTTTCCCTGAAATCTCGAGCAACACTTTTCTCCCTACAGAGATCCATCCATCAAATCAAATGCATCCAAATTCAATCAGAGGGGGGAGGAAAAAATAGAATCTAAAAAGCGATTAGGCAATCAACGTAATTAATTTGATTCACTTCACCTGGGAATGAAATTAGGGTTTCTACTGGGAGATAACAATGGCGTGAACCATAACAGAACGACGCCGTATGAGAAATAATAAGAAAAAAAGATGCAGAAGAAGAATGAATGAATGAATATAGAGAAATAAAGTAAAACAGTGTGAGAGAGATGGAGTTTATGTACATTAATTGTATATATCACAGTGATTAAATTAATAAATATTGCATAATTATTAAATAAGTAATTATTCACTAGTAATTAGTGTAAATGAGTGCTTAAAACTTTCTAAACTTAAAAAAAAATTCGATTTATTCTTTGTTGGATAATAAAAAATATAATTAATTAATTAATTAAAACATACTATTGTAACAAAGTAGTGGTCAAGATATCTGAGTATTTATAGGAGATGTTAATGTTTTTTGTATTGACTTTTTCGCTTGTCTATTTTTATTTAATTTGTGGCATGTTTAATGTGATTATTTTTTTTTATTTATTGTTTTTATTATAGAAAAACATTTATTCACTGCTGTAATAAAAAATAAAAAATAAAAACCATGACAATAGACTCAATTTATTTATTGTTTTTTTTTTTTCAAATAAAGTTTTTGATTTAAATAGTGCCATATTAGACTTGAAAATTAAATTAAGTTGAATAATTTTTTTTACATTTTAAATAAATAAATTAATGTGAGATTAAATCAGTTAAATTAATAAAATATTTCAAAATAAAGTTGAACAATGTATTGTCACATACTGTTTGTCCCAATCAAGAATACATAATATATTGTTCCTACAAACAAATACACAATCCTAAGTAAATATTACAGCATATTCCACATTTCTGAAAAAACACCACCCAAACCAATCATATATAATATAGGTTATTTTTCGAGCATCGAAAAATTGTCGCGCCCCTAGATGTGATGCGAATGCAAAAATACAGGTTCCGTCTCTGTATATAATCATAAGGAAAATGGCTTCGCGTACACGTCGAAAGGTTCGATAGCAGTTAGTTGTGGCTCCTGTAACAAGAACAAACATTTTAGAAAGTTAATTTAAGTTCAAAAACTCAATTTTAAACGAATTTACTCTATGCTAAATACACGTAGTACATCACCACCATTTCACCATTCATTCAAATACGAAAACACACGCATCCACGTTGGTGTGTAAATCGAATACTACAAATTTACCCGATATTACGCTTCACCTACTGTAGCATAGATTTGACCGATAATAAATTTTATGCCTCATCATAAACCCTAAATAGAACCAAACATTTCCATATAAAAGGCTTGAGCTTTATAATCATATACATACATATATTATTCATTTACGTTACAAATGACCAGAAAAAAGGGAGGGGTTAAGTATTGACTATTGAGCTAAAAATTCAGTAGAATGTCAATGTCTAAATGTAGACAGTTGCTTAAAAAGACGATAAAAAAAATTTACCTGTCTCAATCCACCAACACCACCTCCACTACCTCCTGTAATAAGCATGGTCAGAAGTGATGTCACCATACCACCACCAAGATCAGGACCTGTAGAACTTCCAGCATCTCTAATTGCGGTGCGCATTGCAGCTAGAATACTCCCGTACGTAGCCCCATGCCCGCGCTCGATGGCTTGTATAAAGCAGAAAGTCATTGCACCCGTAGAAGTGATTTTTGACAAAGCCTACATAATTTTTTTAAACAAAAAAGAATATATAAATGACAAAATGCTGGCTGGTTTTTCGATTTTCTGTAAATGAGTAAAACTTACGGAGGTGTCGGCTGAGGTTTGATCATCATCACAGCCGCTGAAGGAAATTGCTTCACCACCGTTGGATCCTTTCCATACGCCTGATCGAGGGCGGTGATCCTCCCATACATACTGCCCACTCCTGGTTTCAATAATGTTGCGTAATGATAAGGTTATAACCAACAATTGGTATTAATTCAATCTTTCGTATTTTCCAACTTTATACTAACAGGTGAATTCAAAACAACTGATATTTACTAACAGGAACCCACAAAAAATTTACAAACAGGTATGCAATTCTCAAACCAATTAGAGAAGAGTGTTAGCATATATTTATAAGTTTGGATTTGTAACATCAACGAATTGAAAAATTTATAGGCTGTAGTACTTCGTTTTACTAGGCCCGAATCGGGAAATGGTCCGTTTTACTAAGGTAGGAGAAATAGTCTCTAATTTTTTGGAATAGTTCTTTACTATTTGGTATCACTGTTAGCTAGACAAAGGCATAAAAAACACAATCAATGTCAACAGCTCTATTTTTACGAAGACGAAAATACGATTGTATCATATTGGTCTAAATCAACCGACGACCTAATATGTAAAAGATGAGTGGAAATTGTTAAATGACAAACTGATAAGAAAATATCCCCAAAGTCAACTTTCATGTTTAATTTTGTCATTATTGCAAAAAGTTCGTTTTTGAATTTTTTTTATGACATATATTCTGTTTCCAGAAACAAACAACCATCCGATACTAAGAAGATAAAGATTAAAAAAAACGAGAGAGAGAGAGAGAGATATCAGAGTACATCATCAATCTTCAATCAAGCAAATTAAAAGTTTTACCTGTTCATCCTGCAAAGAAACGGTAAATCCAGAACTGTTCCGCTATGACAAGCATCTATGATGCAGTGAAGCTTAACTCCACGAGGTAGAGGTCTGACAATAGATGCATTGATTTCGTCATCGACAATCATACCCTGTGTTTCGAAATCAAGTGGACACAAGGTTTCATCATATCCATCAACTTCATCTCCATTATAGTTCCTCTGCCGCGAACCATGACCAGAATAATGGAACACCAAAGAATCTCCTGGCTGACAACCTTGTACGAGCCAAAACAATGCCATCCGCATGTTATGCTTGGTTGGAAGTCTATAGGGGTCAGTTTCTTCTTCTGCATTTTAATTCACCAAAAGGAAGTCAACTATCAAAGAGAAATCGCAAGTTTGAAAATAATTCCTAATTATGGGTAGTTTTAAATTTATGTCAAAGAAAAATATTTACTCGGGTAGTAGTACAGTACTTGAGCACCACTAATAACATTGGCATAAAACAAGCCTTGCATTACCAATAAAAGTTCCATAATGTTTTTGTTTGTATCAGCAAAATTTGAACTCAAGAAAACATCAAATACGAAAGGAACTGAAAACTGAGTTTTCCATTATTAAAACAAGCTATATCACAAAGCTTTCGGCACATAAACACCTGTATTAAGGTAACAACAAAAAGGTTCTTTCGAGATCCCAACATCTCACTCTTTCACATAATCATATCCTTTTAAGCTGTGCAAGTTCATGAACAATTACTCTCAGCAAAGTATCGAATAATAGGGTGACACGTAAGAAAGAAATTCTTATTTCTCTGTGACTGGAAAACAGTTATGGATCCTTTTATTTATTATCATCAAGCAAGCTATTAACTGAAATTTCATGTACCTCGCATGCGAGAAAACTAAAGGCTGGGAGTTATTGTTTTTATCACAAAGATTGCTAAAGAATTTCCATCTATAGTTGGATATTCTGTAACTTTATTATATTGATAAGCACGGCAGTGAAATGCATCACCCCTGTTAAGTTATTACGGAAGCTAGCAAATCATCGCACATCCTTAATGTTGAAAGGGCTTTTACACCTAAACCAAATAATTATCTTCATTCAAACATTTACCTATCCAACAGTTCCCTATCTTCAACGAAAACCGAATCGAAATAAAGCCCACAAAGAAAGGTCACAAATGAAAAATCAAAAAGCAAAAAGCAATACTCCAAAGTTTTCAATTTTCCAGTGTATCATATTCCATGTTTATATCTATTCCCAAAATCATCATGAAAAGAACCACACACACACACACACACACAAATTAACAAGTAAAAAATAAATAAATAAATCCAATTTACCAGTTAGCATGAGAATAGAAGATTCCGGAAAGCGAAACTTATTGGTCAGAAGATGCTTCATACACTTAGCGTCATTAATGCACCCTTTCAGCTCGTGGCGGGAGTACTTGTACGATATGCCGACGATCACAGCCTTCTTACGGCCGTGAGGGTTTGGCGGCGGCCCAGGCGGGGCGTGGGAGTACGGGGACGGCGGAGCAGGGGGTCCGGCAGGCGGCGGCGTCGGCGCGTGGCGAGGATCGCCTATATTAGTGACGGCCTGACAAATAGCGCATCGTATCGATGGGGCCCCCGGCGGCAACTGCAACGGAGTGCGACAGCCGGAGCAGTTGACTAACATGTACATAGCGGTGGGAATCGACAATTTGAAGCTAACTACGGCGGAGAAGATCAATCGGAGATTCTAGAAGGCGGCGAGGAGAATTTGTTGTAAAGGATTTTGATTTTGATTTTACGCGTGAATTTTTTTTCCAAGATTTGGAAAAAAATGTCAGAGTGTGACGATTTCGCCCTTCAATATATAAATAAGGAAGAATGTGCTTTTTCAAATGTGGGATTTTATATTTAATTAATGTAAAGGAATGTATAATATATATATGTACGTCATGATTAAGAAATGGGAATTGTTTTTTGGGTTTTGAAAATTGCTATTTGTGGTTTCTAACAAAACCCCTCAAAAAACACTTTATTTTATTAAAACCCTAAAACTTTTCAAAAAAATCTAAAAACACCCCCCAAAACGCGTAAACGCCCAACTTAGGCGTCCATTCATGCAGTGCTCGCCCAAGTTGGGCGTGCAAGCTGCATTTGGGCGCCCGAGTTGGGCGTCCAGTGCAAAAAAAAAAAAAAAAAAATTTTAAATTTTCGAACGCCCATCTTACGCGTTCGAACATTTTTTTGCGGAAAAAAAAAAAGCCCTACAAATTGATTTGTAGGGTTTTTTAACATGAAATTGGTTCCGTAATCGACCTACCCAATGCATGTTACACATAAAAGAGTCGAAATTACATCAAAAAATCGAAGCCCAACCCTTCTTCAAGCTTGATTTTGAATTTTCGATTTTTTTTTTTTTTTTGCTATTTGCAGTTTTGGGGGGTTTTTTGATATTTTTAAAAGTTTTGGGGGTTTTGTTATAAACTGCGAATAGCAATTTTGTGACCGCAAATAGCATTTTCGTTTTTTTTACAAAGATATTAAAAAAATAAAAAGTCATATTAAATTTGAAATAAAACAAGTTCTTTTGAGGATTTGTTAAAATGTAATTGTTATTCGCGGCAATTTTGAAATTTTAAGAAAATGTAATTGTAATGTGTCGATTTTAGAGAAAAATATATAAAATGACTATAGTATCCATGTTATTTATGTCGTTTCCATTAATTCTCTCAATTAATGAATAGTAATAATGGCAAATTTGAGAAAATAGTAATTAATTCATCATTGAAATTCTAAAGTGACAGATAATTTGAAATAAGAAAAATTTCCTAAAAGCGACAATTAATTTGGAACTGAAAGAGTACATTAGTAGGTCTGACGAAGGATACAGAGCGGGTTTAAGACCCAAAAGTGGGTCTTTTAAGATCGATACAGATAAGCTAAACGATAATGAATCAATTCAACAAACTAGTGATATACCTCCTAAACCATCGGTGTGTAGATATGATAGGACTCGGAAAGTATTTGATGGATTATTTTTCCTTGACAATGATCAAGGTCAAGTTGACCACAAGGAACTTTAACGAAGCTGTATCAAATACAAATAAGGGACATTGGCTTATTGCCATAAAATTCTAATATACTCTATGTACTCCAATAAATTATAAACTTGGTAGACCCATCCGAGATTGCTTACCTTAAGGGTTATGAACCATCTACTTATAGAGACTTTTCCGGTTGCCACTGTTTTTATTCAATTTGGTTAATATAGTCGTTTTAAGTCCATGACACTTTATAAATTTTAGTGCTTAAGTTACCAAGATACTTTCTATGCATTAGTACTCAAGTCATGAGGTGACACCTTAGCTCGTCACTCGGCACTTGCCACTCGTCGCTCGTGGGCTACCTTCATCTCGTCAAATGTCTACTAGTTCATCGGAGAGCTCTTAGGTCTCCAGTTCGTTGGGGAGCTCTCAGGTCTCCTAGTTTGTCTCTACCGACAATGTATTTTATTATTTGGGCCTTACACTTGTGGGTTCAATATTTTGGGCCATTTATCAAAGTCTGATGAAATGAGCAAAGAAGCCCGGATCCATAGGATCTTATCTCCTCCTTCATTCGGGCGTGGGTCAACTCTGTTGGGTCTTACCTTGTTGGGCCTCAGGCTTCAACAACAACTTGACCATTTTGCCTATTTCATCAAGCAAACTAATTTACGATTTTAACCCTCAAATGTAACCCCAAAAAATTGACCGAAGTTAACAATAAAGGACCACACAGTAATTACCCCAAATATTAGGGCATATATTGCAGTTAGGTACAAATTTGAGGAGCTCAGTGCAATTGTCCCAACTTCTTTTTTTAATCAATATATAAAACCACTCGCAAATCACTCAAAGCTTTCTCTCAAGCAGAATTTAGGGTTTCGCTTCATCGTCTCGCCGCCCCTCTCAATCTTTTCCGATGGTACTCTCTCTTTCTCTCTCTCATCTCTCTTTCTCTCACATCTGTTTTTTTCTCATTTCACTTTGTGCTCGGTCTTCGTCTTCTCCGATTGAGTGGAAAATGCTTTTAGCTAAAACGACGTCATTTTTGTTCTTCCTGTACTGAACTGTAGCTTTATTTAATTCCTTCTTGTTTTAATGTTAAAATTATTGTATGTATCTTCATGAATTGTTTATCTCGGCGCATTTTAGAATTTTGCGTCTGTGTTTTCTGGGATTTCTGGAATTGTTGTAATTAACTAGTGCAGGAATTTTATTAAAAAATGTTACAGATCTAAGAACTCATGTTTCTTACTGATAATTGATGGCTATGATTGACAAATAAAAATTACATCTTTGGTACTTTGTAATGTAATTAGTGGGTATGGATTGTTATTTATACAGTCATGTATTCGTTTTTTCTGCTGTTTATATTCAACAAGATTTCCATTGCTATGTGTAGGCCAAACGAACGAAGAAAGTTGGAATTGTCGGGAAATATGGTAAGTCATACTTGTAATTTTATGTTTATTTTCTCGATTTTTCGCGCATTCTTTTATTTATTGGATCTTCTTGTGTAAATATACACTATCTTCTTGATTAGGGTTGGGTATTTAAGGTGTGTGATGAATATAATGTAGCATTTATGTTGGTTAACAGCTTTTCGTTAGCGCTCTAATATGGGCTTAAGAAATATTATCTGTTCCATTTTTTTTAAGGGCAATTTCATGTTGGTTAATTTCTTGTTAGCGCTCTAATATGGGATTGAGAAATATTATTTGGTTCTTGAGTATTGAAGTCGAAAATTTAATATTATAAATTGTATTGGTATGTGTTATTTACGGAATTTATCATGTTGCAGGTACCAGGTATGGTGCTAGTTTGAGGAAGCAGATTAAGAAGATGGAAGTGAGTCAGCACAGCAAATATTTCTGCGAGTTCTGCGGAAAGGTATAAAATCGAGAATTCGTAACACAATATATTTATTATTCATGTAATGTGATTTTTTTCTGAATAAACAATTTTATCCGTCTTTTCACAGTACGCCGTGAAGAGGCAGGCTGTCGGCATCTGGGGATGCAAAGATTGTGGCAAAGTGAAAGCTGGCGGTGCTTACACTCTAAAGTAAATAAGCATTCACTTTTACGTAAATTAATGGACTTATATTTTTTGTTTGTTTGGCTAAAAATCGAGATGTTTTGTTTTTTGCAGCACTGCTAGTGCCGTGACTGTCAGGAGCACGATCAGAAGGCTTAGGGAGCAGACCGAGAGTTAAATTATGTTTTTTTTCTTCTGGCATTTGAATTTTCATTTCCGTTTAAAGTAAACGATAAACTATGAGACTAGTGAGATTGTTAGCTACTCGTATGTACTTGTTTTCCGTATTTGTTTCGACTTATGAAAGTTGCATCCTTTTTCAGAGTGCCTTATATTCAGTTTTCTATCTATGTTTTGGTATGATTTATAAGTTATATCAGGTTGGAATCGAAATTTTGCATTAGGATCACTCCGCAATCGACCTAATCAATGTGGGATTAGTTTAATTTGTTTTTCCACCTTGTTTAATACTTCTAGCAAATCTCTCTCTCTCTCTCTCTCTCTCTCTCTCTCTCTCTCTCTCTTATGTATATATATATATATGGAAAGATATAGTGATATTCAGATTTCAGACAGTAAAGCAGAGGTTAGACAAAACTACAACGTAAGTTGAGAATATTACAACATATCTCTCTGTTTTAGTTTCTCATTACTCATTTCTTCACATACAAAGAAGCTGGATTGAGCTCAAAGGGTTTCCCTTTGTACTACCAGCTCTAAATTTTATACCTACTTTCAACTATACATAAACCCCCAAAAAAGAAAAAGAAAAAAAAAACCCGGGAAATAAATTTCACTCTCGTAAATCTCTCTCCCCTCCGAGCTGGTCGAAAATTCAGCTTTCATGACGAAACCAACATTTCGTTTTTCCGGAAGAAAAAAAGGTAGTAAAATCGAAGGCCACCACCATCTAGAAGGATCTATTAAAGAGTAGTTGCTTTATGTACTAACGATTTGATTTGATTAATGGCCGCATAAGTCTCGTTTTTAGACGAGGGGGATTGGAATCTCGTCGCTATTGCTTCTTCGGTGCATTTGCCTTTGCACGGCTTTAACAGCGGATACTCTAGCTGCATTAGCTGCTCTGTTAGCAGAAGCTACTGCTCTGTTCACTCTCTCGTCCACTTTGCTCACCTCGTATGCTTTCTCTGCTGCTCTTCGAGCTTCCTGATAATTTCCACATGAATTTCATTACAAACATATCATTAATTTTTTTTATTAGTACATTTCTTCTACATTCATCTTTTTTCTTCAAATTAATGCTGTTTTCTTTAGCTTTTAGTTGTGTCCAAGTATATAATTTCATGCACATATGTTAGGGATGGAAATTAGAACATAATTTCCAAATTCAGCCTATTCCAATCCAAAATTTTCCGATTTCCGATCTTTTCAATTTTGTTTTTCGGGACGAAATTGGAACAAATTGGATTCCGATTTCCAAAAATACATTTTTTTTTAATTTACACCTATAAATAATATCACTATTATTATGAATTTTATAGACAGGTGACTGATTTTTTTTTTTGGAATTTTCCGCAAAATTCCAATCTTGGAACAAGTTTTTTCATTCCAATTTCCGAAATTCCAAACTTTTTTGTATTCTTTTGGAATAAGTTTTCCATTTCCGAATTTGTTTTGGATTTGTTCCGAAAAATAATTCATTGCCATTGCATTCCCAGAGGGGGAAAAACGAATACGAAACTGCAAAAAAAATATATATTCGAATAACGAAAAACGTGTAGAATAATACCTGGACAACATTAAGCACTTTGGAGTGGTTGACCGCAACAGGAGAAGCGGGAAATACAGTGCTCTGTGTACTGGGAACATCAAGAACTCCGTTTTGCCAATGTCCAGACTGAGTTTCACCACTTCTGAAAGTGTACATTCCAAGCCCTTGTCTTCTACCCTCATGCCAAGCACCTTCATAACGGTGCCCGTTTGCAAAACAATACACTCCAAATCCATGCATCTTATCAGCAAAATATTCCCCTGCGTATCTATCTCCATTCCTGTAAGCATATCATAAATTCATCAAACAAAGTTTAAGTAAAAGGTTATATAGCTCGACATGTTTCTTTGAATCAAGAACTCAAATAAAGAAACGGTGATAATATGAGAAAGCGTAAAAAAAAAAAAAAAAAAACTCCATGCAATCGAATGGAATTCAACACTTCCTAGGAGTGAATGTAGATACGCATGTAAAGTTTTCCTCATTCTTTTTTCTGTCAATATGTTCAATTACATATATTACCTTACTTTAACAGAACAAATATCCATATGCTCGCTCTATATATCAGTACTAAATGTCATTTAAATCTTACTTCCAATAAAACTTCCCGAAAAAGCTGCGTTCGTAAACGTGTCATTTAAGAAATGCAATTTCTAACAAATTTGTCTACAACCAATGAGAGTAAGGCCATGTTCACGTCATCATCAATCACTTCAAAATATTCCGTTGAATTTAATTCATACGCATCATCTTATCCTAATTATAGCCAACATCAGCCAATACACCAACAACCAAATGACACTGTCAACACAAAAACGACGAACCAAATCAAGAAAACTACTCAACCACACTACAACCGAAGAAGAACCAAGAATCGAACAACAACAAACAAGAACTAAAAAACGCATATAAAAAAAGAGGCACACATACCTGAAATGGTAGTGCCCAAGTCCATGCTTAACACCCCACTTGAATTCTCCGACATATCTACTCCCGTCCTCACAAGTATGAACCCCACAGCCGTAGCTCTGCCCACTCGACCATTCACCAGCATACACGTCGCCCGTATAAAACCTGTACACACCGAAACCATGCCTAAGACCTTGCCTATACTGCCCTCTATACCGACTACCCCTGGCCCACGTTTCGACTCCATAGCCATCGTATTTACCATCAACCCAATCCCCTTCGTACCTTCCGCTCATGTAATAGTAATAGACACCGCTTCCACTACATTTACCCTTGTGAAACTCTCCCTCGTACACATCTCCATTGCTGTATGCTTGTACATAGCACCCCGAGATGGCTTTCTTATCGGCCTTTTGGCGGGACCCGATCGACCAGAAGACGGGCAAGTGCGGCCGGTTTGCGTGGTCCTTTGCGGTTATCTTTAAGGGCAAGGATCTTGCGAGGAACAATCTTATGGTGGGGAGGCGGGGTATGGCTAAATTGAGGGAGAAGAGGAGCACGGCGGAGAAGGCGAAAGCGGAGAGGAAATCGAGAACGAAGGAGCTGGAAGGATGGGAGACCAGGAAGTAGAAGAAGGGGAGGCTGAGGAGGAGGATGAGGCGGAGGTGGAGGCGGAGGCGGCGGCGGAGGTAGCGGAGGTGGTGGTGGAAATGCGTCAGGAATTTCTGGGACCTGTTGTAGAGGAGGTTGAAATTGGTGGCGGGCTGGTGGTGGTGGTGGTGGTTCTGGGCGGCGAAGACGCCATATCTGTGGAGGGCGTTGGATAAAGACGGAGTCTTTGTGAGGGAGGTGGAGAATTGGGGACGCTTGAAGGGGGCGGGGTGCTTCAGGGCAAAAGCGTCATTTTGGTCGAGTTGATTGTCGCCGTTGTTGATGAGGATTTCAATTTGGACAGGGGGGGAGGAGGAGGAAGACGACGGCGATGGGTGTTTCTGGGTGAGGGAGGAAGGCGGGAGGGGTGGGGTTGGGTTGAAATCGGAAGAGACGCCGCTGCTTTCTGTTCCGATCTGTACTTCAGATTTCTTCTGATGCATTACATACGCCCCCCAAACAAAAAAACCCTAATTCAATTTCACAACGCAGAAAAAAACAAAATTAAGAAAAAATCGAACCCTCTCCTGAACTTTGTTTTTGTTTTTCTCTCTCTTCCACAGTTTTTTTTAGTGTGTGTGTGTGTGTTTTTTTCCTTGGAAATTCAGGGACTATAATTTGTGTGTTTTTTTCAACAATAGGTGAGTTATATATATGTGTTTGTGTGTGTGTATCTATATATGGAAATGAGTGAAGAGAGGGAGTGTGTGTGTGTTTAGTGTGTGAGAGAGAAAGGGGAAGAAGAAGAAAGAAGAAGAAGAAAGAAGAAGGAGCGGAGAGTGCGAGGAGTTAATGGTTGTTTGGGGCAGGAGATCAATTTGAAACCAGAGACGACCGGCCGCTTATTTATTTATTTATTTATTAAATATTGTCTATAATTTGGTTTCCTATTTTAACCTTGTTTTTTCATGTTTATTACTTTTTTGCCACTCTACTTGCCTTTTTTGGGAGTAATCATGATCTCATTTTTTTTTCTTGTTTTCTTATTGGTTGCTTCATTCTTCCTATCTTTAAATTGCATTTTGACGTATGGAACAAATAAAATAGGGTAAAATTCCTCGTGTTTGGGTAATTACAATCAACCGATTCAATTATAATTTTTTTTATATGTCCATCAATGTGGTGCCAAATGCAACGGAATCTTCTAGACTCAGTGGAATGTTCTTTTGTTTGTACTTGTTTTGTGCCAAAATGTAGTTTCTAATGCACTACAATCTGCTATTTACAAGCCAAGAAACACATCTTATGGTCATCTTGTTTCAAAATTTGGATCTCGAATGGAATAAAATGAGTACGAATTGGAGAAAATTTAACACAACAAGGGTGGATGTGTAAAAAAATTCATAAAATATGAGATTTTTTCGTAATTTGATCATACTTTAGGGGTGGCCGTAATTTATCCAATAAAATATCAAGATAGTTATTTTCCTTCTTTATTTAATGTGTAGAAGATGTTTTTTAATGAATTTATGGTTAAGAGCGGAAATTATAACAATTTCTTGGAGCATGTTCGTTTCGAAAATCGACTTCTTTTTTTTTCTATTTCGGAGGATTTTTTTTATTATGAATGTCAAAATTTTCATTTATTGAAATTTTCTTTTGAATCAAAATTGAAATTTGAGATTTTATTATTTAAATTTCCAAACGTTACTCTTACAACATAATATATTATTATTATTTATATTATATTTTATGTGAATAAAAAAACATAATTTTCGATTTCGATCCGAAAAATTGCAATTTTGGTACAACTTTTTCAAAATTTATGATTCTTCCATATATTTTCTTACTTTTTATAATGTAATTAGAATTAGTTTTTCATTTCAATAAAAAAATTAATTCTAATTTTTTTTTTGAGTAAATTCTAAAAATAGTATGAGATAAGAAATAAATGCAATTTCACCAAAATTTTGATAAAAAGAGCAAAACCAAATATATATATTAAATTCTACGCGTCCACAGTTGTCATATAACTTAAAGAATAAGAAAAACATCCCATTAATTAAGGCACGAATATATGGATAGAGACACCATTAATTAATTAATTAATTAAAATTCAAATTTTTAATTTATAATTTAAACTATAAAAAAAATGTAAAAATACTACTACTACCAATTAATTAATTAATCAGCCACCACAGAAATACTACTAATTAATTAAATTTTAAAGGGTAGAAAATCTATATAGACTCAAATTACTTGTGCTAATACTTGAGGTGCAAGTTTTATTGACTCCTCAAATTTATTCTATTTTAGGACAATTTCGTTTTGTGTTATCCATGTCTTAATAAGCTAATTAGTCAACATAATTATTTATTAACGACATAATTATTCACTAATAGTCTATGTTGACTAGTAGTTTTTTTTTTTTTTTTGCAAATAGAGAGAGACTATTAGTTTTGTTTCGTATCTGTAAATTGTACGATATATTCAGTTTCGATTTCAGTTTCGGTCACGGTCTAGAAATAAAAGCCTAAAACATACATTTCAAACAAAATAAATAAACAAATAAATGCAAGAAGGCCCCTCCTCTCCCAAATTGTAGCCATGGACCAATTTCAGTCTCTTCATTTATAACTTGCTATTTTGGGACACTTCCTACTAGATGGAAATCGAACACGTCGAAAGTCGAAAACTAGTATTTTCGGGAAAAAAAGAAAAAGCAATTCGAAAGGAAAAAAATGACAAACTTCAATTTAGAAGATAAAAGAAGAATAAAATAAAATAAGAAGACGAAAATTTCAAATTCGAAATAAAAAGTATTATATATTCGTTCGATAAGATATAAAGTTCGACTCGTGATCGAATAGAACAAAATTTAAATACAATTTTTAATTCTTAAAATTCAGACAAACCTAAACGGTCATTCGTTCGATTCTGATACCATTTTTGGTGGTTCGGTGTAGTTAAGCCCTATTGGGTCGATTCAAGAAAAAAATATATTTTTATTATTTGTCACGTAGTAGCATCTAGCGTGAATCGTGTTTCATAGATTATCTAAAACGGAAATATGTGTTCAAAGCTTGTTCATTATGTTTATAAATCGAGCTCAAAAGAGCGTCTAATAAACGATATTTAATATCGAGTAATTTGGTAATATTCAAATGTGGACCAAATTCCATCTTTCAAATTGTGTAGTTTGAAATTTGAATCATCTAAAAAAAGTTGCCACACTTTTACCAAAAACAAAAATTAAATTGCCATAAAAACAAATTAATACCACATTTAAAGAATAAAAAAAAAAAGGGAAAATTGAAAAGTGAGTGTGGAAAAAATGGAAAAAGGTGGGATGCAATTGAAAGGGATGGAAAAGATAATATGGAGCAAATGAATGAGTCCAAATATGGAATGGGGTTAAATTGTCTTTTCACAATTTCCCTTTCAAATGGAGCAGTTAGATAATAGATTGATTGATCATAGCCGCAAACAAGAAGCCGTCTTTTTTATAAATATTTATTAAAATGGATTTAGTTATTTATTTATTATTTATTTATTTATTTATTTGGATATAAGAGAGACAATTTGATTAAGACAATTTATTGTAAATTGTATTTCTTCATTTAATTTATTTTTAATATTTTATTTTGGATGAAGATGGGGTTTTGTTCCTTTTGGAGTATAGTTTATCTTCATTCTTCCATGCTAGATGATGTTAACATTTAAGTGATGGGCTTGATATCATGGTTATGGAATATTTTTTGACTAAAATTTTTAAATTCAATAATTAATAAGATAATGCAACTCAAATTTATGTCTCGTTCGCCTACCGCTATTAGGTTCTACTGACTATATAGTCGGGGCTGATAAGATGTCCGGGTGCTAATATTCGTACTTATTCGAAACTTGCTATTCAAATTGAAGTTCGCTATCAAGTGCTACTACTGCATAAAATTAGTAGCATCCTCCTCGCTGCAATTAATTTTATAAGGATCGACTAAAAAGAAAGAAAAAAAAAAGACAAGTTTATCCTTAAAATCATATTTTATCATTGTTACTGCGATTTTATAAAAAAAAAAATCCATATATAATAACCGAATTTAACAAATTTAATAAAAGATCTAAGCATTCGATCATCTTACTAACTAAATAATTAATTAGTCAGTAGGATATCAATCCAATTTCATCTAATCCAATATTAATAACCGAACGAGTCCTTAAATTATTATTCGAAACTATGAACTCATAGACGGGCATTTGAAAAAAAATGCAATTGTGATGCATAGAAAGGTATACAAACTACTAATGTGGTTTAAATAAATTGTTTTAAATATATTAAAATCAAAGAGAAAAAGTATAGCTTAATTTGAGTAAAGGTTAAAATTGGAATGAATAAAGTTGAAAGAGTGGGAATAGCCGAAGATGGTATTTTTTCATCTGGAAAGAATATAAATGGATCACTTTTGAGTTTATCTAGCCAAGCTCCAAGTTGCCTATCAAATTATTATTTTACTCAAAGATAAGATTTAAATCTTTCTATCACCTAAAAGATATTTATTCTAGATTTTTGTGAATTTTTTTGCTATCTTGGTTTCTTACTTAAACTCTTTTAACAGTCGTTTTTAGCTCTGTACGAGTATTAAGAATGACAATAAATGACGTCTTGATTTTAGGAAAAAAATATAATAAAAGACTAAAATAACCTTAATAATTTGACGATGATAAGTTTAGAGTGGAACTAATAAGGTTAAAACGGGAAAAAAATGCAGTATTAAAAATCTAAAGTAACAGATAATATAGAACAAAAATATTTTTAAAAAGAGACAGTTATTATAAGGAATAATTATTTTTACTATTTTTTTTTTATCATTAATGAGTATTTGTGTAGAGAAAAAATATTATTTAATATTTTCTTTAATATTCAATGGGTGCGTCTTAAAAGGGGGATGGGTATTTCTTAAAAGCACTTCTCAAATTAGATAATGGGTGCTTTTACTTCTCTACAAGTGCTTCTGTCATTTTTGTAATCATTTGAAGTTTATTTTACAACTTTTTCTTCGATTTTTTGTCTAAATCCACCACTATGCATGTGAATTATGATGCATTTGAATGAGAGGATTTGAGAGGTGTGTTTTGAATTTACTAATTAATTATCGTTTTTCACAATGTTGTCAGAACCGGACCGGACCGGCCGGTCCGACCGGTTCGACCGCGACCCGCCAAAAATACGGTCTGGTTCAACCTCAGAAACCGGAGAATTCATTAACCGGGGTCAATACGTCGAAAACCCGGTTCGACCGGTAAACCCGGTAGACCCGGGAACCATTTAAAGAACCGGGTTTTAGGCTAAAACGATGGTAGATGGCCGGATTTGCGCGGAGGATCACCGTGCTGGGCGGATCTGGGCGGGGGATTGCCTTGGACGGTCGGATCTAGGTCGGAGTTGTGAATGGCTAGATCGGAGTAAAAGTGAAATAAACAGGAGGAATACATAAAAAAATATAGGGAATAATATTTTTATATTTATAAAAATAATTAAATAATTAAAAAATAAAAATAATAAAAAACCCGGGTTGACCCCGATTGAACCGGTCCAACCGTGACCCGAATCCTCACCCGGTTTTGTGTCCGGTCCGGTTCTGATAACATTGGTTTTTCTTTTTCAGCTTGGCACAAATTCTAAGAATTTGAATAAATGTGTCTTAATTTTAGAAAAAAAAACGCATTAAAAAAATTTAAATAACCTTAATCATCTAATGATGTGATAAAAGAGAATTAATACTTAGAATTAGATTTATAAGGTTAAAACATGAAAAAATACATTTGATGCAATATTGAAAATCTAAAGTGATAAATAATATGAAATAAAAATATTTATAAAAAAAAAAAAAGGAAATGAATGTAAGATTGTTCTATCAACTCTAAAGCAAGCATTGCATGCAGACAATTCTCCCGAACTCAAAACGCAATTCGTTCGATATATAAAAGTGTAGTGCTTACGCATTTCACACACGAAAGACTACATAACATTAAGTACTGCAAAACATTTCTCAACCGAAAAAAAAATCGAAATAAGCATATGTGCTTCTCTGAAGTTAAACATCAATTCCTCATAAGCTATAGAATTGCTTCTACATCAATTAAGCAATTTTACATCAATACCTGCTCTCTCTTTTTTTCCTCTCTTTCTTTCCTTTTTTTTTTTTTTTTTTTTTTTCACCTGGCTCGTTCACAGCCCATTTTATACACTGAGGCAGCCATATTACCGCAAGAAGAATTTCGAAGCCGAAAAACTCGTTCGTCAAGGCTTGTGCAATTTGAAGCCAAAAACTCGAGGGACGTAGTTTTGTGTTGACTTCTGAGGCTTGAGGTGTCCGTAAGTCATCAAGAACAGGTGAGGAAATGTGGTTCCGAAATATGAACCGTCGATATCTTTTGGAAGTCAAGGAACCCAAAAGAAAGTAAAAGCAAAACTAATATTCAATATTCGGTGATAAAAACGCATATAATTCGAATGTAGCAAAACCCATTTAAACGCACCACAAATCATCAATTTTCGATTTTTAAGAACCTCGGTAGACAATGTAATGCAGTAAAATATCAACTACGAGCGTATCTATGGTAATTAACAAAGATATATTATTGTTCGAGGCGGAGGACTAGTTTTTTCATCGATGGCATATAAAAAGAAATATGTTTCAGTTCAAAAGCTAGACAACAGGCAATTAGTGAGTCAAGTTTACTTCCCTATAATCAGAATATTGAAAAAAAAAACATAAAGAGAGAGAATGCATTCGATTTATAATAGATTGAAAATAACAGTGAGAAAAGAGTAAGGATACTGCCTTGGTACTTGGATCGAGGATAGTAAATGTCTTCACATTTAGGACAGTATATCTTTACGGTACTTGACCGTGGTATGTCTGATTGTCCGACTGGAAGGCATGGCTGCCCACAGCAATAAACTCTTGGGCATCTTCCAAAGTCGTAGTTCTTATACTTCTCTAACTGTTTTTTTTTAGTTCACGAGCAGGAAGTTAAAAGATAATAATACGGGGTGACGTAGCGCGTAAAAATAGATTAATAAGATCAATAATGTTGTTACCATTGCAGCCATTCCCTTGCTTGTCAAAATGTACCGTACGTGAATAAGGCCATAGAGCATTTCTGCAGCTGATTCAATCAATTCATTCTGTTCCTCGGTAAACATATCACCTAAAATAAAGATAATTCAGCTCATAAAAGTAAAAACAGAAAATACGGGAAGAGAAAGCACTATTTCGCAAGTAAATTAAGCTATAAGCAAATTGCAGGGCAAAACGAAATGACAACCTATTTATCACTAGAACATTCTTATTTCGTCAAACAATGAAACTTGAAGCTATAGCACAAACAAAGTAAATGAAAAAAATCATGCCATTGACAGCAAAAAAAATGAAATTGAAATAGCACTTCCTCACATGGAACTGCATATTTAGCGAAACAGCCACAATTACGTCACAACACAAAAAAAATGTGTCTGAAGGAAAATGATCGACTAAATTGAATCCTACATTTAATCCAGTCTTGTACGGAATCTTAGGACACTATCATTACAAACTAATTCTAACAACACTGGCACGTGATTTGCATGAAGAGAATGGAAACTTCTATTTATTCATAGCCTGTCCAAAATTATTTGTGTAACTATAATCAACCATCAATCGAAGTAAGTTCAAACATAATTATTAAGTTGGGCGCTGTTATCTTCCATACACACACACACAGACACACTGAAGGGGAGGTTAACCATCAATTTAAATCAACTTCATTTAAAGCTCAAATAAAAGATAAGGCATTAAAAGGGTTCTGCATAATTTACAGCAGGAGTTAGAATCAGTTATTTTAACAGTTCTCTACCTTTCTGTTATTTTAATTCCTAAAAGAGTTTATTGCTTTAACCTGAAACGTCGATAGTTTCAAAGATAAAATATCCATGTTGAGTTTAAAAGTATTTTCGAAAGGCTGATATATCGTGAACATTTGGACACAGACACCATATAATTTATTAGCTGGAACGGTTGACGAAAATTCATTACTCAGATGATGAGCCTTGGCTCATTAGGTGCCAGTCATAAATCGACCGAGGATCTATAAAAGAACTTGACACATTTAGCAACAACAATTGCATACTATAAGCAGAAAAAAATAATACAACTACCAAATCTAGGAAAAATATCAACTCAACCTACATCTTTAAATCACAGAAAAATAAAAAAACACTCACCGTGAGAGGATTCTACATCCAGGATTAGGTCAAGTGCATAATCATAATACGGGACTTGACTGCTCAACCCACAGAGATTAAAATCATCTTGAATGTATTCATCGTCAACTTCACAAAAGAACTCATTCCCGCGCAAGTTGCAAAACCATGAAACCCAAGATGTATCATCCCCGTCGGAACCACTGACATCAGACTCTTCACTATCTGTGTCAGATTCTTCTGAAAAATAAACATAAAGTTGGAATATTAAATTTCTATTTAGCCATCGTATATCTGCAGATATGGTAGAAGGAAAGGGAATAAAAACTGATCTGCAAATACGAGCGCATCTGCAGATTCATATACACTCACACACACACACATGTGTGTGTGTGTGTGTTTAAACGTTATGAAAGTATCCTTGTCAATTTTACGGCATTATCAACAAACAACAAATCACAATCTCGTATGTGCTAGCTAAATGCTTAACCCTCAAAATCACCACAGCAAAAGTTATCTAAAACTTATTACTTTTTTGGAGTCACAGTTATATCCGAAAAGCTTATTCAAAAGCTCACCAAAAAAAAAAAAAACAAACAAATAGCACGAAGAGAAAACAAAATCACAAGCCAAATAATATCGTGAACTCCATATTCCCAAAATTGGAGTCGTCGGTCAAAGTGAACCAAACTGGTAAAAAGAAACAAGTTAATCAAACTGAGATTTCGCTCAATCTGGAATGCCAAGTGTTGTATCAAATAACAAACGTATTAATCGTGTTACCATGGATTTTGGTTAATCGTATTTTTAAAAGTACCATCATAACAGTATTTCCAAAAAACATTAATGAGCTAAAATGTAGCAAAAAGTAATAAACACAAACATGTTATGTAAAAACCAATTCATAAAAACATATGCATTGGACTACTTTAGCAAAACCAAATACGGAAACCCAATCATATATCGTATCTTCTATAAAATATAAAAATCGGAGACTGCAGTGCAGAATTTCCAGTTCAGTTTGATAAGAATAGATTATCAAAATTGCCCTGTCAACACGCCTACCAAACTGATTAGATCAGAATATAAAGAACTTCAGCAAGGTGATGCACTCATTACCCACACTCAACAGTTATAATTCCAAAAACGGCATATTTAGTACATCGAATAGATCGATCTATCAACACACTGCATAGATGAAACAATACTTTAACCTACAAAGACACCAGCTTTCGGAGAACCGAACGACTAAATAATAAATACTTCGCAATTCAAGCATTAAAAAAAACAAAAGGGTTCACTGATTTCACACCAAAAAGAAAAAGAAAAAAAATCAGATTCACCACCTCCGAAGAGCTACCCAAACCAAAAAAAAAAAATAAAAAAATTAATACCTTCGGAGAGCTTGTTCTTGCTAGCGGGGATGGTGGAGGAAGAGCGGTTTTCCATATGCTTCCCGGCGGCGGTGGAGGTGGAGGGCACGGCGATGGCGGAACCCTTGTTTCTGGATGTGGAAGGTGAAGACTTCTCCAGCTGCTTATCCAGCGCCTCGTTGATCCGTTTCCGATCCAACATCTCGCCGCCTTTCGATGAGCCCCCAGCCCCTCGATCTTTGTACATGTTCATACTATTAAATAAAAAAAATAAAAAATAAAATCCGAATCCAAAAATTCTTCGACTGTATCTATCTGTACGTCTGAAGTTGAGCGAAATCTGTAATTTCAATCGGAAGATCGGAGAGAGGAGAAAAACGTAGTGGTGCGTGATTCACAGAGACGGAGAGAACTAGGGTTCATTTCAATTTGTTCTTCTTACATAGAGAGAAAGAGAAACGGGTGATTTTTTTTCTTTTTTTTTTTTTGTGTTTTTTTTTCTTTCCCAACTGTTTTTTTCTTGTTTTTTATTTTCAAATTCTTTTTTCTTGTGATTTCAAATAATATAATATAAGATTATTAGTAATCATTTAATAAATATTGTTATTTGATCCTTTATCCTTTTTGTAATAACAATTGCATCCAAGAAATTATCGTTACTTTCCTTTGCAGTTTTTATTTTTCACCACATATTTTCAGCTTAGTTCAATTTTGCACCCTCAACATGGAACCTTTTGGCACTTTGCACCATTGAAAAATATAAAAGCACTTTGCACCCTCAAAGTACAATGCATCATAAACTGAATAATAAGGGCAATTTTATTTGTTATTATTTATTTTTTGTGCAAGATAACAAATTAAATTGTTAGTTTCTTCAACCTCCGACCTAATTTTAAGTGCGAAAAGTGCGAAAAAATAAAAATCACACCTGATTATTGAATAAAATTATATTTTCTTACAAAATAAATAAAAAAAACTTTTATTACTAAAGTATTGGATTGGGGAATCTTTTATTGTAATTGGTGGAAATATTAGGTGAAAATATTTGGAATAAAATATGATTATCAAATAACTAGATAACGAAATAGCTGAAGGATTTTTTTTCGTAAAATATTTTTTTATGATAAAAAATATAATTTATAAATATGTTGATGAGATGTATTTCTATTTTTAGACTTCATACTTTCAAAATGATTTGATGAAAGAAAAATATTGATTTGACATTTGGCATGTTAAAAATGTCACTAAAAACATTGGCTGGGAAAATTTATTTGGAGTGCATTATACATAATTTATTGTGTTTCTATAGCGTAAAATGTTATTAATTTTTTTTGAGGGTGCAAAATGCTAAAATGATATATCTTAAAGGTGCAAAATGGAATTAAGCCCATATTTTTCCATGCTATCTAATATTTTTTAATTTAAAGTTATTTATGGAATAAAAGTTGAAACTCGGTAAGTTAATCGAGCCATTTTACACATATTTATATGTGTGTAGATATACTATAAATATTAGTAGCACACATTCATTTTTTCATAGAGATAACAAAATTTTATTATTTATTATATATGCATTTTTTAAATATATACATTCACATGTGTGCACTCTTATATGTCCCTCTTTGCTGTATTCATTTTTGGTTTCTTTTAAGATATTTTTGTGTGTTCCTATTGTGGCATAACCCTACGTGGAATTTTTTTTTTTCTTTCTATTTACATAATCTTCTTTAATATCGAAACCGAAACTGAACCCGAAATGTTTGAAATGTCCTTCATTAAACTATTTTGTATTTCTCTTTTCTTCTCCATTTTATCTATACATGTAGCTAAACATCTCTTATCCCACTTTCCAATACATAATTATTGTTTCCAACATAACCGTATCAAATTACGGTAAAAAATCGAAAGAAACGCCATGCAGCTCAACTTATGGCCCCTTTTCGCGCCACCGTTGCTCCGCCCATCTATATTACTAAGCTCTTTATCCCATGTCTAAAAAAATGGACATATCTGGTGTTAATCAACAACCATTGATTAAAATGTTAGGATGTAGTTGCCAACATAATCATTAGCAATTTGTTACTGCAATCAAGAATAATGAGACTATATATGAATGAACTTCTTGATACTGTAGCAGTAAAATGTAGAGATATAGATCCAATTTCATTGGTTTTTCAGTACATCATGGATCGTCTAGTATATTAAACTAGTCAAAATGGATTTACGAGCTAAACCCCCAAATTATTATTATTATTTTCTTCCATGCTATAGGGTGTTAAAAATTCATTCCAAATGGACTTGTAGATACGACATCCATTTGTAAGAATTGATAAAGCCGGCCCAAATTAATAAGTGGTCCAAAGGCCCAAAACAAGTTGGGGCCCATCTAATTTTTTTTTTTATATTTAATATTTTGTTTTTTTTTAATTTATCAAGAATTTGAAGCCCCTGTATTATTATTATACATTTTTATATAAAATTGAGAACTAAAACTTTTATGTCTCTATGTTTTTTTTTATTTTTTTTACCCCGAAATCCATAAAAATAAAATTGGGGACCTTAGGCTAGCCCTTGATCGTTGAATGTGAAACAAATCGAAGCTCAATGGACGTTGACCCTTCAATTCTACTAGACGGGAATTGAAAGAATCTTGAGTTAAGCCTCTCGAGTGATCCCATATGTTCGATTTTGTATTAAATGTGTTAAATTTCGGTATTATATATGATTTGAAGGATAAATAGTGTTTATTTGTTGTTTAGTTACATTCCCTACTAAATTAATCTCAAGGGGTAAATTAATCTCAAGGAGTACTACTTATTTTATGAAATAGTAATTTAATAGGTCAGAAAAAACGTGAATCTTATTAATCGAACGTGTTACCGGTCCCTACAATTTAGTCAGTAAAACCTTATAACAACAACCGAACGAGCCCTAAACCTCGAAAAGTTAAAAGGTTCATCCTAATTTTTATATAACAAGGCATGATGATATTTTATTAGTAAATCTACGTTGCATTAAGGTTTAAGATTAGGGGTGTAAACGAGACGAGCTCGCCTTATTTCGTGAGCTTGAGGAGCCTATAAGTCTTAACTCGAGCTCGAGTTCGTTGTGTTTCTAAGGAGCTCGCGCTCGCGCTCGAGCTCATATACGAAACGAGCCCGAGCTCGAGCTCGACACAACCAAAAACCCATCCATCAAATTTATTTTTTCAATTAAAAAAGTAATATTATTCTTTTTTTTTATTATTAATAATATCCATTATTATATATTATTAATATGTATTAAAAAATCTAGAGAAAAGGTAAAGCTCGCGAGCCTGCTCGCGAGCTGTCGAACAACTGAAATGAAGCTCGAGCTCGACTCGTCGAAAAGCTCAGGCTCGTGAGCTCTAGTACGAGCTTTTTTCGAGCAAGCTCCGGAAGCTCGCGAGCCTGCTCGTCTCATTTACACCCCTAAATTTAAGATTCTTTTGTATATATGATTATTTGCCTATTCGGCCATTCGGAATATCCGAAAATGAAATAAATAATAATAGTAATAAATAAAATAATAATAATATAATAATCAATAAATAAATAATAGTAATAAATAAAATAATAATAATAAAATGTAGCAACATAATGCAGAGACAAAAAGGCGCCATGTTTTTCCTCACAGACAGTCGCTCACACACACTGATACATACACACACACGCAGAGAGAGATAGAGAGAGAGAGAGAGAGAGAGAGAGAGTTTTAGAGAGAGAGAGAGAGAGAGAACAGAGTTAGGGTTGATTAACAATGGAAAGAGAGACGATTACAGCAACGAAGATGATTTTCTCACTAGCTCTGGGAATTTTTTCACTGTTTCTTCTCCGATTTCTGAATGCTTTGCTCGTGAAGCCGAGAAAACTCAGATCAATACTCGAGAAACAAGGAATCAGAGGCCCTCCGCCCTCGATTTTGTACGGAAACATACACGAAATGAAGACGATTGCTCAAATTCAGAAGCCTCTGTTAAAAAAATCACCAGCCCGGCCCGAAGATTCGATAGTTCATTCATGGTTCCCCTCCGTCTTCCCACACCTCGATCAATGGAGAAATCAATTCGGTAAACCGCAAATCCATCACTTGTTCTTCTTCTTCCCTCAAATTAATTACTAATTTTCCCGCTATTTTCAGTAAGTGTACAGAATTTGTTTTGTATTTATTGTATGTGTATCTATATCGGACCGTTTTCCCCCTTTTCGGATATAATTGATGATCGTTGGAAATTTAGGTTAATAATCGCTGTAATTATCAACAGTTTCGATTTGCTTTGAGATTTGGGGTTTCGTTTATTTGTGCATAAAACCGATCGAAAAGAGTGTTCAATGCTCACAAATCCACAGACAAATATATAAAACAACATGTTATTGGAGAATGACTTGAGATACAATGGGCAGGGCCGATTTTTTCGTATTCGACCGGAAACATACAGATACTTTGCATTACAGATCCAGAAATGGTGAAGGAATTGAGCCTCCACACATCCTTAAATCTCGGTAAGCCTTCGTATCTATCAACAGAGCGTGGTCCTTTGCTCGGTCGAGGCATCTTATCATCCAACGGCCCTTATTGGGCTCATCAGAAGAAGATTATTGCACCTGAATTTTACCTAGATCGAGTCAAGGTATATAATATAGCCAACTCCTTCAATTAGTTTAATATGGATTTTTTATTTTATTTTTTTAATGACTGGTTTCTTTGATAGGGTATGGTGGAGTTGATGGTAGAATCCACATCAACTATGTTAAAAGATTGGGAGAAGAAAACCGAGAGGTGTAACGAGAAGGTGGAAATTAGAGTAGATGAGGATTTGAGAAGTTTGTCAGCAGATATAATTTCGAGAACTTGCTTTGGAAGAAGGTATGCACAAGGGGAAGAAATATTCAGCAAACTTCAATCGCTTCTAAGGGTAATGTCAAGGGGAAGCATCGGAATTCCCGGTTTAAGGTATTGCCCATCTTTATTTATCGAATCATTCGTACTAACGAAATGCTAGCACGAGCTTGATGGAATCGCACTTTCTAAAATTGTGGCAACAAAAACTCGTTTTTTCATGGGCATGGCTGACGTTAATGGTGTAAAAATTAAAATGTAAATGAAACAAGTCGAGTTGAAAACATGATTGTTCAAGTTTGTTAAAGATTGGTTTTAATTAATAGTCTAATAGAACCCTCGTTAACCAAGTTGAATATGAATTGAACTCGAATATAGCTTATTTTTATGGTTTATTGCATTCGGCACATCTGTGTTTTCTCTAATTGTTAAAAACTCCGCATTTTTTTTAGCAAACCATCCCAAAAAAACCCATGTATGTGTTATACATGGGTATGAAATGCAATAAACTTGTAGTTTCGTTGCAAGTAGGTCAAGGTCAAGCTGATCTTCATATCTCATCAAACAAAAATATGTCTCTAATGACGCAATCTCATTTAATAGGCACCTTCCTAACAAGCACAACAAAGAGATATGGAAATTAGAACGCGAGATAGACTCGAAGATACTAGAAGTAGTCAAAAGTCGAGGCGAAGGTGATGGTGAGGATAACAATAACAAGAAAGACCTTCTGCAATTGCTATTAAGTGCAGCCGAGAGTTACGGAGATGACAGCAATAGCATACCTGGAGATATCACTCCGAACAAATTCATAGTGGATAACTGCAAGAACATATATTTTGCTGGTCACGAGACCACAGCCATTTCGGCAACTTGGTGCTTGATGGTACTTGCAGCTTATCCTTATTGGCAGGATCGAGCTCGTGAAGATGTGCTTGAAGTATGTGGCACAAATGTCCCGACTTCTGATATGCTACGGAATATGAAAGTGGTACGATCTCTTTAACAATTTTTACGACTATCTTATTATCATATGCTTTAGGGAAAAAAATTGTAAATCATGGTAGTGAAGTTGAGAAAATGGGTTAAAACTAGAGGTGGAAATCGGACAGATCGGATCGGAATCAACACTTTTGGAAAAGTTCCGATTTATTTTTTTATTTTTTTGGTAAAACCCTAATATAAATTCCGGTCCAAAAAAAGTAGAAATCGAAATTTCTGAAATTGGAATGAAAAACGTTGTTCCAAAATTGGAAATTTTCCAATAGGAATCGGCGTCATTTTTAAATTCCAAATTTTTATCCGCCTAAAGTACAAAATACCTAATCATATTGATGTACAAGTGTAATTTTCAGAAATTCGTTTTGGAGTTTTGTGGGGAAAAAGGTTTGCAAATTAAATTTGGATCGGGAATCCGAATCTTATCTACATTCCAATTTTGATCTAAAATAAAAAGTTTCGGAAATCGGAATTTTCGTAATTCGCATTAAAAGACGTTAGTAATCAGAAAGTTTTGGATCGGGATCGGGATCGATTGAAATCGGAAATTTCGTTCCGATCCCACCCCTAGTTAAAACCTCGTGTTTTCCTTAAGAAGTCTTACATCTCATGCAAAAAGCTAATACAATCGTAAGCTTCCTACGAGGGGGTAACGGCCCCCACCACTTCTTGAAAACCCCACTATTTTACGTAGAAGTTTATTATCTTTCCGAGTAGTCCTCTAGTGTTGTGGGACCCACCCCCCTTGTAGAATTATTAGTGTGTTGAAAAATCGAAATTCGTCATCTTTCTTGCATAATTATTATAGATAAACCGATATTTCTCAAAGAATCTAACCTAATTCCAAAAATGGCAGCTGTTGATGGTGATTCAAGAAACCCTACGTCTCTACCCACCGGTAGCTTACGTGGTGAGAGAAGCCTTGCAAGATATCGATTTCAAAGGGCTGAAAATCCCGAAGGGCATCAACATTCAAGTACCCATACCCGCAATGCACCAGAGCATAGACCTGTGGGGCCCGCAAGCGGGTCAGTTCGATCCGGAAAGATTCTCCAACGGGGTTTCGGGGGCTTGCAAGATTCCACAGGCTTATATGCCGTTTGGTGTGGGGAATCGGATCTGCTTAGGTCAGCACTTTGCCATGGCTGAACTGAAAGTCATTCTGTCACTTGTGCTGTCCAAATTTAGGTTGTCTCTTTCGCCGGAGTACCGCCACTCGCCGGCGTTTAGATTGGTTGTACAGCCGGAATATGGAGTCAGTGTTCTTCTTGAGAAACTATGATGTTCTTTTGTTCTACTGTTTATCATGCATCTGTATCTCTACATCTGTACGTGTACTTTTCTTCAATGTGTGCATTTCTTTTTTCACATTAAGGATTGACACTTGAAAGTCGGATGGATCGGATCGGATTTGGTCGGAATTTACTTTTTTGGAAATTTAAAAAAAATGTTCGGAAGTACAAAATAAATTCCAATTCCAAAATTTTTGGAATTTAAAAATTCATCAAATTCTAAAATGCCTGGAAATTTCAGAATTTCGTTTGTTTTTTCAAAAATAACATAAGTTTTGAAATTTCATCACATAGCGGAAATTTTCTGAAAATTACATAATTTTCCGAACTACGTTGATAAGTGTTAAAGTAAAACTAATAACTATTAAATTTAAGTTAAAAAAAATACACCACATCATAATATCCAATAAAACTTATAACAATAATCCAATATGTCAAAATGCTAAAACAAAACTTATATCAAATTAATCTTTCACGAAAAAAATTAAAATAAGTATTTATAATATATATTATTTATTATAGGTGTATTTTTCGGAAACACCCCCTCAGAATTTCTCAAATTTAACTCCGGATTTTTAAAGAACTAAAATAAAACATGAAACTGTAATTTTTTACTATGTTTTTTTTAACAATATAAAATCGAAATACAGTGTGCTTAAAAATGGCTGTAAAAAAAAATAAAAAAATAATTTTTATTTTATCAAATAAAAAAGTATAGAATCCTGACCAATATTTCGTCATTACAGAATGAGTGTACACGTGTGGAATAAGTGGAACGGTCAACAGTAAAATTTCACCTATAAAAATCGTGTTCGACCCTCTCTTGCACGAAACACAATAGATTTTCTCAATTTTAATTGCTAGGGTTTCTGTATACCTGTCTCTCTCGCATTCAACCGGCGCACATACATACATACAACTACTCAACTATCTAATTTCCGATCGTTCTTTCAATTTTCTGGAATTCTTCTGCTTCTGAATTGAATTTGTGAAGCGTTGATCGGTGAATTTCGAAGAAAAAAAAAGATGCCACCGAGAGTGACGAAGAAAACCGCGGCGGGGCCGGGTAGCAAGCGAGCTGTGCGGGGGCGGGGTGCGGCGGCGAAGTTGCAGGCCGGAATTGACCTGAAGGAATCAAACATGAAAGCGGAGGAGGTCGACGAGTTTGAGGCTGCCGATGCAGTGAGGGTTGAGGAAGAAAAAGCACCCGTAGTTACGGCGGAGGAGACGGAACCTGAGGAGATTGTGAAGACGGATGATAATGAAGACGATTCTTCCATGAGTAAGTGAAGATTTATTATTTTCTTGATTTTTTTTATTGGTAAAATGTTGTTCTTGTGAAATTGGTTTTCGTTTGTTGTGTGTTTTAGATCTGTATGTTTGCAAGATTCATAATCTTCTGCTGCATGGATGAACTGTTGTTATGTGAGATTCGATTCACCGGAGTTTCGCGTTTTTTTTGTGTATATATATGCTAAAGTGGTTTGGGTTTTTTTTTTTCTTTCTAAAAGCAATTGTTATAATTTTGTTCGCGTCTTCTCTGCACTGGTTTTTCTTTTGGTTTTTAAATTTATTAAATTGATTATTGCATGTCTTTGAGGGGGTCGATTTGTCCCAGTTATGGAACTGTTCAATGATTCTGAATCAATTGATGATTTTTCTTCTCCGTGTACATATGGATTTTACTATGACTATTACATTATGTTTTAGAAATGAGATTGACCTAGTGTATTTTATAAAATTCTCTCATTTGGTTATGTGATTCAACCTTTATGTCTATTGTCTCCCCCCTCTCTGATGACGTTGTGGTTTTGTGCTCACTTTCAACGTGCAAAAGGTGGTCATTTTTTCTTTTCTTTTTTTCTCTTTAGATTGTGATGTATTTTTCTAAGCAGAGACAACTAGAGTAGGTAGGTATATATTGCTTTTTACCACGCCCGACACCCTATTTCTAAAGGAATCTTTCTTTATGCTTCTAGTTTGAATAGTTGGAACTTGGTAGGTATGTTTTCTTGTAACTGACAGAAGATTGTTGTGAGTTCTGCGAAGTTTTAGTTTTTAGCTGCTAATAAATTCATGACCGTAGATATTTAATTTAGGCTTCAAGAAGATTCGGTAGCAAAGGGCTGTCTTTCAATAATGCTGCTTTTGGAGTATGAATGAATTCTTTCACTGCGTCAAATTGGTTTTTTTGTTAATAATAAGACTTAGTTACCATAGATTCGGAAAGACAGATAATAAAGTAATTAGTGGAGTCTGATTGCAATTTAATATCCCATTCTTCCTTAAAGCTCAATAAATTATTGATAATTTGACACGTGCAATTGGTTAGGTGCGTATCTTTCACAAGCCATAAAATAAAGTTTTTTTTTCCTTTTTAGGGGCGGCGTGGTTGGGGGCCGGGTAGAGGGTAGAGGGGGTGAGGGAGCCGGGATTGGACCCTAATGGCCCAAACTTTTGATCCAAATTATTAATTTTATCATTTCATTTACGTATTAAAAGGTTAAAAGAAAGGGCAATATTCTAGAAATAATCTAAATGCAGTAAACCCTAGATATCTCGTATCTGGTGTTGCATTCTCTGTTTCCCCCAATTTTCCTTTTGCTTCCATCAGTGTTTCCATTTTTGCATTTCTTCCAATATTTCCACGGTTCACCACCGTCCGTCATTTGCCATTTCCTTCTAAACCCCAAGTAGTAATTATTGACAGGCACCCATCGCTGTCACTTCTCTCCCAAAAATCTTCCGATATCTCCGCCGTCTAATCTCCATCACGTTTCACCATATTCTTCCATATCTGAAGGTAATCGGAAGATTTACTCGTTAACTTATGACTATTTTATGATGTTTTAAACAATAAATAAAACCGCATAAGGAAATATCCTTCATTGATTTTCAACAGAACTCTCATCTTCTGAACGAGTGCTGTGGCTGAATGTGTTTTATGCGGTTCCTATGGTTTTATGGGGTTTTTTAGAATTGTTGAGGAAGGGGAAAAAGTAGACACTTTTAAATATGCTCTATAAGTTCGAAAGTCTCAACGCCTTAGTTTTAATGACGGGAAAACCTAGCATTCAATTACATTTGTGAATGATATCTATTTTTTGAAGGAGGATTACTATTTATGTAATTACCATATACAATATTTTATGTTTAAATTGAGATACTGGCTTACAGAATATTACTCTGATTTATATGGTCGTTGCCTTTCGTGGTCTCAGTTACTTGACTTCTCTTTTGATGCCTGTCTTCTTTCTTTTACCTTGCAGAGAACAATGAGGCTAAAGAGTCTCTGGATGATTGTGAGCGGCTAGACTTGGAGGATAACGAGCCTGAATATGAACCTGAAGAGGATGGTGGTGTAGATTATGATCCTTCAGAATTGGGAGGTGAAGTAGAGGAAGATCCTGAGGAAATTTACATCGAGGAAGAAGGCGATGCGGTAGAGGAGGAAATGGAAGGTGTACATGATGTACTTGAACCTGAGGAAGACGGGCAGCGTGTAGAGGAGCGTGCTGAGATGTTTGATACTGCCGAGGAAGATGAACACCATGAAGTTTTCAAAGAAAGACGCAAGCGGAAGGAATATGAAATATTTGTTGGGGGATTGGACAAGGATGCCAGTGAGAGTGATCTTAGGAAAGTTTTCAGTGAAGTTGGTGAAGTTACTGAAGTGAGACTCATGATGAATCCTCTAACGCAAAAGAACAAGGGTTTTGCATTCTTGCGTTTTGCAACTGTGGAGCAAGCAAAACGAGCTTGTGCTCAGCTGAAAAACCCAGTGGTACTCACTTAATCTTATAGTTGTCACGATTACTGGTTTTTCTCTATATCTCGCATGAATATTCTTGACAATCCCGAATTCCAGGTTCATGGCAAGCAGTGTGGTGTTACCCCAAGCCAGGACAGTGATACTCTATTTTTAGGAAACATATGCAGGACATGGACAAAAGAAGCTGTAAGTAGATTGGATAATTTCTTCACTCTTTAGATCTATGATGTTGTTCAAATGATGCTCACTGCTATCTATTGTGCTTCCAGTTGAAAGAAAAGTTAAAGAACTATGGTGTTGATAATATCGAGGATTTGACATTGGTTGAAGACAGTAACAATGTAGCGATGAACAGAGGATTTGCCTTCTTAGAGTTTTCCTCCCGATCCGAGGCCATGGATGCTTACAAGCGTCTACAGAAGAGGGAGATAATGTTTGGTGTTGATAGGCCTGCTAAGATTTCGTTCGCAGATTCCTTCATTGACCCTGGCGATGAAATCATGGCCCAGGTACGCACTTAGATACTTTTGCTTCTTTTAAAAAAGTTAACGTTCACTGCTGAGGTTTTGTTTGTATTCTGTTAACTACCATCTGAAGTGTGGCTGAATAATAGGTCCTGGATATAGATTTCTGAGCTTTTAACGTTTATTCTTTTTCCTTTTTCTTTTCTAGATGTTATATTTTCGAGATGTACTTTTTAATATTCATTGTACTGTTGAGCTGAAAAATTTAGAAACTATCAAGCAGTTAAAGTCCATTACATATTGGTTTCTCTATCAGTAGTGAACTTTTTTTGGTGTCATCTAATCCTTTGGTTAAATTCGATGTATGTATCTGTTTGTTGTAGCTTATAGTTGCAAAAATACTCGAACCTTTGTTTTAGTATAGTTACGTACTTAGATGAAATATACTCGACATTATTTAAATCTGAATATTTTCTTTGTTGAATCGTTGATTACGCTAAATGTGTTGAAAAACTTAGGTTTTATATTTTCTTTCGTTTACGACGCTGTGTTGACTTCATAACTCAAATTCAGGTTAAGACTGTGTTTGTGGATGGTCTATGTGCTTCTTGGGACGAGGAACACATCAGGGGACTCCTCAAAAAATACGGAAAGATTGAGAAAGTTGAGCTTGCTCGTAATATGCCATCTGCCAGGAGAAAGGATTTTGGATTTGTCACGTTTGATACCCATGATGCTGCAGTAACTTGTGCTAAAAGTATCAATAATGAGGAATTAGGTGAAGGAGATAATAAGGTTACTTATAGAAATCAATACTTTTTTGCTTAAAACATTTTTTCCTCCAGTCTTGCATTTGAGTTGTGCTAAACAGCGATATTTTTCAGGCTAAAGTGAGAGCCAGACTGTCAAGACCACTTCAAAGGGGCAAAGGAAAACATGTTGCTCGAGGAGATTTTCGGCCTGGACGTGGATCTATTGGAGGTGTTAGGAGTCCATGGGGCCGCCCTGTTCCTCATAGTATCCCTCTTCGTGGCACCAGAGGAATTGGACCACGTTTTCCTCCTGTAGTTGATCGCGGCTTTAAAAGGCCTGCTGTTATTCGAGACAGAAGACCTGTTATGGATGCCCCTCCAAGGGGCAGGCCTGTTGCTCCTTTGCCGAGGTCCTATGATAGGAGACCACCTGGTATGCTCACCTTTCTCTAATATATTTGAGAGCCGTTTTTTTTAAAAAGCGTTATGTACTAATCTCTACTTTACAGTTCCGTCATACCCAAAGAGTGGTGGTTTCAAGAGGGATTATGGTCAGAGGGAGGAGCTTCACCCTAGAAGCAGAGCCCCAGTAGACTATAATCCCAGAGCAACTTCAGATAGACGCCCACCCTACAGAGAGGATTATCCTCACCCTCGTGAATCTGGTTACCCAGATTTGCCTAGAAGCGTCACATCAAGACCTGCACCAAGAAGAGCATATGTTGATGACGGTTATAGTAATCAAAGGTATGAAAGGCCACCTCCAACTTACCGCGAAGGACGTGGGCGCGAATATGATTCTATGCCTGGGACAAAACGCCCATACTCCGCTGTGGTAATTTCTGGAATATGATTCTCTATAGTGTTATATTTGATTTAAGTTCTCGTAATGTGTCAAATATTGACAACTGACTTTTTAAGTATATACATATAAGGATGATGCTCCTCCTCCACGCTATGCTGAGGCAGGAATGCGCCACTCTCGTGCTCGTGTGGATTATGATCTTGGTCCAAGTGCTTCTCATCACTACGGCGACGCATACAGTGATAGGTCTGTTTTGGTTGTTACTTGTGAGTTTTAATGATTTTTTCTCTGTTTAAATGCTTTACATTCTGACCTTTACTTTCATCATGAATGTTAGGTTTGGGAGATCAAATGTAGGATATGGTGGAAGCAGTGGAAGCAGAAGCTCTTTGTCTAGTCAAGACTCTCATGGGATGTACAGTGGTCGTCCGGGTATGAGCTATGGTGGAGGTATGCCTCTGGTTTTATTGAAACTTTTCGTGTTCGGAATTTCGTATTGTCCGTGGTTAATTTCCCTACTTGTTGGAAATAGAGACGCTTACCTTATGCAATTTATGCTGAAAATGTATTTTCTCCTTGCAGGCCCTTATGGTGGTAGTGATGCTGGTGGAATGTACTCGTCAAGCTATGGTGGTGATTATATGCCTCGTGGGAGTGATGTATGTTTGGAATCTAGTCTATCTCTGTAAGATTCTTGTCGTATATTTTTTCTGGCTTTTTAATTGTGCTTGTTCATGAGAATTACAGGTTGGTGGAAGCTCTTACTCCTCGTCGCTCTATCCTGGACGCGGTATGGGTGGTAATAATTACATGGGAGGCAGTGGTTCCGGGTCTTACTATTAAGGTAAGAAGAAATGCTAACACACCAATTTTTTCCTGTGTATTTTGCTATCTTGATGTGTTAGCTAGATTACATGAGGCAGCGAAAGGGTGTATTATTTTACTTGTGGATTATTTTTTAGATTAAATGGATAAACACTCTGAAGCCATAGTTTACGCATCCGTTTTCGAGGGTGCTATACTCGGCAGATATGGAGCAATATGGTTATGGTTAACTTGTGTATGGCAGAAACTGGAATTAAGACGAGGCTGCTCTACTGTAGGACGATGATGGTTTGAAGTTTGGACCTTTAATGCAACTCGTGTATCCCGATGAAGTGATATAAATGACATTCCATGACCTGGAAGAGAGACTCTGAGTAGAATCTTTAGGTGGCTGTATAACGGACCGACGTATTTAAAGATCTGGTTTGGATTTCATCCTATTTATTACTAATGCTGTAAGGACACATAGTTTTTTCAGAACTTAAACGGGGACATGTTCACCAGCTTGCGATAATTTATAAACAATGTCTTTTAGTACTCCTATTGTTTGTCAGTGGAAAAAAAATGGAAAAAGTATATACTATCCGTTCAGAGGGTAATTTAATACTGAACTGATGAAGCTACACGTGGTGTTGAAGGGCCACATGTACTTCTATTTGGTGCAAGGTTTTGGATGAAGCATTTCAAATGATATTTCTCTCTTTTCATTTTCTTATTTTTGGATGGTCAGCGAACTATAATTGGAAATGGTGAAGAATGCCTGTTTAGTTCTTGCCCAAGTTTTTTTTTCGGTTTACCTTGTCGTGGTTGATCATCAAATGGAAGCTCAACATACTTCCCCAAAATATTCAGAAATGAGATAAGAAATATCGGAATCGTAGGTTATATAGGGTGACTGACACCTGGAGATTGAGATTTTCCACCTTGAATAAACGTTCAAAGTTACTTGTTATGATTCGATTCTATATGGTTTGTTGTGAAAGGCTAATTGGCTAACGAGCTTGGTCCTTTGATATGGTTTACTTATTGGTCGGGGTACCATATTTTTGTCATTTTGATGCCATTGGTTTGTTGGAGTGAGTTTGGTCTCTTGAATCTCTTTTTACGTGTTGTGAAAGCAGTTTTTCGTCTTAATGAAGTGAATGTATATGCCTGAAGCTATCTCGACGTAATAGTAAAAATTCGAAGATTATTATTGGATCACACTTAGATGGGATTAGGCAGTAGTTACTCACGCTTGAGTTTATCCCACGTTTTCGTTTCTGCCTTATTTCAATTGGTCGTCTTGAGGATCATCGGATCATCTTTTCTGATGAATTTTGTCTTGAAGAGATGGAATGTTTCTCAAGTTAATGTCCAATAGACAATTGAATGAATATTAGTGGATAATGATATTAAGTTGCAACTATGGATAATGATGCTGCTGAAAATTTTACGAGCTGGGCATTGTCTAGATGTTCTTGCTATGCTTGTAGAGTTGCAAAAAGTCGTAACATAAGTTAAATTTAGGACCTTTCTCCGGGATTCGTATTGTTTGTCCTTGGTCGTTTGAAATTTGCTTGCTATTATAGATGTCCCATACTATTTCGGTATGGTACAAGATTAGTAGGAATATGCATCATGCTTTGCTAATTTTATTTCCGGTTGTAGCGGAAAAATGTTGAGGTCTAGTTACATTATTTATTTCTGAAACTGCTAGTGTTGACAGCGGATGTCACCTTAGCAAAATCCTTTTTTGAACCAGGCAAAACTTGCTGTTAATACTAATTGGATTCCGTCGGTCTTGTTTAGAATATCTCTGTTGACTTGTGAGTAGAATTCCGGTAATCTTATATAGTCGTGATTTGCTCGTCAAAACTGTCGGTCGATTCTCGTGTACTAAGAACTAAGAAACCAGGGAATAATCATTCTATGTGTTGGCTGTTTGTTTTGTTTATGTGCTTTAATAATTGTTCTCATGTTTGAGTAGAGTAAAACAGGGTGGGAAAGTCTGAGGTATTATTATATTAGTATTTGGAGGAATATCCAAATTTGATATGTATGTATTATTCCAGTTTCCATGTTTATTTATTTATTTATTTAATTTGTTGACCAGATAATATAAGCTTGTAAAAGGAATGTTTGTAAAATTATTATTTTCTTTTTATATTATTTTTAAATATATAATTCAAATTATTATTTTCTTTTGATAACTATATCATATACCATAGGTGGATTACAAAGAACGTTGTACTATATGGATGACATAAACTGTCAAATATAATTCACTTAGTTTACTGAGTCTTGTCTTGGATCTTTATAAAATGGTAAATGGTAGGGGTAATTTTGTAAATCCGGATCATGTTTTTCGAAGGGACTCGAGTGAATTATACAAATAATTGAGGGGAGGAAAATGAAATTCAATAAAATAAGTTTATATTCAAATAACCAGATAACCCGTGGTGTGAGATTTAACATAGCTGAAGTGATATTTACGGAGTGAAAATTGATAGGTCACAGAGTAATTTCGATATCTATTAATTTCGAATAATAGACGCGATTTCGCTATTGTACAACCCGGAATAACCAAATCTTTTTCTTTGAGAAAATGAAAAATTTACCTGGAAATTGGGATAATCATCGTCCATTTGGTTATTGTTGCTTCCAAGTTGAAAAAATCCGAAAAAAGAAAACGTGAAGTTTACCAAATATTTCGATTAATCTTAGTTGCTCGGTATAATCTCGACGTTCAATAATCGATCTAGACTTATCGGGAACAACATGGGAAGGTGCATTAAAATCATAGACTATGCAATATAGATATTTTTTCTTAAGTGGACCCTTAGAAATGAGGCTATTTTCTTAGCTACGGACACAAACACAAAATCGAAAGTACTTTTCGTTTTCTTCGGAATTTAATTAGTGTCGAAACTACCAGACAACGAAGTTTAAGAAAAATGGTGAGCGACTACACGTTAATGTTGGAAGAAGCTGCCCGTGATGGAAACCTCGAACTTCTAGCAAATCTCGTCAAAGAAAATCGGTCGATCCTCGTCGATTTCAAACTCGCATCCCTTCAAGAATCTCTTCTGCACGTAGCAACGAAATCCAGGGAGCTGTATTTTGCGCGGGAGCTCATGAGGATCGATTCCGGTATTGCAAGAGAGCTCAACAAGGACGGTTTTCGACCGTTGGATATAGCCGTGATCGCGGGCGACTTTGAGATGGTCAAGGAGCGAGATTTATGCCGGCTCAAAGGCAAAGACCGAAGAACCGCCCTTCATTACGCTGCCATCAAGGGGAGAGTGGATGTGATAGATTTGTTGCTCCTTTCGTCGTCTCCGTGTGCCGTGCTGGAAGATGTCACGATTCACGGGGAGACGGCCCTTCATCTTGCTGTGAAGAATTACCAGGTCGATGCGTTTTTCGCTCTGTTGAAATGGCTCGAGGGTCCAGACAAGGAGTCGGTTCTCGATATGGGAGATTGCGACTGAAACACTGTCTTGCACGTTGCTGTTTCGACTAGGCAATATGAGGTAAGTTCGTCTGACGCTTACGTTTTGACCCGACTGCGGTCTTGGTCGAACTCGGAATCTGCCGAGTGGTCAATTGGCTCGGTTTAACTGTTTACTGTGAACCACTTAAGTGAATTCGTATATTTATATTTCTAACTAATATATATGCATCATCGAGAAAGTGTCCTCGTTCGATTTTGCAGTGCGTAGACCTACTTGTCCGCGAAAACATCGCCACTGGACGAACAACAATAAACGTGAACGCGAAAAATGCTAACGGCCTCACACCTCTAGACGTTCTTCACATACAAGATTCGTACGACGTCAAGATCAGAGAGAAGCTCGAATATGCTGGAGCAATCGGTGCTCCGCAACGGTCGAAAAAGTTTGAAACATGTCTCGAACGAGAGAACAATCTCCAATCAGAAGAACCTTCTAGAAACTGGTTCAAATACTTCAAGTTCCAGATGCAGAGAGACTCCCCTTCCGAAACTCGTAACGCGCTATTAGTAGTGGCCGCACTAATAGCCACCGTTTGTTTCCAAGCAGGCACTAATCCTCCAAAGGGGGTTCTCGATAAACTGCCACCACCACCATCACCGCCGCCGCCGCCGCCGCCAAATCAAGACTCCGACGGTAGACAGCGTATAGGTCCAGTTGGAGGCTCTGCTCTGGCAGCATTGGCGGCCATATTCGGGTCCCACGCCACGCCGTTTCTTTTCCTGTTCGGCAACTCGTTAGGCCTCACTGCGTCGACGTGCATTATAATATATCTCACTTCCGGTTTTCCGTTTCAAAGAGAACTCCACATAGCGTTGTACTCTACGATGTTCACTTACGGTTTTGCTATCAGCACTGCCATCGAAGGCGTGCGTGCCGAACAGAAAGCGATGGCTTACGTTCTTGTCTCGATTGCCTTTGCTCTGCCGTTTGCTCAGAGATGGCTGCCTCGGTGGGCGAAGAAAGCTCGAAAGTATTGGAAAAAACGACACGCTAGGGAATCGAACACCACATTGTCTATCGAAATTTGATTTTCTATTATATTGCAAGTGTTGAAAAAAAAAAATCGTCGAATATATAATATATATCGTCACAAGTTGTTGCACTATTATGCTATCCCATTATAACTCGAATACTTATAAAATCGATTATACAAACGAACCGCTGATGTCACGACTCGATGACATCGTATAGGTGTTCGTTTAAAAGCATTTTAATCAAGACTTTTGGTTGTTGACTTAAATAATCAATCATAGTTTATACTAATCCCAACCTGTAAATGAATATTCATTTCAATGTGGAACACCACTTATATGTATTTTCAATTGCCTAAACCCTCATATATAAGACCTTCATCTTAATCAAACCTCGTAAATTGTCGTATATTTTTTTCTCGACTCGTAATAAATGGCTAGCCCTAGAGGAAAATTTTCGAGCGGGGGTTGGTTTAGGTTCCAGTACGAGGAAGAACGAGATTCTCCGACGGAAACGAGGAACGTTCTTCTCATAGTAGCTACATTGATAGCTGCGGTGACGTTCCAGGCGGGGGTAAACCCCCCCCGGCGGGGTGTGGCAGGACGATCGTGCCCCACACAGGGCCGGGAGGGCGATATACGCGAATCAAGAGGGAGCGTTCTACGTGTTTTTGTTCTCAAACACTTTGGCACTTTCGATATCTATGGTCATCATTACATCTCTAACGTACGGTTTCCCTTTCCACTTTGAGGTGTGGGTGGCGACTCTGTCGATGCTGACGACTTACGCATCTGCCATTTTTGCGATCGCGCCTGACGAGTCGGTGAGGTTCCGGTACATTTTGTACATTGCGTTCGTGCCGTTTGCTTTCCAGGTGTTGAAGAAGATCGTAAGGAAATTGTCATCCAAATAGTGTTATTATTATTTTCTTTTTTTTCGAATAAATTTGTAGCTAACTATATAGGTGTGCTCGGCAAAATTCCACCTTTCTGTGTAGCTTGCAAGACAAGTCAGAGATGTAAACTACACTAGCATACGTTATGTGTGACGAGCTCGAAAAACCATTTACGATGGAACTCAAACTCGATTCATTTGATTTCGCGCTAGTTTTAACAAAACAAGAAAACATAACAAATTTTTAAATGCTAGCCCACTACAAATGTTTAGCTATTGAAATTATACATTGGGGAGTAAACTAATCTAAGTCGAGACGAACGCAAGTTTGTTTGAATTTTTATATTTGCGTTCGAGATTGGTTTGATAAGCAATCTAGCCGATCTCGAACGAGATTTAATCAAGCCAAACACAAATTTAGCTCAAGTAGTTTGATTTTTCGTACATATTTTATCAAAAAAAAGTTTAATTGAACTCAACTCGAGCCGAACTTCATAACTCATCTAACGATACAACACATTGCACCCACGTTTTCTCTACTCACAAAATTTTTACTCCTTAACATATATAACAACTTCTCAACAAAATAAAATAAATAAATAAGAAAAAAATATCAACAACACCACATAACAAAAGCAATCTTTATATCAACACAAGGAGAGGATGACTTTTTGTTTCTCTCTTGTCTCAATCCCTCTTTCAACTTGTCACATGCCCAAACCAAAGTTACACACACACACACACACACACACACACACACATATATATATATATATATATATATATATGTATATATATGTGAATGTATATATGTAGTTCCATGATTGCACATGTATAATGTTCCCTGTGAAGAATCAGATACAACTGTCAAATGGAATGACTTGTCTTCAACACCAGAAATAAGCACACCACAAAACCCCATCACTTTTTTCCACTGTATCATCTCACCATTCATTGTCCCTTTCCCCTTTTGGATCTCTCACCTTCTCTCTACTTTCTTTTTTATCATCAAGATTTTCTTTTTTTTCTTGAGATTCTTGTTTTTTAAAGTGCACAAGAGAAAATTGCTAGCAAGAATCTTGCAACTTATTCAAAAAATATACCTAAGTATCTAAACATCAAGAAATAACATGTGACAAGAATAATATTCAATCAAGAAACAACAATTGAGCTCCCCCATTGCCAAGAATGTCAATCAAGAAACACAACCAACTGTACATTCCCAAATATTCCCCAGAAAAAAAAAACATACACTGAAAAACATTACAAATGACAACAGAGAGAGAGAGAGAGAGAGAGAGAGAGAGAGAGAGAGAGAGAGAGAGAGAGAGAGAGAGAGAGAGAGAGAGAGAGAGAGAGAGAGAGAGAGAGAGAGAGAGAGAGAGAGAGAGAGAGAGAGAGAGAGAGAGTCCTACCACTAAACCTAACTACAGTAGAAAAAAGGAAGAATGCATTGGCATTGAACATGATCATCTAACAAATTAAACAGCAGCAAGCTGGTGTGTTTGCTGATGAGAAGAAGAATCATCTTCATTAAAACAGAGATGAAGAAGTTTTGAAGAATACAAGAAAGAGGGCTCTTCAGAAACACTGAAATGAGGGTGAATCATCATTTCCCTCTGCAGATATGAACAGTATGTTTGGAAAGTTGATGGTGTCACATTCAAATGAAACCCCATCCCAAATAGGAAATCCAGTTCTAGAAAGTTCATCTCTGTTGTGCTTATTCCTCCCACTTTTGCATAGTATGCATTGTTGTAATACCTGCACACACACATATATATAATCATTTATTATCACTAATTATGGTTTAAGATATTAATCTCTTTTTCACAAAAGCTAATCATTTGCTGTGAACAGTTGTGAGTTTTAAGTCTTTGTTGGGCTGTAGCTTTCAGTTTTCAATGTTGGAATGAGACTGTTTATACTAATTATTTAAATATTCAAATTATGATGAGATCAAGCTGGATTTCATGTAGCTGGAATCTAAGTTGGTTTTAAAAAAAGATTATATATTGGTTGTTGGGATAATCAAGAACTGGCTTAATTTAAAAAAAAAAAAGTAATATTAATTTTTTTAGCATGTACACACACACATAACTGGCTTAATTATCACACATGATGACAATAAACACCTAAAAAAATAGCAGAAGCATATGAATTAAGATTACTTCTCCACTAGTTCAATTTCAGAGAAATAGGCTTCTGAAAACACAATCAGAGTTCAAAATCAAGAATTTATGGTAAATTAAATAATGATTAAAAATAATGAAGGGATCAATCAACCTGGAATCTAAGTTAGTTTTAAACAAAGATTATACATTGGTTGTTGGGATTATCAAGAAATTGCTTAATTTAATTAAAAAATTAATAACAATTCTTTTTAGCATCCACACACACACACACACACACACACACACACACACACACACTTATGAATTAAGATCACTTCTCTGTTTACTTCTGCCCTAGTTCAATTTCAGAGAAATTGGCTTCTGAAAACACAATCCGAGTTCAAAATCCAGAATTTGGGAAATCAAATCAAACACCCCAATAAAACCAGAAAAAACACCCATAAAAAAAAATTAAAATCGAATCAAACAGAGACACAATTTCTCGACAAAAAAAAAAAAAAAACTTGAATAAAAATTAAAAAAAATGAAATAAAAGGAAAAAGTGAATAATTTAAAAATACTTACATATCATCCATGAATTTGGCAGAAACCATGACGCTAGTGATGAGCAATCGGTGAACGTTGAAGGAATTGATGGGGAGAGAAGGCTGCGTCTGCGTGAATCGATCGAGGTACACGTACGCCACAATGTAGCAGGAAGGGCTGCAGTTGGCGTACTTGAATATTCTCTCGAGATAGCTCTGGATTGAGATGTTCGGCCTCGACAATCCATGGAACACTGATATTTTCTGCGGCGGCTGAAATTCGCGGCTGAGATCGTTCGTCTCCGCCGCGCGCTGGAGGAGAGATGAGAGGAATCCGATGAGCTTCGGCATCACGCTTGGGCTCTCCAGCTCCGCCATTGTTGCTTCTACGTCGAAGCTTTCTTCCTTCAATTTGTGATGTTGAAAAACAGATATTTAACACTTTATAATAAAAAGGGAGGAGCTGCTTTTATTTATTTATTTTTATTTATTATTATTTATTTATTATTATTATTATTATTTGTTTTTAATTTTTAATTTGTGTAACCAACAACTTGTAGGCTGGTAGTTAGTTTTTGGTGGTAAGATGTGTTTTGACTAAAATGCCCTTTGAGATGCAAATGGGAATATGGGATGGCACTACTATATATGTCTATGTTCATTTCTTTTTGTGGAATTTGCCAAAATTATAAAAAATGACTACATGTGTATATATTTATTTATTTTATTACATGAAGATCTTTTTTTTTTTTTAATTATTTATTTTACAAAATATTGACTTTTTGCTTTTTACTTGTGGGGGAATTGGATCTAGTTCTATTTAGAAGTGTTACGGTATGGATTTAGATTTTCTATGTAAGAACTGATTTGGCGTTATCGAACTTCTTTTTAGCCGCATCTCGTTAATTAGTGTAGTGTTTTTTTTTTTTTTTATCGAACCCAACTATGAATCGTGTCGAATGAAATATGGGTTCTTAATTCAAATATATGGCTTTATAAGTATTTAGAGGATAAAATAGGGAAATGATGAACAATTACTCATTAGTGGTAGGGATGATTCTTGAATTTGAACTTAACTTGTGAGGGAGGGAAAATTACCTATCATGTGTGCTCCACACTTTTTCTATATATTTTTTTAATTTATAGAGTAACACTTTTTTCTATTAAATAAACATGAAAAATTTAAAGGGCAAAACATGGTAACTTAGATCTTGATCATATGCTCTTATGACAAAAAAAGAAAAAGAAAAATAATAAAATGCTACACCCGATGAAATAACATACACTTATGAATATGTGTACTTAGTGAATAGTTATTTGTACAGAACTATGGTGCTGGATCGCCCGATGCTTTTCATCGGGTGTAGCAACTTATAGACCGAGATATATCAATCATGTGATTACATGTCTTTGGATGAATGTGTGAAAAATGTGAGTAGTGGGCCCACCTTTTGCCTCACACATTCATGTGTGATGATTCTAATGCACAAATTCAACCATCACTAACATTTGTTGTTCATGATTTGATGCTTTTCTTCTAATTAAGTCCTTCAAATAATATTTTAAATTGTGTATATGAAAAACAAATTAGAAAAATAAATAAAAAAGATCCAAAACCAAAAGGGAATCATATCTATATCACTATATGAGTTGTCTATTAATCAATGGTTATTAATTAGATTAGTGATTAGATCTGGTGCCAAATCACTTCCAAAACCTTCATTAGTATAATTAAATTCCACTTGTTGGTGTATTATTTTTAAATTTTCTTAAAAAAAAATTGAATTACCACAAGAAATATATTATTTTAATTTAATATGACAAAAATATCTATTTATCATAAATCATAATCTATAGATATAACTCATATACACATGTTATATGACAAAATTAAGGCTATCTTAAAAATAGACAGCTAGATATAATACACAATTGTCGGCAAAAATTAAAAAGAATTTAACATTAGAAATGCACTAAGATCTTGATACTGTATGATTCTCAGCTACAACTTGAGCTCAATTAAAAAAAAAATCACAAAATATTATAAATAAAGATAATAATAGAAAACGAGAATTCTACTCAAGATGGATTCATTTCACCTCGATCAAAATTCGTTCGATCTTTACGGAATTGCTTAAATCAAGCTCAAACGGGATTTTGAAAACTCGATAAAATTTCATATATAATTGAACGATCACAAATTCGAGTCGATTCGATTCTTTTACACCCTTGTATGAAGTTTTAGTGAACCCATTATTCCATTAATTAATAAGATAAATTTAACTTAAAAAGGGTATAAAGGGCAAGTGAAAATTATTCAAAAGAGTTTAATAAAGGGTAAATCAAGAACCTTGCTTTCCAGCCAGATGTAATTTAATTTAATTTTATTTATGAAAAAAGCCAGATGTGAATTTGTTTGTATCATTAATGAGTAATAACATGCTGGCAAACCACTGTAGTACCTTCAGTTTGTCCTCTGCCACCATATGCATTTCTCAAGTACTACTACTTCTATTTATTACAAAATTAATTTAATCACTGAATATTCGTACAAAAAAACAATTAATTAATGAAAATGATGACAATTTCTTAAATATATATATGATTTTTTAAATTTTTTTTAAAGCCACTTGTATTTTAAGCACATCAATTACAGAGAGAAAGTAAATGAAATTTGGCAAGGTAGGAAGCATGTCTTGTAAGGTAATTTGTCCAAATAATATTTTTAAACTATTATTATGACAATTTATTAATAATAATATTAATCTAGAAAAGTAAAATTAATTAATAAATTAATTATATATATATATATATATATATATATATATATATATATATATATATATATATATATATATATATATATATATATATATATATATATATATATATATATATATATATATATATATATATATATATATATATATATATATTGCATGTGACGTCCTTCAATCGGTCGGGCATCCGACCCGCATCCTTCGGCCACGACCAAATAAAAAATGTACAACCCCCTACAATTTTAGGCACATGCCCATGTCCCAACATTTTTGGGTTTTTACAAATTTTAAAATATTTTCTGAAACACAAACATAAAACAAAATTCCATATTAAATTTTGATTTTTTAAACAATAGACAATTAAAAAAAAAAAAAAAAACTTATAAGCTACAAACTAGACCTCCCAAAAAGTCATTGATCATTGAAATGTGATAATAGTGGATATTAGGAGGGTGTTTGGCTAAAAGCTTATAAGCTGTTTTATGAGCTTATAAGCTCTTCACAATACAGATCACAGTGAAAAATACAGAGTCCATCATTTGTCCAACATAATTAAAAAGGATGGCACAAATCAACAAGATTCATTCTTATAGCAAGCAAAAATAATAATGTTTCTGCAGAGCTTCATTGAATAAACCCAAAATTCATTCTTGATTTTCGAGAATAACAGTACCTAACAAACTCAATATTTACTAATACTTAAAAGTCGCTAAAAAAAGGGTAAATTTCGTCGAGGAAACACCTACCTTTCGCACGGTACACTATATTGCATGGCCATGTCAGAAATCGAAAACTCTCTCACAAGGTCTCCTGCAGTTCGTTCAGAAGTCCAAAAGTTCCATCGTCGCCCCCATCACTATCTTCCGCCACCGAAACACCACCGGGAATTCTCTCACCGCTCAGCATCGGTATATACGACATATACGACACATCATTAAGACAACCCATCCGCCTCAGGATCGCCAGCAAGGCGTCCTTACTTGCCACGTCAGCTTGTTGCTCGCAGATCTTGAGAATCGAAGATACATTCGAGGGATTCGGCCTCCAATTTTTCGAACCATCAGCTAAAGTAGCACTATTTAAGCAAGACAAAGCCTCGGATATCCTTGTATTCCGAATGTGGTCTTCTGCAAAAATCTCCCAAGTCATGGAATTAGGTTTCCCACCAGCCTCGATCATCTGGCCAAACATAGTCTCCGCCTTTTGAGAAAGCCCCTTTCTAACATATGAGCTCAAGAGAATATTCGTTATTCTAGGATCGAAGAACGATTTCACGGAGAGCCATTCATCGTATATCTTCTCAGCCCCTTCCATTTCGTCTGTTCTTGCTAAGGCAGAGATCACAGTGTGGTAGCCCAAATTCGGAATATTGAAAAAAGATGCCTTGTAAAGATTCCACACCCGATAAACCTCATCTTTATTATGAGCACTTCCGTATAAACTAATAAGATAATGGTAGGGCAAACGGTCCCTACCCGTTACTCTACTCTCAATCTTTTTCAGACAGTCTTCGGCTTTTTCGAGGTGGCCTAACTTGATATACACTGTTGCCATTGTGCTGAATGTGGTCCAATTCGGATTGATGGCGGGGTCTGCCGACATCAGTTCGAAAACTTCCTCCATTTTCTCCACAGCCCCTTTTGCACCACAGGATGACAGCCAGATATTGTATGTATATATATCTAATGCGATGTTTTTTTCCTTCAGTTCTGATATTAGTGATTCGAGCTTTTCATGGTCTTTGAGGTTCATATAGAGTGTCATCATCACATTGAAAGGGAGTGCGTGGCTAGCGTAGCCTTTGCTCCTCATTATGTCCATTAGAGACTCGGATTTTTCCCTCATTCTTGAACGGGCGTACACGTTCAAGAGAGACCCGTAGATTCTCTTGTCTTTTAAGGCATCTGGCAATTTGAGGAAATAGTGTTCGGCACTTGCGATGCCGTGCACTTTGGCGATCAAATCGAGCTGAATAGCGGTGTCGCTTGTTGTTATTCTGTACCTTTCTGCTCTGTTATTCATCCAATCGTAAACCTGCAAATCACACAAGAATGCTGGAGATATTAGAGTAGAAAGAAATAATATGAAGGATTACGGAAACTAGACTAGCTCATAGACCATATTAAATATCTTAATGTAAGAGAACATGAGTAAAAAGTAGGAATTATGACAGATGGAAGCAACAGAAGTTTTATGTCAATTCTCGAGGCTAAGTAAGTCAAACGATAACTTTTTACTTCTTTTAGAAAAAAATAGAGTTCCAGTTACTACGTACCGCGTCTTTCAATTCAAAAATTACGTGCATTGATTACGAAAATGCAACGGGGGGAAATAATCCTTAAAATTTAAAACAGAGGGCTATTAGCCTTTCAGGGTAAACACAATTGACAGTTATTATCATACATGCACAAACATTGTTTGAAGCTTGAAAACTAAGAGGCCACATATACATTTGCAGGTTGAGGAATTACGAATAGATAAACAGAAAAAAAATGAGGGCCGTTAAAATTTGCTCTGATCGATTCAAACTACGATATACAGACAGAGGTACAAGCAAATGATACCAAATACCGAACAACAGTTGACCACTTCCGTTTATCGAACTCTTTAATTTACCATGTTGCACAAAAATCCAGTACGATACAATAAGACATAACGCGAAACCTCACTAGATAAAAGCATATTCTGTAACCAGGCACGACTCTCCGAATCCTAAAATACATAACTCAACATTATCCTTATAGACTAGTTTTAACACTCAAATTAATAACTCTCCGTTTAAACTAGTTTTCGAGTTATTGTGATGGATTTAAAGGTTACTCGATACGGAGTAATTCGAAATCCTTCCCTAAAATTTTCCTAATTAAGTTCAAATGCTTCAATTTCAATCCAAACACTTAAAATTCCACTTCCAATTTAGTGCCAAGCAGCTGATAAATCAATCAAGTATACAGCATTTCATAAAGCTCAAGAACAAAAGAACGAGATACAGCCAACCGAAACTAAAAATCCCCAAATTTAACTTCATATAAAAAAAAAATTCAGCAAAATTGAAATGCGAATTACCTCGAGGGCGTATTTGAAGCGCTTGAATTTCCTGAGCTCCTTGACAATCCTGCAGAGCTCCCATTTCGTGAGCCTCTTATCATCATTTTCCACCTGATTCAGCACAGAAGCGGAGCCCAATTTGGGGTCATCCAGCATGGATATCTGCTTGTACACGGCATTCCAATTCAGCATCGGCCGCCTCTCGTAGTCAAGCGTTCCATAGCTGTGAACCTGCGATATCGACGAACACGCAACGAAGAGCGGGTTTCTGTGTGTGTTACAGATTGCGGGTGGTTGTTTGAGAGAAAACGACAGCGTATTCGGTGAGAATAGATGGATCTGATTGTGGTGGTGGTGGTGGTGGTGGTGGTGGTGATTTGGCGGTGGTTTGGGGGTGGTGGGTTGAAGAATCATTGCTCTACTGTGGGGAGTTTTTTGTGTAGGGTTTAGGCTGAGAGAAGTGAAGTGAGGATTTCTGAAGATAAGAGACATTTTTTTCTGTTTACTTTTCTTTATTTACAATCAAGACCCTGAAGTATTATTTTATTTCAAAAGAAACCCACAAAAATGTTTGTAATATTAACTAACCTTTGGGGCTGAAAAGTAAAAGAAATCCCGGAAAAATGCTTGGCCCCATTTTTTGTTCTAAATAAATGTGTTTTTTGGTAAATGAATTGAGAAAAATAAATAAATTTTGTTTCTATTTTGAGGATAGATAATTTGCATTGTAGTAGTCAGATCATGTTCAATGTACTATAAGAAATATACTTTGAAAAACGGGGCAATTTACTATCATTAAACATTAATAACTTTTCAAATCAGGACAATCATATTTTCGCATTTTGGTAAAAGTCCGTCCGGACAGTTGAAAATAACTTGTTATCAACTTATCCGTTCTCAAAACTATATTCACTTTAAAAAAATGCATTTATTCCACTGCCTCTCCTCACCAATTTCCTGCCTCCGAGCGACAGCCAAATTTTCGCCACACCATCATTAAAAAAGAATTATTTTCATTTAAAATGTCTGGTTGCAGTCCTGTTAATATTCAGTCTAAACTGTCTATTTTTAATCTAAATTCTACAACTAAGTTTTTCAGTTTAAGTTGTTCAACTAAGTTAGTAAATTTAAAATATACTATCTATACAAAATATGTTTGGGGGAATTTTTATCCAATTTTTATAATTGATAAGCCAATAGAGGATCTTTGCGTAACAAGAGTGTGGATTGTGATATTTACCAACTTTCAAGTGAAACCATGTCAAGTCAATATCCACCATCTTTGCCCCCAAGGAATAGTCTGCAAAGACCGAGTCAACTCCACTATTTTATCAAAAAAAGAAAAATAAAATCCATATTTGATTTACACATAATTACACACATATATGTGTGAATATATGTAAACTATATATGAATTTTACACACAATTATCAGAATTTAAATTCTATTCATCAATACACAACCTTAAATAAAACATGTCCTAAATCCTCTAATTTCAATCACTTTATACTTATATCTTGGTTTCGGTTTTCGGGTTTCAGGTTTCGGGTTTCGGTAATAAGTCCAAATTTCAAATTCTTGATCTTTTTATTCGACTAACAATTATTATTCAACACACTCTCTTACAAACTTTTTTTAGCATAATAACAATATATAGAAATTATAAAAAAAAAAAAAAAAAAAATTCAAACCAAATTCTCAGACAGAGAAACATCATCACCAAGTTTCTTCTGCACAAGAAGAGCAATCTCTCCAGCCTCTTTCTCAGACACAACCACAAAATCATCCCATTTGCTTAGAACTGCATGAACTGCAACAATCGGCACTGTAGAGGCAAGAACCACAAAGAAATGAAACGCAGCCTTAGTCAGAATCATCTCAACTGCTGTAATAACAAACAGAACAAACATCACAATTCGCCTGACGATTATTTTATTCAGAACAAAAGAATCCGGTAAAGCACGCAGCAGAAGGGAGTATAGAAACGCCACATCAGTTGTGCCGACCAAATAAACAATCGAAACTTTCCGTTTGGGGATGAGTACGATGAATAGCACGGTCCATACGAAAACCGCGTAATACAAACTGAATTTTTCGAGGTTCTTGATTATTCTAACGGCAGCCGATTCTGGTGTCGAAGGGATGTTGAAGGGGGACGAGAGGTTGAAGCTGAACGTGTAGTGGTATCTTCGGGGCGAGATTTTCGGTTCGTTTTCGTCAGAAATCAGTGGAGATTGAGGGTTTGAAGATGGCCTTTGTGTTGTTGTGGTGGCGTAATTAGCCATTTTTTTTTTCTTTCTTTTTTCCGGGAGAGAGAAAGAAAGCAAGAAGGAGATGACTTAGTGCAATATTGAGATTGTAAAATGGAGTGGTATAAATCAAGGTGAGGAATTTGGCTCTTAGTATGCAATTAGTCAAGTCAACGGAATTGCTTATGACTTATGAGTAGGGGTGGTTTCATGAATTAGTCATTCGGGTAACGGTACCCGTTGACCCAACCCGACCGACTGACCCGACCCAGTTTTACCCGACGGGTTAGTCTTTTCATATATAAAATGGAAAAAAAAAATAAAATCAAAAAACTCGGGTTGAAGGGTACCCGATACCCGATCATACAAACTTCGGGTCGGTTAGAGGATAGGAAAATTTCTACCCAGTGACGGGTACCCAATGTTTTTGGAGTGTAGGAAAATTTTTAAAGTACAAGGGGCCATGTGCTTATATTAAAATACAAGGGGGTCATGTGCTATATTTAAACTAAAAGGGGGTAATGTGCACAAGGTTCAAACCACATGGGGGGTAAGTGCTATTTACCCAAAAAATCAGGGCAAATTACGGGTACCCCTGAGGTATGGCTAAATTACGAAAAAAACCCTCTTGTTTGGGTAATTACAGCCATCCCCCTCCTTTTAAATATTTTTACATAACATTTATGTAATTCGGTTATTTACCGAACCAAATCATATATTTAGTTCGGTAAACGGTATGAAATGTTGGCGTACCGAAATTTCGATTCGGTTTTACCGATTTAACATCCCTAAATTTACCCCTGGAGGGGGTTTTTCATAAGAAAATATATAGTTTAGGGGCTGAATGTAATTACCCAAACAGGAGGGGGGTTTCCGTAATTTGACCATAACTCAGGGAGGTGGCCGTAATTTGCCCAAAAATTTAAGATCCAAAAGTTAACTATTTTTGTTGAAGTGGTATTTTATGTAATAACAATAGAACCCAAATGGTTAGAATGCAGTTGAAATTTTGTGGCTGACCTAATCAAGGAATAAAAGCCACAGTTAGTGCTAATGAATAGGTTGAGCAAACCCTAATCCTATCTATGATTTAGAAACATTAGTACAAACTTTAAAACCACAGTACATATAACATTCAACTGTGCAATTAAAACCTCCGAAACGGCAAGGCAAGTAGAAGGTCTATATAGTCTTTTCCACATCCTTCACATGAACGAAAATTAGAATTCTGAATGAGTTTTATTACCTATGTTAGCATCCTGGCCAGCTTCTATGCATTATTTCCTCGTTTTCGACATTTCCATGCACAAACACCTTTGGTATTTTGACCTAGATAGTATTATAGAGAAAAAATAATAGGTATGGTATATTTGTACGATTCTTCAGGTAAAAAAACAACGAGGTAAATAAAGCTTTCTTCGTTTACCAGAGATATCGGAGGAAATCCAACATGAAGACGAGTCCCTGAAAAACCCTTTATACTAAAGAGACACTTATAACCATTGACTTGAGCATGCTCACTGCAATAAAGCAATAATTTTTTTTTATTAAATATCCATATATACATGTTAATGTAACACAATAATTTAAAAAAATAATAATAATAAAATAAAAAATAAATAATCGAAAAAAAAAGTTGAAGAAAAGAATCCATGTTCGGCTTTGGTAAGTAAATATAATTGAAGTGGAAATTTACCTCAAAAGGTACGTAAAATTTCTAGTCTGAAATTCTTGCAAAGGGATCCCTTCTTCTTTCGAGTACCTGAAACAAAGCATAGTCAAATCATGAACTGAGATTTTTTTGGATCGAGTAATGGCAAAGAATATGTATACACATATACATATATAATAACGGACATTTTTGCCCCCGAACAAATCATTTGTAAGTCATGTGACAAAGATTCCGGTGGAATTTTGGATGAACATGGTGTGGGAAAAAAATGTTTAGGGGGTAGCATACACATCGTCGTACAGCTTAGGGGTCAATGTGCTAGTTAGTATTTACTATTTAATATAATTTTTTAGTAGATCCACTTTCTAATTTAAACGGTGCGATTAAGCTATAAAGAAAACATTTGGAACATAAATACAGAAATAGGAATAATAATGCAGTCGAGCATACCGCCACGGTTCGTGATTTTCACAAAATCGCGAGATTCCATTTATTGCTGAGAAGGTATCAATGTGAACTGACACTTTGTTTGCATTGTTCGCCAAGTGTCCTGTAAAAATAAAATAAAAAAAGTTAATATATATTTTTATCAATAAATGCTCGGTAAAGAGAAACATTGGAAGAAAAAGCTCACCCGTCTTATGTAATTCTTTAAGGGCGTAACCACTAGGATAGTTCTCGTACGATGCCATAAACGTCAAGATCGTACACCCTAGACTACATAATGTGATGTCAGCAGAAAATTGGGTGCCGTCAGCAAACAATAGAAACAAAAAAAATAATGTAACCTGACGAGGAACAACCCCAGCATGGCAACATAAAGATACTTCCAGAAACTCTTCTTCCTGTTGTTGTAGCTGGAGAAAATCGAGATAATATTTTTATCTAAAAAAATAAATAATCATAATTCTGATAACTATAGATAAATTCTTTGTGATATTCTTAAGCAAGTGTTAATAAGAAGAAGTTACGTACATTCTACTAGCAGCAATTGCAGCAGATAAATTGAACATAGGAAGGGAACTAATAATGAAACGGAGCTCCTGCACCAGTAAAATAATGATTTATCAATATTGACAAAATAAAAGTTCCAGATAACGAAACGGAGCTCCTGCACTGCGTTACCTTGTGGGGAAGCTTTGAGTAAAGCACAACAAAGGATAAAACGGGAATAATGTAGAACCGAACCCTTTTGTCAAGTAAAACACCCAGCTGCAATAAAAGTTCACAACGTTAAAATTACTTCTGAGTAGCATTTAAAGGTGAAGGTCGATAAAACTAAGATGAAATTGCAAATGATTATGTGCTTTATAGTAAAATCAAGAAAACAAAACTAGCTTTTATACATGAAAAATTAAGCCAATAACAAATGTTTTTTTAACTTGACATAGAAAAATAATTTATCACGAAAACCCGTCTTACACTCACCATAAAAAGCGGATATGCGGCCAGCAATGAACGGGGAAGTGCCGAAGTAAAGTACCAGTGAAAAGCATGTGTCTAAAGGGGAAATATTTAAGGAAGAAGATAAATAATTATAAGATTATAATAAAAAGGAGTAACATACAAAGCAGATAACAGAGAAAAGGATACACCCCATTCGGAACTTCGATTCAACACCGAATTGAACCAGAAAACTTCAAGTTCAGGCCACAACAACTTCCTCCATAGGATTGAATCAACCAGCACTGTCAGACCTATAATGCATGATTATAATAGTGATATCAGTGAGAAAAAGTTGTTGTTTTAAGGTGTGAAAGATGAGGAAATAGCGTGGTTTAGGTCACGAACCTATGCAAAACAGAGCAGTTACCGTGCAAGATAATAGAGCTTTCGGTAATGAAATTGATCTAGACTGCAGTTGATTAATTGAAGACAGAGTTAAAGAAAGAAGGAGAAGAACTAATTACTGTCTAATCACACACACACACACACACGCACACACACACAGAGCATAACGGAAAAACAACATCAAATTTCAAGACAAAGTATCAATGGCTAGAGAACATACCAGCAATAACTCCAGGCCCAGAGGGGCGGCAAGTAACAAGATATCACATCTGAAGACGATTGTGGCGAAAATCTGACCATCAGAAAAACAGAGTTTTTTTTCATTAAAAAATAGAAAATGATAAAGATAAGAGAATGTTGCATGTTACAATTTTTATTTGATTTCTCGTTTTTATTCTTGAATGTCTATAAAGACGAAGAAAGCAATGAAGACAAAACGCATGCAGTGGTCAATTAACAATAGTTGAATGTACCAATAACGCGTGGTGCAGTAACCATTAAATGATGTAAAACTTATCCAAGATTTAATTGACAATAAGGAATACGTACCAAAGAATTTAATGCTGCATAGAAACTTCGCTTCAACCAATACCCGTAAGCCAAGTTAACTGCAAACAACTAATTAAGTTAACTGCCATTGCAATTCGTGACCAGGATACAGCAATTTGAGATTTTATTTTTAGTTCTATACAAATATCACATAAGGCGGTAAAACTCTCGTGACAGCAAGCACCAGCGTCTTTCTTTTTTTTTTTTTTTTTTTTTTTTTTTTAATATTACACAGAAAGCACCAGTGTTAAATCTTTCTACGAGCACAATTTATTACCTAGGCCAAATGCCAATATGTTAGGAAGGGGGCGCGTGCAGTAGAACAGCATGTGAAACTGAAGGAGAGTCAACACTACGAAAAACACTTCAACGTGAGATCCAAAGTTCTTCCTGATCTGCTCAAAAATTGTATTAAAGAAGTATGTTTCAAAAATGTAAGAGCAAAAGGGTGTTAAAGAAGTAAGTTCCAAATTTATACCTGAATGCGGAAGAATCGTAATGTCGACAGGATGATCCAACCTAACACCAAACGAACTGGATAAAAACAAACGATAGAAGATCAGCAAGTCGGACCTTAAAAAATGTGATGAATTTAAAAACAATGAACCCCGAATTGAAACCAGAACTGGTCGATCAAATTGTTCTAAGGTTGATGAGTTCAATTTCGGACACAACACTTCTGCAAAATGGAAACATAGCCACAGGAAAAAGAATGCTACCTGCATAAAGACTGTAAATCTTTGGCAATTGTAATAAACTTGCTCCTAGTACAAATGGAGAAGATAGTACTGATACAATTACGGCGCCTGTAAAAAAAAGGTATTATGTTAGAAACACCAAAACCTCATTAAATTGACCCTAAATCTCCCTATATTACTGCTCCAAAGTCGAAAGTTAGCCTCGATCAAGTTGAATTGATAAAGAAGGCTCAAAATTAGAGAAATCCCATAGCAAAGGCTTAACTATAAGAATCTATAACTGCATGCATATATATGTAATAAGAAAGAGTCGTTTACACCCAAATAAATTTTGATAAGAATCTGAAAATAATACGATATTGATGCTTGCTCGAAGGATTATATACTGCTACTGATATGATTGTATATGCATCATCTCAATCAACAAACGTTGCCCAAGGGCCATGATACATCTAGAGCTTGCCTATACAGTCTCATGAAAGAGTGGTAAACTGCGGCTCGTGTAAATCTCTTATCCGAGATTTAGCTCTTATCCTTTTTCACTAAGGCATTCTTTCTTTATCGAGTCATGTATTGTAATCCAAATGATTCCCTACAAACGTTGACTACTGACCTACGGAGCAAACACTTAAAAGTAAATGGCTCTGAATTTGCAGGCAACTGAAATGGAAACCTTTGAACTACGTCTAATCAAGAACAAAGCGTTTGCGTAGGAGGAAATAGTGTAAGAAACATTACCGATAAATGTACGAGGAACTACTCCAGGAAATTCCAAGTGATCATACTGCCAATATATAAACCAGGTAAATTATATAAACAACAATTTTTATTTTCACAAAATCCCCACAGAACTCTAAACGTAATTCGGAAAATATAATTTTACCTTCTCCACATGCTGCCGCCAGTACAGAATGTCGTGCATTGCCTAAAAAAATTCAGACACTTGTTAAATATTATTGGGTTTTAGTCAAAAATTCATCAAAATGCAAAAAAAAAAGAATGATAAAATGATACACACGCACACACACACACACACACACACACACACACACACACACACACACACACACACACACATATATATATATATATATATATATATATATATATATATATATATATATATATATGAGAAACCCAAAATCTTTAAAACCCAAAATCTTGAAAACCCAAACAAAATAAAAGCCAATATATCCAAGAAAACAGTGTTAAGAAACCTAAAATCCTCAAAAAACAGAAAAAAAAAAAAAAAAAAAAAAAAAAAAAAAAAAAAAAAAAAATCCAGTAAAAACAGTGTGGGCAACAAAAAAAAAAAACTTGAAATCGAATACAAAAGCGAATATATAAAGCAAATTAAACAATACCTGAACGTTGAAGCTTTCTTCAACCTTGGTGTAAGGTGCCATAAAGAGATAGAAAGCAGCAATCGATCCCAGCAACAGATCGTAACCTTATTTCAAACAATTTGCAAATTCATCAAATTCAGTAATTATATTAAACAATTAGAAATTCAGACAGGATTAAGAAGATTGCCCAATGTTCGTCGTACCGTAAAGTTGCATGTATTTGGAATTGATAGCCATTTTGTCTGCTTACCCAAGCGCGCAAAGCCAAACTCACTCTGCAGAAGAAATAGCGCAGCAAATTTGGCTTAATTTCACTTTGCACCCTCGAAGTGTACAATATTTTCTTTTTGCACCCTAAAAAATAAGTTATCGCATTTTACACCCTCAAAACATGGTTAATTGTTCAAATTGCATCATATTTTATTTTCCGACCAGAATTATTATTATTATTATTATTATTATTTGTTGTGACACGGTGGAACTCCAACCACTCATATTGCTTGCATACACGTGATAGAGAAGACAATTCACATGATGGCTTATGGGCAATTAGACTTAATACGTGTTGTTATTTCCCTTAGCAACTATCTTATATGCATGTATAGGTGTACTATTTGATAAGATTTACTTTCATGTAAATTTGTATATAAATGGACCAAGTTAGTGAATGAAAAGAATCAAGTTTCAGCGGTAAAAATACTTCACTATACAAGCACTATAGTTTATAATATAATATATACAGTTTTCTTTACAAATCACCTTACTTAACATATATAAATTATATTTAGTACTTTATTTCATTATTTTACAACACGTTATCAACACGAGCTTTTGCTCTATAAAATTATAGGTTTGTAAAAAGGTTAATTTCTTTTTGTTGTACTGTTTTCTATTTATTTTATTTTACGATGGCCGGAATCGAAAAACAAAAATTTCAAATCCTTGATGTTACCGGTAGTAACTTCTTATCCTGGTGCTTAGATATCAAATTACACCTCCAAGGGCCAGATCTTGTAAAATCCTTGGATTGTGTAGATATCAAGGAGGCAAACAGGAAAGATGAGGCAAATGCTATGATTTTTATCCGCCATCATCTTTCTGAGGATTTGAAAGACGAATATATACAACTTGAAAGGCCATCAGAGATATGGCAAAAACTGAAAGAAATGTTTGATCACACAAAAACCGTGATTCTCCCACAGGCCCAATACAATTGGCAGCACCTAAGGCTGCAGGACTTCAAATCTGTTGCCGACTATAATTCGGCACTGTTTAAACTTGAGTCCCGATTAGCCTTGTGCGGAGTTAAAATATCTGAATATGATAAATTGGAAAAAACTTTTTGCACTATGCATGCCTCGAACTTGGTGCTCCAACAACAATATAGGCAGCGCCAGTTTAAAACATATTCGGAGTTGATCTCTGTACTCCTCACAGCAGGAAAAACAAACAAATTGCTGTTGAAAAATCATGATTTGCGACCATGTGGGTCCCAAGCTGTGCCTGAAGCACATGCTAATCAAAATAGAAATATGGGCCGATTTAGAGGCCGTGGGCGTAGATACTGGCGTGGTGCACGCCGAGGCGGTGGACGTGGTCCCCCTCAAGATGCCCGAAATAATGATCGAGGTGGATATGAATATCCCCGTCGAAATAATAATACGGTCTGGCAGAGACAACCATTTCAGGCAAAACGCGATAAAGGCAAGATGCCCGCGGAAAGAATTCCAGAAAATATGTGTATTAGATGTGGAATGACTGGACACTGGGCCAAAGTTTGTAGAACCGCCCAACATCTGGTAAATCTGTACCAGGATTCAAAAAGGGACAAATGAAAAAATGTCCAGGCAAATGTAACTGAGGCAGAAATGCCACTTGCTGTTCTTGAAGCCAGCACATCTGGAAGCATGCTTGATCAAGATCCTGCTCAAGATGGAGCCTCTCTTGAGTTATCATATTTCTTTACAGATCTTGATCCTCTTGTGTAAATTGCCAAATGAGCATCTCTTTTGGTTATTTTGTACTCAACATGTATATTTGTATATATCTCTCTCGGATGATGTAGTACCCGAGATTGAGCTAGTTTGTCTTTTGATGTATCCATGTACATATCTCCCTTGGAAGTTATGTTCCCGAGGTCGAGCTGATATTTTGACTATGTATAAAATTATGAGTTTGTTATTATATGATTTACAAACTATACTACGATTTAATATTAATTTTATGTTATTTAATTCAGGCAAACATGGAGAACATCGACAAAAGAGAAAATTGCCTACTCGATAGTGCAACTACACACTCAATATTCAATAATAAAATATATTTCTCGAGTGTGACATTGTGCAAGGCACAAGTTAAAACTATAGCAGGTTCTGCGGAAATAATAGATGGCTCCGGGAACGCAACAATTGTGTTGCCTAATGGTACCACTTTGCATATTGAAAATGCATTGATATCAGGTAGATCAAATAAGAATCTACTGAGCTTTAAAGATGTGAGACGCAATGGATATCATTTAGAGACACTGGTTGAAAATACAGTGGAGTGTCTCTGCATCACATCATATGTTATGGACAAAAGAATTGTTCATGAAAAACTCGAAGCGACAGCTTCTAGAGTGTATTGTTTCCAAATTAGAGCTTTCGAATCCTATGCCACTATGCTATGGAAACTTGTTAATCCCAATATACACGGATTATGGCATGATCGACTGGGTCACCCTGGAACGACTATGATGCGTAGGATTGTACAACATACTAAGGGACATCCATTAAAAGATACAAAGATCTTAATGTCCAATGAATATTTCTGCGAATCATGTTCACAAGGAAAGCTCATTATAAAACCTTCCATCGAAAAGGTCGGTTATGAATCCCCATCGTTTTTACAACGTATTCATGGTGATATTTGTGGACCAATACACCCTGCAAGTGGGCCATTTAGATATTTTATGGTTTTGGTGGACGCATCTTGTAGATGGTCCCACGTATGCTTATTATCTACGCGAAATGTTGCATTTGCGCGTTTGCTAGCACAAATTATTAAACTCCGAGCACATTTCCCTGATTATCCCATTAAAAACATAAGAATGGATAATGCCGGAGAATTTACATCAAAATCTTTTGATGAGTATTGTGCAGCACTGGGAATAAATGTCGAGCACCCAATAGCATACGTTCACACTCAAAATGGACTGGCGGAATCTCTGATTAAACGCGTCCAAATAATTGCTTGTACTTTGCTGATGAGATCGAAACTCACTAGTGCAGCATGGGGCCATGCAGTACTGCATGCATCAGCACTGATTAAATTGCGCCCCACTGCTTATCATATGCATTCCCCAATGCAATTGGCATTAGGCTTTGAGCCCGATATTTCGCACCTACGCACATTTGGTTGCGCTGTGCAAGTGCCAATTCCTCCTCCTCAGAGGACTAAAATGGGTCCCCAACGTCGACTTGGCATATATGTTGGGTTTGATTCACCGTCGATTATTAGGTTTTTAGAACCAATGACGGGTGATTTATTTACCGCTAGATTTGCGGATTGTCATTTTGATGAGACATTATTTATACCGATTGGTAAGGATGTTCAGAATATCCGTGATAATGATAAACAAAAACCAATCAAGAATCTCACATGGTGTGAGCAACGCTTATCTCATCTCGACTCACGTACCTCTGAATGTGAAAATGAGATCCATAGAATCATTCATTTACAAAATATTGCCAATAGACTTCCTGATGCATTTAATGATGCCAGTAAAGTCACGAAATCTTATATTCCAGCTGTGAATGTGCCAGCTAGGATCGCTGTTCCTGAAGAACATGCGAAAATGAATGATGATCCCCCAGGACAAAAACGGGGTAGACCTATTGGATCAAAGGACGTTATTCCTAGAAAAAGAAAGGGGAAAATCGATGAACCCTCGAACCAAGTGGTTCCTAGTGAGAATGCTCGAGATAAATCTGTTGAGCCTGATATCGGAAAAGCGATATCAAATCCCGGGAATACCGAGAATCCCATAAGTTATTGCAATGAAATATGGGATAGAAATGAGATAATCATCGATAATATTTTTGCATTGTCGGTTGCACAAGAAATTATGTACGATGATTATGATAGTGAACCGCGTTCCATAATGGAATGCCGCCAAAGAAATGATTGGCCTAAGTGGGAGGAAGCAATAAAATCTGAATTGGCTTCCCTAGAAAAACGAAAAGTATTCGGGCAAATCGTTCAAACTCCGGATAATGTAAAGCCCGTTGGGTATAAATGGGTATTTGTCCGTAAGAGAAACGAGAACAATGAAATTGTACGATATAAAGCCCGCCTTGTAGCTCAAGGCTTTTCCCAGCGGCCTGGGATTGATTATGATGAGACGTATTCACCAGTGATGGATACGATCACTTTTTGTTTCCTTATCAATATGGTCGTCCAAGAGGGACTGGACATGCGTCTAATGGACGTTGTAACGGCCTATCTATATGGTTCACTAGATTCTGATATTTATATGAAAATTCCCGATGGATTTAAAATGCCAAACTCTGGCGCTCCTCGTGAGCTACACTCAATCAAATTACAAAGATCATTGTATGGTCTAAAGCAATCAGGTCGCATGTGGTATCATAGATTGAGTGAATACCTTATCAGAGAAGCTTATAAAAATGATCCTATTTGCCCATGCGTTTTTATTAAACGATCAGAAACCGGATTTGCTATTATTGCGGTTTATGTAGATGACATGAACCTCATTGGCACTCCTGAAGAGTTGGCCAAAGCTGCTGAGTATTTAAAGAAAGAGTTTGAGGTCAAGGACCTTGGAAAAACCAAACTATGTCTTGGTAGTGAGCTTGAGCATAAAAATAACAGCATACTTATACACCAATCTGCATATACTAAACGACTGCTCAAAAGATTTAATATGGAAAATGCTAATCCATTAAGTACCCTATGGTTGTGCGCAATTTAGATCCTGAAAAGGATCCGTTCCGACCTAAAGAATTTAATGAAGAGATACTTGGCCCAGAAGTGCCGTATCTTAATGCCATCGGAGCATTAATGTATCTAGCACAATGCACTCGACCTGATATCGCTTTTGCGGTAAATGTGCTTGCGCGATACAGTTCTGAGCCTACACGGAGACACTGGAATGGTGTTAAACATATTTTTCGATATCTCCGTGGTACTGCAGATTTGGGATTATTTTATTCAAAAAATGCAACTAACCAAGGGTTAGTTGGTTATGCCGACGCGGGATATAGATCTGATCCCCACAAAGCTCGCTCACAAACTGGATATTTGTTTTGTTACAATGGTGCAGGTATATCTTGGCGATCTACCAAACAAACATTAGTGGCCACCTCCTCAAATCATTCAGAAATAATTGCACTCTATGAGGCTGACAGAGAATGTGTTTGGTTAAGATCGGTCATATCACATATACGAAATTCCTGCAAATTAAATCCAGTTACAAATACGCCCTCTATCATTTATGAAGATAATGCTGCTTGTATAGCACAAACAAGAGACGGATATATAAAGGGTGATAGGACCAAACACATATCACCAAAGTTCTTTCATACACATGAGCTTCAGAAGAATGGAGAGATCGATGTTCGACAAGTTCGCTCATGCGACAATCTTGCTGATTTGTTTACAAAGTCCTTACCGACTTCTACATTTGAGAAGTTGATATACGCCATTGGAATGAGAAGAGCCAATGTGAAGCAAGATTGACGGGACTCAGAAGCTATATTGCTCGTTTCAGGGGGAGCAATAGTGCGCTGCACTCTTTTTCCCTTATGACTGGTTTTGTCCCACAGGGTTTTTCCAGCAAAGGTTTTTAATGAGGCAGCATATGTACACGAATCAAAATTTGAAGCAATATAATGGTGTTTCGTCCAAGGGGGAGTGTTGTGACACGGGGGAACTCCAACAACTCATATTGCTTGCATACACGTGATAGAGAAGACAATTCACATGATGGCTTATGGGCAATTAGACTTAATACGTGTTGTTATTTCCCTTAACAACTATCTTATATGCATGTATAGGCAGGGGCGTACCCACGCCTAAGGCTGGGGTGGCCCCCGCCCCCCCAAGATTTTTTTTTTAAGCTGTTTTTTTTTTTTTTTTTTTTTTGGGTATTTATGTATTAGTTTATACACTTTCGCCCCCCCAAACTTTTAATTTTGTACATTTTAGTCCCTAAAAACAAAAAAAAATTTCTCTCTTAATTTACCCCTATATTTCCGCCCCCCCAAGAAAACACCCCTGGGTCCGCCCCTGTGTATAGGTGTACTATTTGATAAGATTTACTTTCATGTAAATTTGTATATAAATGGACCAAGTTAGTGAATGAAAATAATCAAATTTCAGCGGTAAAAATACTTCACTATACAAGCACTATAGTTTATAATATAATATATACAGTTTTCTTTACAAATCACCTTACTTAACATATATAAATTATATTTAGTACTTTATTTCATTACTTTATACACACACAATTCTGTAATTTTTAAAAGATGCTATAATCCTCGATCGTGAGTCGATCGTGGGATTGGAACAATGGAACAAGAGTTGAATATCAGTACCGCGGTTTAATGTTTCGATGGATATATGTATTATTTGCAATATTATATATATATATATATATATATATATATATATATATATATATATATATATATATATATATATATATTATGTGTTGTGCAGGAGTTACTACAGATGTACGCACAGTAATTGTAGAGTTAAGAAAAGGGTGGAGAGATTATCGGAGGATTGTCGGATGGTAATAACAACTTACGAAGGCAGACACAACCACTCTCCTTGCGACGACTCCAACTCTTCCGAACAAGACTGTTTCACCACTTTCTAGTTTATATTAAACCTCGTCGTCGTCGATCCGTTTCTTCATATATACGAGGAACAATATATATATTATATTTTGTTGGTGTATGTAAATGCAAGAGAGTGAATCATTTGAGCACTTATAAATTTAGTTCCTTAATTAATGATGGTATTAATTAGTGTGTTACTCATTTAGTTAGTTAATTAATTACTTGTATTATTATTGATGTTTGTTTGGCTCATGGCTGTGATATATCTTAAGTTGAATTTTCAGATTGGAAATAGCTTCAGTTGAATTACTTGTGTCGCGTGTTTGTGTGCGCGCGCGCGTGTTTTTTACTATTCATATATATACGAACACACACACACATCCACATTGGTGTGTGTAGATCAACAGTAAAACTCCATAGTATAAAAATAACTGTGTTTGTGTTTCTGCATGTAGTTGTTTTTGTTGTTGTGCAAGTATGTGTGCGTAGTGTGTGTTTGTTTTGTTTATATGTTTCTATGCAAAATTTATAGATATTAATATTTGAGGTTAAAGGGTAAATTACAACCACCTCCCTGAAGTAAAGTATAATTACGAAAAAACCCTTTTTTGAGAAATTACATTCAGCCCATGTAGTTTATAAATTTCTTACATCCACCCACCTACAGAAGGGTGTTAATGTAAGAGATTTACAAATTGTAAGGAGTGGAGGTAATTATGAGAAATGAGGGGTGTTTTTGTAAATATACCTTACCTTAGGGGGTGATTGTAATTTACCCCAGTTTCAAACTCAAGATAAAAAATTAAAAATCGAGCCCGAATTCTAATCATATGAAAGATATAACCAAATTCAGTTCTTATTACTACACAACCAAATATTTTTAAGGCAAATTACGGCTACTCTCGGATATATAGCCAAATTACGAAAAAACCACTTTTATTTGGATTATTATAGCCACCCCTCCTTTTAAATATTTTTACATAAAATTAATGTAATTCGGTTATTTTTCGAACCAAATCGTATATTTAGTTCGATAAACGGTATGAAATGTAGGTGTATCGAAATTTCGGTTCGGTTTTTACCGAATGAACATCCAACTTACCTCTGGAGGGGTCTTTTTCGTAAGATAATACATAGTTGAGGGGGGTATCGTAATTACCCAAACAGAAGAGGGGTATTCGTAATTTGATCATAACTCAGGGGTGGCCGTAATTTGCCCATATTTTTATTTAAAAAAAAAATCATATTACCAATAACTAGTATAAAATTAGTGATATTTTGAACATTTTCTAAGTAATCAAAGTATATTTTTTATTCTTAAATAATAATAAATTATAAATATCATACAACAGCTTGTATTTTTTTTGTATTATAATCACAAATACCAAACAAAACCGTACATTATATATTAGCACGAAAATTATTAATCCTAACTAATCCAATCAATTTTATCAATCTAATCAACAAACAAACAAACGAGGGGAAAGAGAGAAACGTACATAGAGTCGCATTTTCAAATACCATAAGGAACTTAAATCAAGTAAAATAATGAATCAAGTATGAGAATATATTTCCGTTCTATAAGCTATGAAGTTTGACTCTAACTCGAGCTTGATTCGAAAAAAGGAATGACAAGAAATATAAAAACTTAAAGTTACTCGAACAAAATGTAATTTTCACAACATATTACATTTGGTTTCATAAAATGGGTTAATCTCTCAACCTTTAATAAACTATTTCACTAATTATTATTTTGGGTAAATTACGAGAAAACCCCTAAACTAAGGCCAAAATATTAAAAGAACCCCAATAAAAAAAAAAAACCCAATCATCTACCCATAATTAGCAATATATCCAAAATGCAGAACACAATGCTATACATATAAAACAATAGAAACACAGAATCAAAGCATTCAAAAAGACCGAACAAGCGGTCGAATTATACGCAACGCAACTCGGTTTCAGTTTGATGCACCAAATGATCGATTACATGTCAAAGTTCTTCAAGTTCAAGAACGTACGGCTTTACCGTACTGTACCGTTTTATTTATTGTATATACATTTTTTTTATTTCTACTAACGAGATTTTGCAAACTGTCGATTATACACTTAACAACTCAAGTTCAACATCGAATCTTACGTTCGTTTCATATAAGTTATCCTGATGCGCTTGTTGAAAGGTTCGACTCTGTCATAACCTCCACTCCTCTTATTAACCTCTCTTTCCTGTCTGTTCCAGCAATCTTCGTTACACGGACACGATTCGTCACATTTCACCTCCAAATAGCAACATTCACAGTCACTGCAGGACAAAAAAATTATAAACAACGTACGATGATTTTAATTAATCGTCTACAAAATCGCATAATTTGATTCAAAAAAAGAAAAAAAAAATTGTTAGGTTGGATCATATAATTCTTACTCTTTCGAACAATATTTGTTCTCACAGGTGCACTTTCTGATCTGAAAATCGGTTTGTGTCTCCTCGGAAGGGCCGACTTCGATCAAACCGATATCAGTGTCCGATGTCCCGGCGGCGTTAAGGTCGTCTTGTGATAAAGCATCAGGAGGACTACTAGAACCAATTAGTGCAAGAGCTTTACGAGATTCGATCTCTTTTCGCAGCTGAACAACTTCGGTCTCGTTTTCCCCGTTGTTCCAGCAATTTTCGCAAGGACAATATACGCCGCAGAAATTGTTCTTCGATAGACATAAACAGAATCTGCATGCAGGGGAAGGAGCTGCGGCGGTGGGAGGAGCTGCCCGATTTGAAGGTATTGGTATTTTCTTATTTCCATTTTTATTTTATTTCTGGGAGGCCCTCCATTGCGGCCCCTGCGGCGGTCCCTGCAGCGGTGGGAGGAGCTGCGGCGGTGGGAGGAGCTGCCCGATTTGAAGGTATTGGTATTTTCTTATTTCCATTTTTTTTTTATTTCTGGGAGGGGCTGAGGAGCT
>NW_012193062.1:467117-487840 GCF_000504015.1 Erythranthe guttata
AGAGGTCTGTGCACCGTGCCAGCCGGCCATTACCGGGGCGCGATTGATCGCTGTTATGTATAGTCCATATATCTGACGAGACATAGATCATCTATGGAGGCGAGAGTGTAGTTCGTGGATATCTATATATCTATATGTCTCTACGATCGACCATACGTAGCGTCCGCCCAAACAACCAAGAAGCAATTAAGTATCGGCGAAGATTGAGGGATGGGGAAGGTGCATTTTCACTCGCCCGCCGGGCTCGCATGGAGGATATATGGATCTATATATATATATATATATATATATATATATATATATATATATATATATATATATATATATATATATATATATATATATATATATATATATATATGTTCCCCTGCATGCAGAATATTGTGTTTATGTCTATCGAAGAACAATTTCTGCGGCGTATATTGTCCTTGCGAAAATTGCTGGAACAACGGGGAAAACGAGACGGAAGTCGTTCAGCTGCGAAAAGAGATCGAATCTCGTAAAGCTCTTGCACTAATTGGTTCTAGTAGTCCTCCTGATGCTTTATCACAAGACGGCCTTAACGCCGCTGGGACACCCGACATTGATATCAGTCCGATCGAAGTCGGCTCGTCTGAGGAGACGCAGTCTGATTTTCAGATCAGAAAGTGCACCTGTGAGAACAGAGATTGTTCGAAAGAGTAAGAATTATATGATCTAACCTAGCTAACATTTTTTTTAATCAAATTATGCGATTTTGTAGACGATTAATTTAAAATCATCGTACGTTGTTTGTAATTTTTTGTCGTGCAGTGACTGTGAATGTTACTATTTGGAGGTAAAATATAACGAATCGTGTCCGTGTAACGAAGATTGCTCGAACAGACATGAAAGAGAGGTTAATAAGAGGAGTGGAGGTTACGGCAGAGTCGAATCTTTCTACAAGCGCATCAAGATATCTTAGATGAAACGAAGCTAAGATATCGATGAAGAACTTGAGTTGTTAAGTGTATAATCGACAGTTTGCAAAATATCGTTAGTATACAATAAATAAAATGGTACGGTACGGTACGGTACGGTAAAGCCGTACGTTCTTGAACTTGAAGAACTTGACATGTAATCGATCTTTTGGTGCATCAAACTGAACCCGAGTTACGTTGCGTATAATTCGACCGCTTGTTCGGTCCTTTTGAATTCATTCTGAGTATCTACTGTTTTATATATATAGCACTGTGTTCTGCATTTTGGATATATTGCTAATTTTGGATAGGTGATGGCTTTTTTTCTTGGGATTCTTCTGATAATTTCGCGGGTAGTTTAGGGGTTTTCTCATAATTTAGCAAAAATAATAATTAATGAAATAGTTTATTAAAGGTTGAGGGACTAACCACCCATTTTATGAAACCAAATATAATATTTTGTGAACATTACCTTTTGCTCGAGTTCGAGTAACTTCAAGTTTATATATCTTATCATTTTTTTTTTCTTCGAATAAAGCTCGAGTTAGATTCGAACTTCATATCTTATCGAATGGAAATATATTTTCATACTTGATTCATTATGTTACTTTATTTTATAAGAAGAAAAATACCCTTCGACTATTTTGTTATCGAGTTATGTAAAAATTATTTTTTTTACGAAGATTTCTACCAAATATTTTCACCATAAAAAAATTATTAAAAAATAAATTTAATTTTTTAAGACTTAATAAATGCAACTTCATTTTTTAATAATTTTTTTATGGTGAAAATATTTGGTAGAAATCTTCGTAAAAAAAATAATTTTTACATAACTCGATAACAAAATAGTCGAAGGGTATTTTTCTTCTTATAAAATAAAGTAACATAATGAATCAAGTATGAAAATATATTTCCATTCGATAAGATATGAAGTTCGAATCTAACTCGAGCTTTATTCGAAGAAAAAAAAAATGATAAGATATATAAACTTAAAGTTACTCGAACTCGAGCAAAAGGTAATTTTCACAAAATATTATATTTGGTTTCATAAAATGGGTGGTTAATCCCTCAACCTTTAATAAACTATTTCATTAATTATTATTTTTGCTAAATTATGAGAAAACCCCTAAACTAAAGCGAAATTATCAGAAGAATCCCAAGAAAAAAAGCCATCACCTATCCAAAATTAGCAATATATCCAAAATGCAGAACACAGTGCTATATATATAAAACAGTAGAAACACAGAATGAATTCAAAAGGACCGAACAAGCGGTCGAATTATACGCAACGTAACTCGGGTTCAGTTTGATGCACCAAAAGATCGATTACATGTCAAGTTCTTCAAGTTCAAGAACGGCTTTACCGTACCGTATCGTTTTATTTATTCTATATACATTTTTTTATTTCTACTAAAGATAGATGCACCAAAGAGTGAGTTTCTGGCACAAGATAAAATGTAAGTCAAGTTCTTCAATGGCTTCATCGATTTCTTTCTACTAAGTGCTTCGATTCTTTAGGTCACACCGAACCAGAATAAACCAACTGCAAATAAAGTTATCCATATATAATTGCATATATATAAAATACATACATTTGTCGGAATCGAAATCTTACCTTCATTAATTTCAGTTAAGATATCTTGAGGCGCTTGTTGGAAGATTCGGCATTTCCGTCATTTCGACTCCTCTTATTAACCTCTCTGTCCTGCTTGTTCAAGCAATTTTCATTACATGCACACGATTCGTTACATTTTACCGCCAGAAAGTAACATTCACAGCCACTGCGGGACAAAAAATTACAAACAATGTACGATGATTTCAATTAATCGTCTGCAAAATCGTATATTTTGATAAAAAAAAAATGTTAGGTTGGATATAATTAAAAATTCTTACTTATTCGAGCATTGTTTGTTGTCACAGCTGCACTTTTGGATCTGAAAATCAGTTTGCGTCTCCTCGGAAGGGCCCACTTCGAACGGACCGATATCAGTGTCGGGTGTCCCGGCGGCGTTAAGGCCGTCTATTAATAAAGCATATATTAAAAGAGCTTTATGAGATTCGATCTCTTTTCGCTTCCTGCAATTTCTGCAAGGACAATATACGCCGCATAAATTGTTTTTCAATAGACATAAACACAATTTGCATGCAGTATAATATATTAATTACAAACATATATTATATATATAAATATATACATATATATAATATCATAACTGATAAAGAATTAATGTTGGAAAATCGACTTACTCGTCTTTTGAGCATTCTTCCCCACAAAAGCAATGTTCGAGAACATCTTCTTCGCCCGGTTCTTTATTTCGATCATCCATGTTCGGCTGAGTATCTAAATCTTCGGATTCGGTTAAAAAAAAGAAAGAAAAAAAAGGGCATCTGTCAAGATAATTTCGGAGCTCTCGGTCGACTTGAAATAATATTTTGATTAAAATAAATTTAAAAAATATAAATTAAATAATGCTTAAAAAATGCTACCATACCATAAAGTACTTGAATCTTGAAGTTGAAGATGAAGATAATAATCAAAGAATCAAAAACTCAATTCACCCAATATTCAAATTCACCCCCCAAATTGAAGAACGGAAATCGAAATTTGAGATACACGCGCATTAAAAAGGTATACACATACAAATACAATTGATTGGTAGTTATAATCAAGCTTGCAAGATTTGACAGCGAGTAATTTTTTGTCATGCACGAAAAGCTTTGATTTATGAAGGAGTTGTGAAGTAGTCTATCCATGCATTTCTTAGTTTCTCTCTCTAGAAATTACATGTACCTGATCAGTTTATCTTCTCTCTCTCTCTTCACGTCTTCTCTGATCTATCACCTGGAGCTGCTGCTGTTGGTTATCTGATTATCGTTTGTTCTGTTTTAATTTGCAGAAAGTAAAAAATAAAAAGATGATGGAAATATTTAAATATATATATAGTTGTGATATGGCGGGAAAAGTCAGTTTTTTGGGCTCAAATATGGTTAGTTAGGCCCACTAACCATTGGATGAGGGCCCATCTTTCCCTTTCCAATAAATTATAAATTAAATCTTTTGTTTTTTGATTCTTTCTTAATTATTATTAATAATAATTATTATTAACAATAATAATAATAATAATAATAATAATAATAATAATAATAATAATAATTCTGGTCGGAAAATAAAATATGATGCAATTTGAACAATTAACCATGTTTTGAGGGTGTAAAATGCGATAACTTATTTTTTAGGGTGCAAAGTGAAAATATTGTACACTTCGAGGGTGCAAAGTATAATTAAGCCAAATTTGCTGCGCTATTTCTTCTGCAGAGTGAGTTTAGCTTTGCGCGCTTGGGTAAGCAGACAAAATGGCTATCAATTCCAAATACATGCAACTTTACGGTACGACGAACATTGGGCAATCTTCTTAATCCTGTCTGAATTTCTAATTATTTAATTTAATTACTGAATTTGATGTGATACGGACTAAATTGTCCTCGGGGGGTTTCCTAATCAATTATTGGGCCGTGGACTGAGTTTTCACTTGTATTTGGCCCAAAGCCATATCAAGCCCAAGAAGGTGAGTTAGGGCAAATTTGCTTCTCTCTTGCCCATCAAGTATCCTCAACTATAAATAGGGAGTTACTCTCAACTTATTACTCATATCCTCTTTCTTACATACCATACTCGATTATCTCTCGATAAACACTGACTTGATCGTCGGAGCTTCTACGCCGGGAAACCCCTCCCGGTGTTGCAGGTACTCCTCCGGCGGAATTTCCGGCAAGCTATCATCAAAATATCGCCCAAGGAAGACAGGTCATCATCTCAACTATTTTGGAGCAAAATCAAGTGGCGCCGTCTGTGGGAAATCGCTTGAAGTTTTGGGAAAACAGCTTCCGGGAAAAATCAGATCTACCCCCGGAAGTCCAGATCTGAGCTAAGAACGTGGAGAAAAAATGGAAGGAGAAGACACGGTTACCCGAAACCTACAGAAGGAGCTGGAGGCAGCAGCTCACGATACACCTGGCGTTGATCCGCCGCCTGCCTCGAGGGAGAAGTCCGGGTGCAGCCTGCTCACGCCCGAGAAAGAGAGACGAGTCCCTCTCTTTTCAGGAAGCCCTTCTTTTGAATTTCAGAGCGCTGGAGCTGCTTCGAAAAGACCGGCTACAGCACCGGCTCCACCCCCTGATGAGCGTACGTTCACCCGAGATGAAGTAGAAGTCATGATCACCACGGCCATCCGCAATTACGCCCAATCCTTACCTCAGGATAACCGACCCAAAAGGGACCTGAGACGCTCTCCGAACGAGGGGCGAACTGATGATGAAGGCGACAGTTATTCGGAAAATCGAGGAGGCGACAGTCATGGAGTCAGGACCGAAGTAGACAGCCTGAGACGTGATATGAACGAATTAAAGGCCTTACGGAACAGGTCAATGCGAGATCTCATGGGATCTAGCCCTTTCGCAAAACACCTCGATGACGACCCCATACCCGCTAGCTACCGACCCATTTCGTTCGAGTACAATGGCACATCGGATCCCGCCGAACACCTAAGCCGTTTCAACAATACGGCATCACTTCATCAGCTCACGGAAGGGGTGAGATGTCGTGCCTTCGCCACCACCCTAGCCGGGCCTGCGCAGGCCTGGTTCGGTTTGTTGCCTTCCGGGAGCATGCAATCTTTCGAACAATTTGCTAAGGCTTTCATGAACCAGTTCGCCAGCTCGAAAAAGTGCAAGAAAACCTCCCTATCGTTGTTCAGCATCCGCCAGAAGGAGAAGGAAAGCCTCAGGAGTTACATCAAACGGTTTACCTCGGCCACTCTGGAAGTCCCGACTACCAGTGACGAGGTGCTCATGGCGGCCCTTTCACAAGGGTTGAGAGATGATGAATTTTTCCGAGCTCTAGCGCTGGAGCCATCACCTGATTTCGATAACTTATTAGAAAGGGCATCTAGGTTCATTAACTTAGAAGAAGCCCGCCAACAGAAAGTGGAGGAATCTCACCAAGCCACAAACGTACGGGTCAGCGAAGTAAAGAGAGGCAAGGAGCCCATGTTACCTCGCAGGGATGCCAATATTCCTAGTCGGAGTATTGTCCCGGATGCTAAGGGATCTCGGTTCCAATCATACCAGCCCCTTACAGCTCCTCTATCCCAGGTGCTATACGCGATCGAGAAGAGAGCCGATCTGCGGTGGCCTCGAACTGCTCGCGGAGCCCCCCGTCGAGATCCGACATTGGGTACTTTCTGCCGTTTTCATAACGAATACGGACATACGACCGACGACTGCGCACATCTGAAAGACGAAGTGGAACGTCTCATCAGGGATAACAAGATTGGGGATTTTGTGAAGATAGATTCACCTCGGGGGCAAAAACGTGAAGCCCAGTTCGGGAACCCGCCACGAGCACCGCCCCCACCGCCAGCGCCGAAAAGAGGGTACATTCAAATGATTTCAGGAGGTCCTACAGGAGGAGATACTCACCGGGCTAGGAGACGTCATCTCGGTAGCCTAAAAAATAATCATGAAGTTTGCCAAATTTCTACACCGAAGTATCGTCACTATCCCACTATCTCGTTCAGTCCTGAAGATGAAGCAGACCTAGATGATTTTCACTGTGACCCTCTCCTCATCACGATTAACGTGGGAGGATACGATGTCGCTCGCGCCTTCGTTGACCCCGGAAGTTCGGTGGACGTCATATCTTACGAGTGTTTCCTACAAATGGAGCTTGACCTCCCGGTTTTTCCCGTCACCACAGCGATATTTGGGTTCACAGGAGGGTCCCTGACGCCGATCGGACAAGTTAAAATCCCTGTCACTATAGGAACTCCACCTCGAACACGCACTCAAACTGTCAATTTTGTCATCGTTGAGGGGTCGCCGACCTCGTATAACATCGTGATAGGACGACCAATGTTACATACCTTTCGGGCGGTCGCTTCGACCATTCATCAAAAGCTTAAGTTCCCGGTTGATGGGATGGTAGGAGAGGTCAGGGGCGACCAAGCCCAATCGAGATCGTGTTATGTCGAAATGGTTAAGATAGCAGAGAAGGGCCGACGCGATACCCTCACCAAAGAAGACTTGGGAGACGAGAAGCGCCCCCGAGTTGATCCAGAGGATAAAGTTAATCATGTACAACCCATGGACGAATTGATGACAATCGACCTCGTCCCTGGGATGATGAAACAAACCCGGATAAGTAAGGATTTAGAACCACCTCTTCGGGATGAGTTGATAGCGTTATTGCGGTCTAATGAAGATATTTTTGCTTGGCAACCAAGTGATTTGACCGGTATATCACCGCGAACTGCTGTACACAGGCTTAATTTACGACCCGAGTGCAGGCCCGTCAAGCAAAAACGGCGACACTTCGGTACCGAAAAAGACGAAATCATACAGAAGGAAGTTCAACGACTTCTGGAAATCGGACACATCCGGGAAATTCAGTTCCCTACATGGCTGTCCAATGCGGTGTTAGTACAGAAAGCTAATGGCCAATGGCGAATGTGTATCGATTTCAGGGACTTAAATAAGGCTTGCCCGAAAGACGATTATCCTTTACCTCGCATAGATCAGCTTGTAGATGCCACTGCTGGATGCGAGCTACTTAGTATGATGGATGCCTCGCAAGGATACCACCAAATTCCGCTAGACGAAAAGGACCAGCCAGCAGTAAGTTTTGTCACCGCCACGGGGACTTACTGTTACGTGGTGATGCCTTTCGGCCTGAAAAATGCGGGAGCCACGTATCAGCGATTAATGGATAGGATGTTTCGGGCCCAACTCGGACGCAACATTGAAGTTTATGTTGATGACATGTTAGTTAAAAGCAAGAGGCGCTCTACGCATCTCGCAGACCTAGCTGAGACCTTTGCAACTCTTCGTTTGTATGGAATGAAGTTGAACCCTGCTAAGTGTGCATTCGCAGTACAAGCTGGAAAGTTCCTGGGATACATTGTTAATCGGGAAGGCATCAAGGTAAACCAAGATAAAGTGGAGGCCGTACTTCAGATGACACCTCCTCGCTCCATCAAGGAAGTCCAATCCTTGGCAGGAAAAGTTGTAGCCCTAGCTCGGTTTATATCGCGAATGGCTGATAAGAGCCTGCCTTTCTTCAAAGTACTAAGGAAAACAGCTCAGTTCGAATGGACCACCGAATGCCAACTCGCATTCGAAGCATTAAAACGATCTCTCACTTGCTTGCCGATTCTTAGCACCCCTGAAAAGGGCGAAACCCTGTTTGTATACTTGTCAGTGGGCGATGAGTCCATCAGTTCGGTGTTGTTTAAGGAAGTTAATAATCAACAAAGGCCGATCTACTATACTAGTAAGATCCTCACTACGTCGGAAAGCCGATATTCTGAAGTCGAGAAAATAGCGTACGCACTGGTCCTCACTACGCGACGACTCCGGCCTTATTTCCTGTCGCATACCATGGTGATTCGCACAAGCTTACCCCTTCGGCAGACCCTAGGTCAGCCTACCGCGTCAGGGCGAATTGTTAAATGGGCCATCGAGCTGGGACAATACGAGATCCAATATCAACCCCGTACCTCGGTCAAAGGACAAGCGTTAGCGGATTTCATCCGAGAAACCACCAGGATACCCATCGAAAAAGAGTGGAAAATTTACGTGGATGGCTCATCTACAACCTCGGGAGCGGGGGCAGGGATAATAGTTATTGATCCCACTGGAACGGAAGTCGAGTTTGCCGTTAGGTTACCTCGAGTTTCCAATAATGAAGCAGAGTATGAAGCCTTTATCCGAGGTATGGAGATCGCCCAAGAGCTTGGAGCGCGCGTGGTGCGAATATACTCCGACTCTCAATTGGTAATACATCAACTCGAAGGGGACTACGAAATAAAAAACGATAGAATGAAGAGTTATGTAAATAAAGCCCGAGCTGTGCAAGAAACTTTTGAAGTCTGTACCATGCATCAAATTCCGAGAAACGACAACCAGCGAGCTGACTTCCTCGCTAAAGTTGGGTCGTCAGTCGTTGACTGCATTGAAAGAAAGATCACTATCCTTATTGCCCCCACCCCAACACCGGGGATAATGACAATAGACGAAGAGCCAGATTGGAGAACACCCTTGTTCAAATACTTCAGAGGAGAGCGAGCTGGCACCAAGAGAGAACAGCACCGTTTGGCATATAAGGCAAGGCACTTTTACGTACGGCATGGGACATTATATAAAAGGAACTTCACCACAGTAGATGCAAGGTGTTTGGGAAATCAGGAGGTAAAGCATGTTCTGGATGAAGTGCATCGAGGTGGTTGTGGCGAGCATGGAGGAGCTCGGGCCCTCATGCAGAAACTACACCGGACCGGATATTACTGGCCTGGCATGAAGAAGGACACGTACCGATATGTTCAACACTGCATACAATGCCAAAAATATGCCTCGCTCATCCACAAGCCGGGGGAGGAAATGACCATCATGAGTGCTCCATGCCCTTTCGCCCAATGGGGAATCGACCTGGTGGGGCCATTCCCTCAAACCACGGGTCGAAAAAAGTTCATCATTGTCGCGGTAGACTACTTTACCAAGTGGGTTGAAGCTGAAGCCTTATCGAAAATCTCAGAAGACGAGGTCATGCACTTCATTTGGAAAAATATCTGCTGTCGGTTTGGCCTACCTAGAAGCCTTGTATCGGACAACGGTACTCAGTTCAACGGCAAGAAAATTCGAGCGTGGTGCGAAGAGATGAAAATTGCACAAAAATTCGTAGCAGTAGCGCACCCCCAGGCCAATGGACAAGTGGAGTCCGTAAACCGGACCATTGTCAATGGGTTAAAAAAAAGGTTAGACGAGCTGGGTGGAAGTTGGGTAGACGAGTTGCCCTCCGTCCTATGGTCTTACCGGACCACATCCAAAGCAGCTACTGGCGAAACACCGTTCCGGTTAACCTACGGAACTGAAGCGGTTATACCGGTCGAAGTGGCAATGGACACGCTCCGCATCGCCGCATTTGACGAAGTAACAAACGATGATGCTTTAAGATCACAGCTGGACGAAGTTTTCGATCTTCGGGAAACGGCGTATTTGCACATGGAAAGAAGTAAAAACTTGATTAAAGCCCGGTATGATCAGGGGGTGCGGTCCCGCTCATTCCAGATCGGAGACCTCGTCTTACGACGAGCAGACGCGCTAAAACACACGGGAAAGTTGGAGGCTAATTGGGAAGGACCATACACAGTCACCAGGTGTTTGGCCGGCGGAGGATATGAGTTGGCAGACATCGACGGGAAGCCGTTGCCTCGGGCTTGGAACATAATACATCTGAAACGCTTCTTCGCGTAAAAAAAAAAAAAAAAAAAAAAAAAAAAAAAAAAAAAAAAAAGAGAGAGAGAGAGAGAGAGATAAAGGAAATCGAGGCAATTACGCCAGCGAAATCGAGACACACCTTGTACAGGCAAAACAACCATTAATAAACATCCATTTTCCGATCTGGGCTAGGCCCCGTGGTTTTTTCTCTCCTTATTTGGAGGGTTTCCACGTTAAAAAAGTACTTGTGTTATTTACTTAAGTTATAACTGTGGCGTTAACTCGCGTGTTTCATTGTGGCGTTAAATCGCGTGTTTTACCGAGGCGTTAAATCGCGTGTTTCACTGTGGCGTTAAATCGCGTGTTTTACTGTGGCGTTAAATCGCGTGTTTCATTGTGGCGTTAAATCGCGTGTTTCACTGTGGCGTTAAATCGCGTGTTTCATTGTGGCGTTAAATCGCGTGTTTCATTGTGGCGTTAAATCGCGTGTTTCACTGTGGCGTTAAATCGCGTGTTTTACTGAGGCGTTAAATCGCGTGTTTCACTGTGGCGTTAAATCGCGTGTTTTACTGTGGCGTTAAATCGCGTGTTTCACTGTGGCGTTAAATCGCGTGTTTTACTGTGGCGTTAAATCGCGTGTTTCATTGTGGCGTTAAATCGCGTGTTTCACTGTGGCGTTAAATCGCGTGTTTCATTGTGACGTTAAATCGCGTGTTTCACTGAGGCGTTAAATCGCGTGTTTCACCGAGGCGTTAAATCGCGTGTTTCACCGAGGCGTTAAATCGCGTATTACACCGAGGCGTTAAATCGCGTATTACACCGAGGCGTTAAAATGCATATTACACTGAGGCGTTAAAACGCGTATTACACCGATGCGTTAAATCGCGTAACAAATGAGGCGTTAAATCGCGTTGAAATGTGAGGCGTTAAATCGCGTTGAAAAACGAGGCATTAAATCGCGCAAAATGAGTTGTTAAATCGAAGCAAAAATGAGTTGTTATAATAGGCAAGAATAGCCTATCAAATCGAGTATCTAAAATCGCTAGAGACATTCAAGCCAATGCGGCGAGATAAGCGCACGAGTCATACAACCAGAGAAAAAACGATGTAAGGCGAAAAGACAACATGTGAATAATACTCCTAGTCTAATCACGACTTCTAGACTTCGGAGTAGGGGGGAGTAGTTGATACGGACTAAATTGTCCTCGGGGGGTTTCCTAATCAATTATTGGGCCGTGGACTGAGTTTTCACTTGTATTTGGCCCAAAGCCATATCAAGCCCAAGAAGGTGAGTTAGGGCAAATTTGCTTCTCTCTTGCCCATCAAGTATCCTCAACTATAAATAGGGAGTTACTCTCAACTTATTACTCATATCCTCTTTCTTACATACCATACTCGATTATCTCTCGATAAACACTGACTTGATCGTCGGAGCTTCTACGCCGGGAAACCCCTCCCGGTGTTGCAGGTACTCCTCCGGCGGAATTTCCGGCAAGCTATCATCAAAATATCGCCCAAGGAAGACAGGTCATCATCTCAACTATTTTGGAGCAAAATCATGATGAATTTGCAAATTGTTTGAAATAAGGTTACGATCTGTTGCTGGGATCGATTGCTGCTTTCTATCTCTTTATGGCACCTTACACCAAGGTTGAAGAAAGCTTCAACGTTCAAGTATTGTTTAATTTGCTTTAGTTTAAGAAGAGAACTCTCTGGTTTTTTATTTCTCCAATACAAATTCACGTACACATAGCAGACTATATAATGACATGATAAAAGGTACAGATTAGCTATGTTCTATAATTAAAGATTCTATTTTATATTTTTCCTATTTTACATAGATAAGTATCCCTATAGTTACGTATAGAATATCTCAAGAGAAATCTCAACACTCCCCCTCAAGTTGGTGCGTGGATATTGTACATTCCCAACTTGTCTACACTCTTTGCAAAAGTTCGACTTGAAACCGCTTTAGTAAGAACATCTGCCAATTGGTCATCAGATCGAATCGTTGGTAACTCTAGTATCTTTTCATCCAAGTTTTCTTTGATGAAGAACCTGTCCAATTCAACATGCTTAGTACGATCATGTTGGACCGGATTGTGCGCAATATCACATGCAGCCTTATTGTCACAATACAGTTGGATTGGTTGCTTAGGGGGATAACCCAAATCAGACAAGAGAAATCTTAGCCATAATGCTTCACATAAACCAAGTGCTATACCTCTAAATTCTGCTTCGGCACTTGAGCGAGCAACAACATGTTGCTTTTTGCTTCTCCATGTAACAAGATTTCCTCCCACAAAAGTAAAGTAACCTGAAGTAGATCTTCTATCATCTAGAGATCCAGCCCAATCAGCATCTGTATAAACATTTATACATCCAGGATCTCGATTTCTTTTAAACAAAACACCTCTTCCTGGAGCAGATTTAAGATATCTTAAAATACGCATAATTGCATTCATATGTTGCTCTCCTGGATTATGCATAAATTGACTAACAATACTTAAGGCGTAGGCAAGGTCTGGCCTTGTGTGCGCCAGATACATCAACCTCCCTACAAGTCTTTGGTATCTTCCTTTATCGACGGGAACCTGATTAGTTTCAACAGATAACTTCAATCCTTCTTCAAGAGGTGTATCAATCGGTTGGCAAGCAGACATACCTGTTTCCTTCAGCAAATCTAAAATATATTTCCTTTGGGACAAGAAAATTCCTTTAGCTGATCTAGACACTTCAATCCCTAAAAAATATTTTAGAGGTCCAAGATCTTTCATTTCAAATTCCTTAAACAAGTACTTTTGAAGGGCTTTGCATTCTTCAGAATCATTTCCAGTCACCACCATATCGTCCACATATACAATAAGTGCGGTGATTTTACCTTCTTGTTTCTTTAGGAACAACGTATGATCTGAGTTGCTTTGATTGTAGCCAAATGCCTTCATTGATTTTATGAATCTCCCGAACCAGGCCCTTGGAGATTGCTTGAGCCCATATAACGATTTCTTTAATTTGCATACCTTCTGATTGTGTGTTTTTGGTATTGTGCATCCCGGTGGGAGATCCATATAAACTTCTTCAGAAAGCTCACCGTGTAGAAACGCATTCTTCACATCAAACTGTTGTAATGGCCAACCTAGGTTTGCAGCTAGAGATAGCAAAACCCGAATTGTATTCATTTTTGCTACTGGTGCAAATGTCTCTGTATAGTCAACTCCATAGGTTTGAGTGTATCCTTTGGCCACCAACCTCGCCTTATAGCGCTCTATTGTACCATCCGCTTTGTACTTGATGGTATAAACCCATCGACATCCAATTGTTTTCTTCTCGGGTGGGCAGTCAACAAGTTCCAATGTATTATTCTTCTCCAAGGATTTCATTTCTTCATTCATAGCTGCTTTCCACTTAGGGTCGGCCAAAGCTTCATGTACATTGTTAGGAATAGATACACCAGATAATTGATTCATGAATGACTTATTTGATTCTGACAAGCAATGGTTAGACACATAATGGTTCATGGGATATCTGGTTTTACTAGAAATTTCAGGCTCATAGGTGAGTTTAGGTATACCTCTATTATGCCGTTGTGGTAGCTACTTTGTGGTTGGTTCAGACAAGGTATCAAGCACATCCTCCATCGACGACGATTGGTTTGGTACATCAGTTACTTGAAGCTCAGCTGCTTCAGGTGATAGTGAATCTAATATCACATGTTCTTGACCTTTTTTGGTTTCTTGTTGATCCTCACTACTAAACAAATATTCATTATCATAATTGAGAGTCAGGACTTCTTGTTGATACTCCCCCTGAAGTTCTGACTCTGGTGAGAAATACATGGAACCTTCATGGAACACAACATCCATAGTGATGAACATTTGTTTAGTTGGAGGGTGATAACATCTGTACCCTTTCTGACGGGTTGAATATCCAAGAAAAACACAACGCAATGCACGAGGGTCTAACTTGCTGCGTTATTTCTTATGGAGGTGTACATATGCTACACACCCAAAGACACGGGGAGGTAAATTTGGGACCGAAGGTGCCGTAACTGCCTCTACAAGGGTCTCATACGGTGTTCGAAAATTGATTGTGCTAGAGGGTACTCTGTTGATTAAATACGCTGCCGAGGTCAGCGCTTCTCCCCAATAGGATAAAGGCATGTGCGCTTCGATCAACATAGCACGAACAACTTCCAACAAGTGGCGATTTTTCCTTTCTACGACTCCATTCTGTTGAGGGGTTTCTGTGCAAATTGTTTGGTGAATGATTCCGTGTGCTTTCAAATATTGTTGAAGTTCAGTTTTTAAGTACTCCCCACCATTGTCACTCCGTAGAACTCGGATTTGTGTGTTGTACTGTGTGCAAATCATTTTATGAAATTTTTGAAATAATAAATTCACTTCACTTTTAGATTTCATCAAACACACCCAAGTCATTCTAGTACAATCGTCAATAAAAGTGACAAACCAACGGAATCCACTTTATGTAGTCACTCTCGATGGACCCCAAACATCAGAATGTATAAGCATAAAAGGAACCGAACTTCTATTCAAACTTAATGGAAAAGACACACGGTGACTCTTTGCGAGTTCACACACTTCACAGCGGAAGCTAGAAACATCAAAATTTTTAAACAAACCAGGAAATAATTTTTTAAGGTAACCAAATGAAGAATGTCCCAAACGACGGTGCCATAACCAAATATTTGTTCCTCCATTATTTTCTCCAGAATTTTCCACTACCAATGCTTGACGCAACTGATTCGAGCTATGTGACTCCAACTCCAGATAATATAACTTTCCTCTTCTAGTACCATAACCAATCGTCTGTCCAGTTTGGATGTCCTTAAATACACAAAAGTCAGGCCAAAAAATTACAACACAAGATAGAGCATTGGTTATTTCGGACACAGATAAAAGGTTATAATCCAAAGATGGAACTATTAAAACAAAATCTAAATTTAAGGTGTGAGTAAGAGACAAAGGTCCTTCTCCAATCACTGGTGCCGAAGAACCATTGGCTGTGGAAATAAATTTTTGTGATGAGGGTGTAAGGGACGAAAAATTTTCAGAATCAAAAGTCATGTGATCAGTAGCACCAGAATCAATTATCCATGTACTATTACAAACACGTGCACATGAATTTAAAACCTTACCACCTATACCTCTGGTTGCAACCAAAGCCGAGGAATCTCCAGTAGCATCATTTTTTGTCTTTACTTCCACGATTGATGCAGTGGGCGTTTTATTGGAACTCCTCTTACGTGGATCACGACTAGGATCCCACCACTCTGGATACCCCACAAGTTCAAAACAACGCTCTTTTGTATGACCCGTCTGACTACAGTGAGTGCATTTGTATGTTGATTTGTTAGCACCCATGAAAGTCTTAGAGTTGTTGAATCTTCTTTTGCTCATCATGGCTGAAGCTTCGGGTTTTTCAATTTCTCCGTTCATGGTTGCTTGTCGAACAGACTCACGACGAACCATGGAATAACATTCTTCCAGCTCAGGGATGGGGTCTTTTCTGAGAATCTCCCCACATATTTGTTCAAAATCACCATCTAAACCAGCTAAAAAAATATGTACTCTTTGTCGCTGAATAGATTTGCGATACGAGGCAACATCTCTCTCGCTTTCCATGACCACCTTATCACGGTGATCTAATTCACTAAAAATTTCAATCAATTCACCATAATAAGTTGAAAGTGATTTACCAGATTGTTTAGCCGAAAAAGCTCTTTGATTCAGAGTAAAAACTTGTAGTTCATCTGTTCCATCATAAAAGGCCTTTGATAGCCCTTTCCAGATGTCTCGAGCCGTGGAAAGGCGAATGTATCGCTTCATAATATCTGGAGACATGGACATCAATAGCCATCTCTTGACTTTCTGGTTCTCTGCGTACCACTTCTCATATCCATCATATCTGGAGACATGGACATCAATAGCCATCTCTTGACTTTCTGGTTCTCTGCGTACCACTTCTCATATCCATCATCTTTGTCGGTCAGTGACGGGGTATTTCCACGGATAAATGAGAGTTTGTCTCTTTCAGCAATATGCATCTCCATGATTTGGGACCACAAATCATAATTCGTTTCATTGAGAATGATTCCAGCATTAAAGGAGGAACTCTCAGATTGAATAATAATGGGAGGTGTTTGGGTCTTGGTCTCAGAACTTGCAGAATCTGATTTGCCCATGGTGTTAAATTTCTGATTTGCCCATGGTGTTAGTGTTTGGGTCTTGGTCTCAGAACTTGCAGAATCTGATTTGCCCATGGTGTTAAATTTCTGATTTGCCCATGGTGTTAAATTTCAATTTCTGGCTCTGATGCCAAGTTTAATAAGAGAACTCTCTGGTTTTTTATTTCTCCAATACAAATTCACGTTTCATACATAGCAGACTATATATTGACATGATAAAAGGTACAAATTAGCTGTTGGAGCTGTTGGGCCCCCGCGGGGATAGCACAAACTCCACATTGGTATGATATTGTCCAGATTGGGCCGGGCCCAACTGGTTTTGTTCTTGGGTTTCCCCAAAAGACCTCATACCAATGGAGTTACTATCCCCTCCTTATAAAGGATAGATCTTTCCCATATTTAACCGATGTGGGACATTGTTTGCACCTCAACATTAGCTATGTTCTATAATTAAAGATTCTATTTTATATTTTTCCTATTTTACATAGATAAGTATCCCTATAGTTAGTTAGTTACGTATAGAATATCTCAAGAGAAATCTCAACAGCTTTATATATTCGGTTTTGTTTTCGATTTCAAGTTTTTTTTTTGTTGCCCACACTGTTTTTACTGGTAATTTTTTTTTCTGTTTTTTGAGGATTTTAGGTTTCTTAACACTGTTTTCTTGGATATATTTGGTTTTATTTTGTTTGGATTTTCAAGATTTTGGGTTTCTCATATATATATGTATATCATTTTTTATTTTTATTTTTTGCATTTTGATGAATTTTTGAGTAAAACCCAATAATATGTAATAAGTGTCTGAATTTTTGTAGGCAATGCACGACGTCTTGTATTGGCGGCCTCATGTGGAGAAGGTAAAATTATATATTTTCGCTTACGTTTACGGTTCTGGGGGGATTTTGTAAAAAATAATTGTTGTTTATATAATTTACCTGGTTTATATATTTTTGTGCTGTCAGTATGATCACTTGGAATTTCCTGGAGTTGTTCCTCGTACATTTATAGGTAATGTTTCTTACACTATTTCCTCCTACGCAAACGCTTTGTTCTTGATTAGACGTAGTTCAAAGGTTTCCATTTCAGTTGCCTGCAAATTCATATCCTGTTTGATAAGATAATCAGAGCCGTTTACTTTTAAGTGGTTGCTCCGTAGGTCAGTAGTCAACGTTTGTGGGGAATCATTTGGATTACAATACATGACTCGATAAAGAATGCCTTAGATTCCAAAATACCCCTGAGATTATGCCATTTGTTCGTCTGCGGGTGATTAAACTCTGCCACGTCTCGATCGCGAATGGGGTTTTCGACAAGGTAATCTCGAGCTGCCGTTTGCTTACGAAAATGTGGTTCCAAGAGTGTAAGGGGCTGAAATCCGTTACCGTGGAGAAGAAGGTTCACAAATACCTCAAGCACTTTGCTTTTATCAACGACGAAACTTTCTCGTACGACGAATGCAGCATCCAAATCGACAGCAGCCCGGATCTCAAAACGATCAAGATTATCGGCAGTAAGATCCGCTTCAATGGCCGCGAGTTCATCAATCTGAGCTCTTTGGCTCTACAGAATGTGGTGATACTCTCTAGCAATAATTCGAATTCGGTCGAACAATCTCGGCTACTAATACGTATTGTTGCCCCCCGAATAAAGTATCTTCACTATTCGGGATTCTTCATCCCGTCAATCATTTACGCACCGGCTTCGGGGACGTCGGTTTTAGGACTGTACATTCGGGATGTAGATAATGCTCCGTCGTGGTTCCTCGGACTAAGTAAACTGCTCAAGAGTTTACGCAGGTCCGATATTTGGCTGAATATTGTTCAACTTACCATGAACAATGTGGACATTCAAGAAGACGATCTAGTACGACACGTTTTAGATGACGACGGTTATTATTATAGACCTGTTGTGGTGCATTTAAAACTCCACATTAGTCATTTGAGTTCGCTTCCATCTGTTTTGAACTGTTTGTTTTGTATCTGTCGTCCGAGGAAAATAGCTCCGAGCTGGTTCTCGCAGGGAATTTGTTGGGACAGAGAAAGGGAAATGAAGGAACTCGGTGAGTTTTTCTGCAATATCCAAAAGATGAGAGAGAGTGGAAATCAAGAAATCTGGCGAGATTTGGAGGATTTAACGATTGAAGGTTTGGATACGAGTTTGTCGGAATCTGCATTTTCGGAGTTTGGGGTTCGATTGCAATGGAAGAGTGATCAAGATTGTGCATGAGAGAGAGAGAGAGAGAGAGAGAGAGAGAGAGAGAGAGAGAGAGAGAGAGAGAGAGAGAGGGAGGAAACATTCAAAAAGACCAAACAAGTGGTCGAATTACACGCAACGCAACTCGGTGTTGCAGTTTGATGCACCAAAAGATCGTTCACATGTCAAGTTCTTCAAGTTCAAGAACGGCTTTACCGTACCGTTTTATTTATTCTATATACATTTTTATTTCTACTAAAGATAGATGCACCAATACCGAGTTACGTTGCGTATAATTCGACCGCTTGTTCGGTCCTTTTGAATGCTTTGATTTTGTGTTTCTATTGTTTTATATATATAGAATTGTGTTCTGCATTTTGGATATATTGCTAATTTTGGATAGGTGATGGCTTTTTTTCTTGGATTTTTTTGATAATTTGGCCTTAGTTTAGGGGTTTTCTTGTAATTTACAAAAAAATTAATTACTGAAATAGTTTGTTAAGGGTGAAAAATTAACCCATATTTTAACACCAACTATAATATTTTGTGAAAATTACCTTTTGCTTGAGTATGAATCGAGTTCGAGCAACCCTAAGTTTTTATATTTCTTATCATTCTTTTTTTCTAATCAAGCTCGAGTTAGAGTCGAACTTCATAGCTTATCGAAAGGAATACATTCTCGTACTTGCAAATATTTTTACCAATTATTTTCACTAATTGCAATAAAAGAAGAAATAAAATTTGTTATAATAATAATAATAATAATAATAATAATAATAATAATAATAATAATAATAATAATAATAATAATAATAATAATAATAATAATAATAATAATAATAATAATAATAATAATAATTTTAGCGACGTGGTGATGTTAGCGTCGCAGATTTAGGGTTTGGTGGAGGAGGTCTACGGTTTGGTGGAACGAATTTAAAAATTTTCGATTTCATGTCTATAGATGTCTGTGAGTATCTATGGGTGTCTATGGTGTCTGACGGCTAGGGTTCAAAAGAAGAATTAGGGTTTTAAGAATACGTGACTATGGATTACTACAGTTTTCTACAAACTACTACGGTTTCCTACGGATTTCTATAGAAGACTACGGCCGACAAAAATTAAAAAAAATCATAATTTTCAATATAATGTAGAAAAAAATTGGAAAAAATACGAAAATGCAAAAAAAAGAAATTGTTATACGGACAAAAATAATAACAAAAATGCTAAATGCGAAAATAAAAATATTAAATACATAATGAAAAAATGATAAATACAATTTAAATATTACTTAGTGCATATTTCATTTTTTGTATGTGGGGGCATTTTTGGAATGAAATTTATAAAGGATGTGAAGCAAATGTTTAGTTAGACTTGTCATTTAGTTCAAATAAGTTTTGTCACTAGGGACCTATATCTTAAAGCCCTTAATAATAATAATAATAACAACAATAATAATAATGGTAATAATAATAACAATACCAATAAATAATAAAATAATAGTAATAATAATAATTATAATAGTATAAGAATATAAAAAAAAATAACAAAAATAATAATACTGAAATTAATATATGATGATGATGATGATTGATGATAATAATAATAATAATAATAATCATAATCATAATAACAATAATAATGATGATAATAATAATAATAATAATACTCCATCTGTTCCATATTATCTGTCACTTTAGATTTTCAATACTGCATTAAATTCATTTTTCCTGTTTTAACCTTATTACCTTATTAATGAAACTCTATTCATTAATTTTCTCTTATAAATCATTAAATATAAAATGTTGTTTTGGTCATTTTTATATGATTTTTCTAAAATTAAGATATATTTATTGAGTTTCTTAATCTTTGTGAAAAATGAAAAGTGACAATTAGTTAGGAACGGAGGAAGTAATAATAATAATATTATTGTTATTAAAAATAATATTCATTGTAGAAGTAGTAATAAGAATAATTATAGTAATAGTAATAATATACTAATGAATAATAATATAATACATAATATGTGCAGGCTAGATGCGCACCAAAGCCCTAGCCCGGGTGTTTTTTTTTTTTTTTTTTTTTTTTTTTTTTCTTTTTTTTGTCTTTTTTTTTTCTTT
>NW_012193062.1:502351-544935 GCF_000504015.1 Erythranthe guttata
CCCACATATATATATATATATATATATATATTGCTTTATGCAGTATTAATAATAGAATTATTTTCCCAAAGTATTCAATAAATCACCCTTTTTGTTTTGAAAAGATTTGCTAGTCTAAAGTTACCTAATACATGATATATATATTTAGATTCTGCAGAAAGTTTTGGAGAAAAAATTGAACTACTGACATTTGGTAATCATTCCCAATGGAAGTAATAATTTATTTTTATTTTTTATAAATAAATAAAAATAATAATTACAAAAATATGAATATATTTTGATCAATTGGATTTTTCTTGCATTACTTTTGGTAGCACTTATAGACAAAATTTCAACTCAAAAAGCTGGTAATAAAATGAAAAAAATAAATATTATTTTTCAGTCCCATCTTTCTGCCTATGCTAGTCCAGAACTCTTCAGGGAATATGTAATAAGTACTAATCATTAGCTCAGCATTAAAAAATAGGCCAAATTACAGGTTTCCCCCTCAAGAAAGCCGAAATTACGAAAAACACCCCTCATGTTTGAATAATTACAACCACTGTCCACTCATCAACTATATGTATTGTCTTACGAAAACCCCCTCATTCAGTAGGTAAATTTGACACCGTGAGAGTATAATTTACCCAATGGATGGTTGTAATTATCCAAACATGAGGGGATTTTTCATAATTTAACCTAACCTCTGGAGAGTGGGTGTAATTTACCCAGAAATAAGAAAAAAATTGAATTTTTACGAGTTAATTATAACACACACCATCTAATCACAATCGCAACCGAAGTAGATTATCTTTGGAACAAGAAAAATTACTTTAGGGTAAAAACGAGAAGGGGATTTTCGTCGTAAAATTGTGTAGATCAATGGCAAAAATACACCATATGTGACATTCACTGAGTGTAGCATATAAATAATCCAAAATTTCGATTACAACTAGATGTAAATAATTTTTAAACAAATACGAAAAAAATTAAAAATAATAATCAATTAAAACCAAACAGAAATACAGTGGGAATATAAAATGAAGTTTACCTAGAGAGGCAATGAGGCAATCCTCATGATTATTATTTTATGCACTAAATATTCAAAAAATAAATAAATAATAATAAATAAATAAATAAATAAAAAGGCAAATGTGTCGACGAATGAGGAGGAAAATATTGCAAGTTGAAGCAAAATGTGGTGAATTCCATGCAATAATCAATTGCACTTTCAAAATTATTTTCTAATATTCAATCATTATATTTGGTGGTGGGTCTCATTTTGTGCTTGTTATGGTGAAACTTAATTTTCCTTAACCATTTTATACTCAAACACCCATGATTTCTGATTTTTCTATTAAGGAATTGAATAATCCTATTCAATTGTAATCTGGGATCGGCAATTGAGCCGGGCCTAATCGAAGTCTGATGACTCGACTCAATTTATTTGAATCGTGCTTATCTTTTAGTGAGTAAGATAGAGTTTGAGTCATCCTACTAAACTCTATTTATTTTATTTTGCAAAAAAAGAAAAAGTCGAAAATAAAAGGAATTAAGTGGTGGCAGTGAGCCCGTGGCAATAGTAATGTTTTCAGGTTTCTTTGAAACGATTTCAATGGAGGTAAATCTTGTTCGTCACTTGTTTTTTCATTATAAATAAATAAATTTACTCATACAATTTTGCAGTATGAGACCCGTTATAAACCTGAAACCTGAAAAAATACACGAGCCGAGCATTAGCCTATACTAATAAGACTCGATGATATATGAGCTTGAGTCTATCTATACTAACGACTAACTAGGCTCAGTGATATGTGAGCTTGAGCCACTCCAAATTCGGCTCACATGACCCGATTTCACCCCTAATTATCAGTAGAAAGATAATTACACTGAGCAAATTGCAATATAAATGCAATTCAATCAAGCATTTCCACTTTCGACCTGATAACTAGTTGATTCCAATAACATTCATATACCAATATAAAAAATATCAAAAAATAACAATAACAAATAATTAAATAAATAAAAATAAAATAAACATGCCTTCAAAGCATTCATTCGTCACAAAGTCTGAAGTTTCTAGATCGCATAAAACCGGGCCAAAAGGCGCAAATATCCAAAAACGAATAGCATCGTCAAGTCTAGTTATTCATCACTTATTTAGATAATTTGTCTGCCTTTTACAAAAGGCAGCACAAACTTAACTTGTGATAATGAGTTCACAACTCGATATAAGTTCTTCGTTTTCAATGAAATAAAGCAAAAGCAGATAGAAAGAAAAAACCGAGTTCACAAAACCGCGAATGCACTTTCCATCATATAAAAGGTTTGATCTTTTTTGGTGCTCGGAACGGATTCAACACATGGAACAACTTCTTCCTTTTATTACCCCGAAAGGAAACACCGGATTTCAGCGCTGCGTCTCTGTCAAAATAGGATCAAGAAAAAACGGACAGCAATCTTAGCACCATAACATTTTTTAACCTCTACTATATTTATATTTATAATGAAACAATCAAGGAACGAATTATATACCTCATGCTTCGATTTGTTTTCTTCAGCTTTTCCGCAAACCTTTTCCATAGAACAGCTCCGCGTTTTCGATACACAAACTGAAGCAGCTCAATTTTCCCAGAAGGAAAATGTGATACGACCGATACATAAACTTCTTTCGAGGCTAACTGAACTGATTGCAATGCATACAATTTCTGCGGATTCATCTTCTGTTTGTGCTGCGTGATTTCGATTTTCTCCAGCATTTTCCCATTTTGGAGGAAAAACTTGATAAATTCCATTGAAAATTCTGAATCATAGAAATCGGTAATCACAATTCTTCTTAGGTGATGTGACAGACACGGCACGTCCATTTCTGTGGACACCCAGACGCTTTTCCACCAACACTAAAACATGGTAAACTATATCAGTCGGAGTTATAAGCATCATGAAAAATAAAAGAAAAAAAAAACATTTAAGCTTAGAGCATATGATTAACATCAACTAGTACTAAAATCATATTTAAACAAGCTCGCATTACATATAAGCTAAAATTAACATTGCCAAAATTCAAAATCATTTTTCTTTTATGAAAACTCTACATGCATTTATAACTCCAATATCACTTCTAAGAACCATAGAAAAAGACATGTCTTACGTCAACAAATTTAATGTATAGAACTTCAAGTTTGGGTGAAGCCTTGAGCAAGACGATTAACCCCTCCATATGGTCTGCATTGCCGTCTATATCCAGATTTAAGACCCGTAGACAGCCAAAATGAATACTGCCACGATAAATCACACGAAATATCGGGCAGAAGAACTGAACAAAAAGTGAAAACAAGCAACAAGTCAAAGGTAAATTATGAGATGTAATCAAAACTATGAATCCATAGCCAGCTTGTATATCGGAGATAATTTTTATGATATTAGCTCAAGATAAGCCACAAACATAGTGAAAGCAAATTATACACATCACCGTACCCACAAATATAAACAAGGATCAAGAATTCTGGGATTCCAGGTCACCAAACTTGGCCCCACATAACTTGGATAATTTGCATTTTTTTTCCTCTAGAATCAGTGAATCCAAAATTGTTATATGTTTTAGTCACCATGCAGAATTCAAAGTTTTCAGAATTTGAAATGCCCGGTTGCTAATAAACCAGGATTCCAGCTTTCTAAATTGCCAACTCTAAGTTATATGTATGTTCATACCCATGAACGTAATGCATGTCTAAATATTTGCATGGGCTGTGTCCTTGTAATAAGGGTGTGGCTGAGCTGAACCAAACTAACACCACAAGTACTAAATGTTTAGACACCCAAAAGTGTAACAGTAGGATCGTTAATTTACTATTTGGTTCACCGTTTCTTGACCTGCAACTGTTATCTTTCTCCCGAGGTAAACTAAAAAGACTACAATCGAAAGTATATACATTGTTCTACTAGAAGTACCTAGGAAACAAATAATACATACCAGGACACAATCTGCAGATAATGATAGTCCTTTTACATGACTAAAACCAGTAGCAATCGCATGCAATTCCCACTCCATGTTTTTTGGAAAATCTCGATTTATGATATGAATACGAGCATGGTCCAAAGATGGCATATTTGAGAACCGTGAAGAAAGTAGCGCTGGCCCAATATAGCAGAAGGATACAAGGTTTGGAGTATTGACTATCAGCCTGGATACAAAATTAGACGGACTCAAGAAACTATCAAGAGGGTCCACGTTCACAAAGGTTAACTTCTGAAGCTTATCAGATGAAAATTTGAGAACTTTCATCACGGACAAACAACAATATTCAAGAGATAAATCCTCAAGAACACCAAAATCACTGAATAACTTATTGGTGAAATCAGCATCAGTAAACTGGACTCTAACCAAATGTAGGCTTTTGAGATTGCCAAAGAAACAGTTGCAATTTTGTGGAATTGCTAAAACAGATTCAGCAATGGCACTAGGGAATGGGCAAATTTCGAGAGTAACTACAGCAACAAGCTCAAGTTCTTGGACATTTCTCAAAGCACAAAGACGAAGCAGCAGCTTAAGTTGCTCAGTATCAGTATAACCATTCGTGAGATGCAGTCTATGGAGAGGAGGTGCCTCACTGATAGTTATAGTCCACTTGACAAATTCCCAGAATTTTAATAAACAGCCATCATAGTCCAAATCTTGACGTTTCACATGATGCCAGAAACCTTCTAAATCAAAGTTTAAGCCAGGTACTGAAGTCCATAAGTGTCTCCACTTTCTTGACAACAAGCTGGTCCCCACAACTGCAGAAGCGTCGAGAAACGAGAGAATTCGATAGATAAGGTCTACAGGCAGATTACTGAGCCTGTCATCAGAATGTTGTTCAATAATCTTTGGATGCTTAAGGCATGGCGTTTTACTATTTTGAATTGCGGAATCCATGAATGAAGGGGAACAATCTAACAACACATATATGTCTGGAAAATCCTTCAAATGGTACAGCCTGCAAATGATTACGTTCGCATTACAGCACCTCCTCCAAAACAATGAAAGAACATTTCCCTGAAAATATAGAAGAATTTGGAATTAAGCAAAAAGCAACTTTTTTGTTGAACAAAAAATTCCTAACTGAAGTTTTAGCAAAATCATGAAATGTGTAACCACGAGAAAAAGGATAAGAGTACCTAACTTAAATCCTTATCCAAAGAATCAGAAAAAAAAAAACATCCATGATCAAACCAATATTTTGTTTGGCATTAATTATATATTATTGTTCAAATCCTACATATAGATAGCCTACATAAATCGTCAGTATCATGCCCTGTCAGATAAATCCAACACATAATTTATGTTCAAATCCTACAAATAGATAATTCCTTAAACATAGATAATCGTCTACGTTAAACCATCAATACCATACCCTATTGCAAACTTAACATAGATACCAAACCAAAGATCTGATACGACAATTGATCACGAGACATAAACTCGTTCTTGGGATGAACCTTTTTAACAAAAAAAAAAAAATCTCAGAAACCAAAAGAAATTTAAGCATGGTGATTTCTAGTCCTCTAAAATCTCAAAGAAATTAAACACAAACCAAAAGAAACCAAATTAGTCTAGCTTTGATTTGAGATAAAAACAGATAACCCAAACAAAATTAATCAATCAGATGCGCCACCAGATTAAAGAAGATAATAAAATCACCAAGAAAAGAGAGAACGATTTCGACTTCTGGTGAAAACCCTAGAGAGAGAGAGAGATTAGCAAATGGAGAGGCGGCGGCGTTATGTACTAAGTTGGAGACTCATTTAAATACCTAAAGAAAGAAAAAAAATTAACCGTGCAGAAAATCGTCCCAAAAAGTTAACAGATCCAGTAAAGAATTTTTAAAAAAAAGCTAGATTCCGAAATCAATGAAAATAAATTTACCAAGGGATATGGTGTGACTCGGCAATCACCACATTGGGGTATCACAAAATATCCATTTTCTTATGAAAACAATAACATTTATTGTTCCCTTCCATACTTTAAGAACTCAGTGGATCTTAAAATGTTTAATGATACTATACCAAATCAATGATAAAAGGGATTTATTGGATCTGAAAATAAACCGATATTTCAAAATTAGAGTAGAAAGCTATGACGAAATTTATAGCATATTAATAGGACAATGTAATTAAAATATTTAAAGCTAACATTAATAGGATAATTATCAAATCTACGTCAAGGTTTATCCATTTGCACTATTTTATTAGTATATTTGAATGGAAAACAATACCATATGTAACCTCTTCACCTAAGATGCTAAGTGTAGTAGGATATATATGTTGGAATGTTTTTAGCATTCTCAGAACAAATTACATTAAGTGTACTCCCAGTATCCGGTTCACAATTATCAACACAACTAAAATGCCTGAGAAAGACTGTACACATAGGTAGTGCATACGATGATTAATTTACTACAAAATAGAAAGTCTAATCAACACAAAATGTCTAATTTTAAATTCAAATGCATCAAACTTGAGAATAAGGTATAAATTCCTTTTAAAATCATCAAAAGTGGAATCACACATACATTTCTCCAAGGCCGGGTGTCACACTCAACAACTAGAAGAACTGGAGTAGGACTGCCTTTGATTATATCCGATAATTTTCTTAATTATCTCGATGATTTTCCTATTTTGAGAGATCTAACAATCTAATAACAGAAGCGGATCAGATAATCTCCGATCCACTCACTCCAACATTAAGTTTAGCATGATACACTTCTTCTCTTTATCAGATACATTTATATTATATGTCGAGCAATCATCATTAATGTGTCGTGTTATGTAGAATAACAATTAATTGTTACAATTTTTTAAGTCTTCAAAAGAATACAGTTGATTGATTCCAGTCATTAAGAATTTTTAGGGTTGCACTTAAATCAATCACTTCCCAGCTGTTATGACTTGCACCTTCATATTGACTAAGACATCAAATAATCCCTTTGATCATAAGAAAAATGGTAATAATTTTAGTCCTGGACATTTGAAGGAAAACATGTGATTTTCCCTTTGACCATTAATGGCATACAACTAAGTAGCAAGTAGCTGTATTTATTTAGAAGGGCTTTTAGTTTTGATTACACGGCGACAGTCTCTCTCTAATTATTCATATACATTAACATAAATGTTTGGAAGCGTTTTGGGGCTCGTTTCCATTTCGTTTGGGAACATATGTTTTGGGGGAAGAATTTGAGAATGAGTAATGTTTGTTTATATTTCTGGAGGAAATGGAAAACACTGTAGCAAAAAGTCATGTATAAAGGTGTTGGAAAAAAAAGGTATTTCAGAATGAGGGGGAAAGTTTTTGAAAAGCTTAACAAATATAAATTCATTTTGGGGAAGAGTGGGAAGAAAATGAAAACGTTCCCAGACATCCCGTGATGAGTCTTCCTAGAGTTACAGTCTTTGTGGTACAAAAGCCAATCGAAAAGATTGTAAAATTTACAAAAAAATGAAAACGGTGGAATTTTCACCTCAACTGAGAATGGTAAGTTAATTGAACCAGATGAAAGAATTGTCTTATATGTTATCATCAAACAGTAAGTTAATGAAGTAAGATTCCTAATAGAAACGATACTCCATGTTACTAAAATAAGCACTTCAGTTGGTCCAAGTATATTTTTTTGAAAAATCCAAACATAGAAGACACACAATTCGCAATTAGAAGTTTATAGTACCTTGTAACTGATGTATCATGTAAAAAGAACCAATTCATCACATAGTATTTTAACTGAGATAAGAGAGAAGAATTTGCACTGGGCTCTTCCAGAACAGTAGTTCTCCATAATCATTGGACTTCTGAAACGCCCTTCCTGTATGCACCAAAATTCACTCGTTAATATCACAATGAAAGTTCTGTGACTAGAATGATTAATAGGGTGAAAAATAAATCACAAATAAAGATAAAGAACTTCCGTGACTACCTGTAGCACAATTGCACTGTCACTAGCTTCTCTGTCATCTAGACACCTAAAGAAGGGAAGTCCAAGAAAGTGAGACTGTATAAATGGAAGAAATGTAACTTCTAAATTTCTAATAAAGCAGTGTGCAAAAATTTTGCTGCAGTAAGCGATTGTGCAAAACTAAATAAGGAATCAGGCAATACAGCAGCTTGATAATCCTAATCACTCATATTACATTATTTTCTAGTTTGCCCACAAGAACAAATAAATGGCTTTATAGACATAGTTAACAGAAGAACATATACATGTCATACAAACAAATGATGCAGAAAAACTTTAAAGTCACCTCGTTTTCTTTCATAATAATAGTACAGTTGGTGGTGGTGCACGTGAATGGTTATATACATGATAATATATAGCAGTTCTATTGGTGGGTTGCAAAAGTTCTGAAACAATGAAATGATGAGACTGACAGAAGCCCCTTTCTATGAAGGAATTGGTTTTAAATGTCTGGCCAAGTTGAGAACTATAATCACCACTCGAGCATTTTGATACCAGATATTTTGGACTTTGTTGTGACTTGTACATGCAAACGTACTGGTGGGTAATGTACTTAATGAACATCAAACAGAAGTGACTCAAAGGATTTGATTTTCTCATAAATATTTAAGTTATTCGAGTACCAACAGAAATCCAAAAGTGGACTAAAATAGGCAACTTCCTACAAGAGATGGTAGGATATTTTTTGAAGAGAAAGACTTCGTTAGCTATAATGAAAGTTGTTTTGGAAAGCAACTTGACTTTGATCAGGAGAATGTAAGATCAAGATATCTAATTATCAACTTGGAGAAACTTTGGGCAAGTAAAAGCTTTATTTGGTATAGCGTTTATAAATTATCATTCTCTCTCAAGAATCTAGGATTTCTAATGATGAATGTCAGAACATACTTGATAACATTATCATTTCCAACGAAGGGCTAAAAAATAATCCCCTTGATGCAAGGTTCAGAGAAATACAATGATATCTTGATTCTAGAAAGAAAGAAAAAAAAAATGAAGGAGTCACAGAAGAACAATGTTACCTTTAGTTCAGTCATCATATTCTGGATCAGAGTCCCCTTGATCAAACCAAGGAATTTTTCTTCGAGCATACTCGGGGAAAGATACAACAACTTCTGAGGTTTTAGGAAGATTTAATGGCTGGAAGAAACTGTTTGGCTTCTTCTTTTCATTCCCAATCATAATTTCCATCCTCTCGAGGACTTTCCCATTCTGAAGTAAAAACTTAACCAACTCAAGTGCAATCTCTGTACCATCTAAGTCGACAATTTGGATGAATTTAACATGATATGATAAGCATGCTATAGCTTCTATCCTCGACTTCCAAGTGCTGCTGTTCTTAATTGCTAAGCAAGCTGGAAAAGGAGCATGATTACATATCCATTTTGTTTGTATAAATGCATAAAAGAGCAGTCTCACCATTTTAACATGAAATACATAGTAACTTATGCTATGAAAAAGCTGTTAAGATAATAAATCAAAACCCAATAGAACTTTTTATCCTCGGTAATAAACATAAACCTGGTGAAGCAAAAATATTAGCAGCGCTCCTAGAAAGAAAAATCCAGAGGTTTGGTTTGTAGCAAGAAAATGCATGACTATAAAGAGAATCTAGTTCTAACGTTAATCAAGATATACCAGGCAATTTTGAGCAACAGTGCAATACCTTTCCTTGACTTCTTTCTTGACCGCGGAATCTGTCGATCCTGAAAAAGGATATTTGTAATGGGCATTGCGAATGATTTAAGTATTTTCATTTTTAACTACAGTGTGAGATAGACTTTTTACCTCTTTAAATCTGACAACAAGAACTTCAATGTTCGGCGACAGCTTCAGTAAGTTGATCAACCCTTCTATATAACCGGCATTGTGCCTCAATTCCAACTCTAAACGATTCACATTGTCCAATAGAAATGTGTCCCACTGAGATTCACAATATGTCGGACAAAAGTACTGTGGAAAGATGAAAAGGACTAGTAAACAAACACAAAATGACTTACAAGACAAAGTAAATTGCATCTAATTCAATTAGAAGATATTCCCCTCACTACTTAACTATTGGGACTCCAATGTGCCATTCACAATTTTATTAAAACGGGATGAATATGTTATTCTTGAAGCATATTACATGAGCCATCTACAGGTTTATAAGATGGCAGTGGTTGACAAAGATATTTCAGGCAAGTCTTTACGCTATTCTTTGTTTCTATTTCAGACAAGCTGAAAATAAAGTTTCAAATATTCAAACAAAACTCTACACACATCCATTTGTACTCTCTAGACATATAAGGAAATATGACGACAAAGTGAATGTCCACATACCTTGACAACAACGGTGGACAAAGTCAAAGTCTTGGCATTGTTAAACCCAATGAACCTTTCAGGACAAAGTACGTGATTTTTGTATTCATCCTCATATCCCTTGGGTACCCGTAGAAGGCGGACTCTGACATTTTTCAAAGATCCCGTATCCACCAAAGCAAATCCAAGCAGCATTGGCCCAATGTAGCAGAAAGACAACAAATTTGGAGCGCAAACCCTTAGTTTAGAATCAAAACAACCTACAACCCAAAACTTGTCAAGAGTGCAGACATTCACAATCGTCAAATTCTTGAGATTACCAGCAGAAATATCGATCTGCTCAAGATCTCCGACTTGACAATCTTCTAGATAAACATCCTCGAGTTTAGCACAACCGCTCGAAAGGAGTTTCTCAGCAGCATTGCCTGATATATGAACTCTAGTCAACTTAAGGCTTCTGATGTTACTGAACACAGCCGTAACTCTCAGCGGGATGGTGTCATGGAAATTGACTGTAAGAACTGCCAATGTATCGCAAAGAACACGAGGGAATTCCAGCCCATAGGCAGTGTAATCCCCATCAAGAATGGAAAGTTCTTGAACCTTTTGCCTAGCAGCAACACGAAGGAGTCCATTAATCTGATGTGTTATTGTGTTGTCAGAGTACAGGCAAATCCTCATAATTTGAGACTGATCTCTTAGAAGCAACGCCCACTTGATAAAATCCCAGAACTTGTATTGCGGCCCCAAAAGTTCAGAGTTATAGTCGTAATTATGCTGCACAAACCAATCCATGTCGAAGTTCAAGTAAGGCATCGTTGTCCAAATATACCGCCATCTTTTCGACAGCACACTGGTCCTCACAACGTCAAGAAAATCGAGAGAGGAAAGCACTTGGTGCAGAATGTCATCGGGCAAAAGGCTCAATCTATCAACAGGGTACTTTTTTGAACGGGGTGTTCTTGATCTCTTGCACAAGGAACCTTGCATGTTGCCCAAATTCAATACAGAACCCTAAAAATTGAAATTTACCTGCAGCATTGAAAGAATTACAGCCAAATTCATAACAACTCGAATGAAAAAAAAAAAACCAAACCCCCAAAATTAATCCCAAAGATCAAACGAATCACAACGAAACATCAACTCTACAACTTCTTTCCTTCTTCGATTACACGTATGAACAGAAAACATACACAAAAAATTTTTTGTTGCTCAATAACTCATAATTCACCAAAAATAAAGTAGATTACGAAAAAAAATGCACAGATATATGGTGAATTGAAAGAAAAAAAAAAAAACTTACAACGGCGGCACCATTCGCGAGTAAACCCTGCTTCTGAGAGAGAATCAAATTCAATCCGCTGTTTGGAGAGAGAAATAGAATTGATTTCTTCGATATTTGAACGAAAATATAATTGGATTTTGATTGTAATGTGATGCTTTGGATTCACTGTACATGGCGTGTGAGACTATTAATTACATCTTAATCTCAATTTAAATGGTAAATTGCAAGACAGTCCTTTATCTTTTCATATTTACCGAAATGACCCTGTTCTGGTAAAGATGGTAAATTACTATTCTACCCTTATCGTTTCATACATATAAATAGGGCTGTGCGTTGGTTGGTTTAGTTAAAAAACAGGCAGAAAACCAACACAACCCATCCAACCAACTTTGGTAAATATTGGAAACCGTTATCGACCCATTTTACATGGGTTGGGTGATGGTTGAAAACCAATTTAGTGGGTCAGTTGGTGGTTTGGTTGATGGGTTATCCATCTAAATACTTTTTTAATTTTTTTTAATATTTTATTAGTTGTTACAACGCTGTATCATTTATAAATTAAATGTGACTAGTTCAACAATATCCAAATAAAAGATTCAAAACATTACGGGCATATATATTGCAATTAAACATAAATATTTCAACAAATAATAATCGACCAAATATTTAGGCTATGTTTTAAAATTAAAATAGTTCAAATTAGATAATTATGTTAGATTTAGGCTTTTAGGATTGGAATGTGATAAATGTCGTTCGAGCTTTAATTACACCGTTACGACTTCAAACGTGATTTTGATCATTTTCAATTCCAAATTTTGCAAAACACGAAAAATAGAATTTGTAGTATTCTGAGTTAGTTTTCTAATCCAACTTGAATCACCAAAATTGGATGTCGGACGAGAAAGATATACATGAATCAATGAATATTGCCCACAACTTTGATGTATTGAGGTATCTAAAATTCAAAATGTTACGTACTCATGCATAACTTTGTCACATGACATCCAATCTAGCGGATTTAAGTCGGATTAGAAAGCTAACCCAAAGGACTACAATATTCGTGTTTCGAATTTTGCCAAAATCAAAATAGAAATATGTCAAAATCAGATTCGAAGTCAAAACGACATTAGTAAAATTGAAACGACATTTAATATTTCAGTTTAGGATTTTGGTCAATATTAAATAATTTAATAAATGTGATATAAAATAGAAATTTGAAATTAAAAATATTAAACATTTTAATTAATATTAATAAATAATAAATTAATAAATAAAGTTGGTTGGTCGATATTACCCGACTAACCAACTTTTTAGCATATTAGAAACCATTATCGACCCAATTATACATGGGTTGGTTGATACTATCGACCCAACTTCAATGGGTCGGTTGATGGTTGATTATCCATCACAAATTATGGGTCGAAATTGGGTTGGTTGGTGGTTAAAACCGACCCATGCACAACCCTACATATAATTACTTTTCGGCGCCCAAACCGGGCGTGAATCGAGCTTTTTTACGCCTAGTTTGGTCGTGAATCGTATTTTTCGGTGTCCAAATTGGTTGTGAGTCGCGTTTTCGCGATTTAAAGAACAAAAATGAACAAATTTTACCTCATTGGGTCCCGTATCTCGATGCTCATTCGATGCACTCATTTTTCTTTACAAATCGCTACAATAACATGGGTTTTGGAACGATTTCTAATATAAAAGCTATTAAAAATAAAATTGTAGGGTGTGAAAGATAAGTAGAAAGTGGATTATTTAAACCCGCATTCATAATTTTGCTACCGCGAATATCAGCTCCATATAATTTTATATATTAATTTATACATTTAAATATTGTTTTTTATTAATATAAAAATAAACAAATAAATTATAAATGATAATAATCCATAAAAAAATAGCTCTCCACTCTTCTTCTTCCCCAGCTTGACAGTTAACACCGATGAGCTCGCTGCTACTGCCCCGCACACCACCGCCGTCGCCGCCGCTCTCCGCCTCCGCCGCCGCGGCCCCTCCATTTCTTTCACCGAGAACCCACATCCCTTCACACGTATACAAACACCCAGCCGCAATCCTCCTCGAGATATGCACTTCCACGAAAGAGCTCCAGCAATTCCTCCCCCTCATCATGAAAAGCGGCCTCTACAACGAGCACCTTTTCCAAACTAAGCTCGTCAGTTTGTTCTGCAGATTCGGCAGCCTGAACGACGCCGTCAAAGTTTTCGAGCCCATCGAATCGAAGGTCGACCCGCTTTACCACACTCTCCTAAAAGGGTACGCGCAGCAGTCCAATCTCGATTCTGCTATGAAGTTCTTCTCTCGGATGAAGCACGACGGGGTTTCGCCGATTGTGTACAACTACGCGTATTTAATGAAAGCCTGTGCGGACAAATTCGATGTCAGAAGGGGTAAGCAGATTCATGCGCAGTTAATATTGAACGGGTTTTCGGACAATTTGTACTCCATGACTAGTGTGATGAATCTTTACGCGAAATGCAGGGAGATTCACGAGGCCTACAAGATGTTCGACAGAATGCCTGAGAAGGATTTGGTGTGCTGGAACACCGTTATAGCTGGTTTCGCTCACAACGGTATGCCAAAGAAGTCGCTCGAGTTAGTTTCCGCTATGCAAGAAGAAGGGCACATTCCGGATTTGGTCACCGTGGTCACCATTTTGCCTGCCTCTGCAAATATCGGAAATTTAAGGGTCGGAAAATCAATACACGCGTACGCCGTGAGGCACGGTTTAGAGTCGTATGTGAATGTTTCCACCGCCTTATTAGACATGTATGCGAAATGTGGGTTAATTAGGACCGCGCGTCATATTTTCGATTCGATGTCTTCCAAAACAGTTGTGTCTTGGAACTCAATGATTGACGGTTATTCTCAGAGTGGAGATTATTCGGAAGCATTGGATTTGTTCCAAAAGATGTTGGATGAAGGATTGAGGCCTAGTAATGTAACCGTTATGGGAGCTCTACACGCATGTGCTAATCTGTGCGACATTAGCCGCGGTCAGTTTGTTCACAAGCTGGTTATTGATTCAGGGCTCGATTCCGATGTTTCTGTAATGAACTCTTTGATTTCAATGTATTGCAAGTGCAAGCGAGTCGATTTAGCCGCCCAATTATTTCATAAACTAAGAATGAAATCTCTAGTCTCGTGGAATGCTATGATATTAGGTTACGCGCAAAACGGCTTCACGATCGAAGCCATTAGCCTCTTCTGCAAGATGCAAGAAAAGAACATGAAATTGGATTCGTTCTCGTTGGTAAGTGTTATTACAGCTGTAGCTGAGCTGTCAGTGCTGAGACAAGCGAAGTGGGCCCACGGTTTGGCCGTAAGAACTTGTTTGGACAAGAACGTCTTTGCCATGACAGCTCTCGTAGACATGTACGCGAAGTGTGGGGCTGTCCACACAGCAAGAAAGCTGTTCGATTCGATGGGTGATAACAGACACGTGACAACATGGAATGCAATGATAGATGGATATGGAACACACGGCTTTGGAGAAGAAGCTGTGGAGTTATTCGAGCACATGTGCAGCAAAGGGAGTGTAATAAATCCGAACGACGTAACTTTTTTATGTATAATCTCGGCTTGTAGCCACTCTGGACTTGTAAAACAAGGCCGTAAATATTTCACAATGATGAAGGAGAAATACGGGTTGGAGCCTAAAATGGACCACTACGGGGCTGTGGTTGACTTGCTCGGCCGAGCCGGTCAACTCAAGGAGGCTTGGGAGTTCATTCTGCAAATGCCGGTCGAACCGGAAATCAATGTCTTTGGAGCAATGTTGGGCGCTTGCAAGATTCACAAAAACGTCGATTTGGGTGAAAAAGCAGCTGATAAGCTCTTCGATTTAGAACCGGACGATGGTGGATATCACGTCTTGCTTGCGAACATTTACGCCATAGCTTCGATGTGGGACAAAGTTGCCAAAGTGAGGACCTTGATGGAGAAAAAGGGTATTCAGAAAACACCTGGCTGCAGTTCGGTTGACTTGAAAAACGAGGTGCACACTTTCTATTCGGGGAGTGTAAAACACCCTCAATCGGAAAGGATATATGCGTACTTGGGAGAATTGATTGATAGGATTAAAGAAGCTGGCTATGTACCGGATACTAGTTCGATACACGATGTGGAGGAGGATGTTCAGGAGCAGTTGCTTAATACTCATAGCGAAAAGCTTGCGATTTCATTCGGGCTTATCAATTCGAGTCCGGGTACTACTATTCATATAAGGAAGAATCTTAGGGTTTGTGGAGACTGCCATAATGCGACCAAGTATATCTCTCTTGTGACCGAACGTGAGATTATTGTGCGCGATATGCATAGGTTTCATCATTTCAAGAATGGGGTGTGCTCCTGTGGAGATTATTGGTGATCTTTATTGTGACCGTGAAATTTCAGATTGCGTTTTTGCTTTCGTTTCCTCTTTCTATAACACCCGGTGAAGGTTAGACCAGATGGATTTTTACCGTTGATCTACACACACCAACGTGGGTGTGTGTGTTTGTATGCTTATGAATGGTAAAGATCTATCCGGTGTATTGAATATATGCTGCATTTGTTGAAGAGTACATGATTTGTGGGTATATTGCTTGAAATATACTTTTTTTGGGGTCAAAATAGATTGAAGGAAGACTCAAAATTGATCTCTATTTTTATTTTATTTTATTTTATTTTTATGGAGAATAATATTATCTGAGAGATTGGACCATTTCTGGACAAAAGAATATTCAGAAATAATCCATCTCTTTATTTTCTACTATCTTTTACGATTCCCTTTTTTAAATTGTCTACTATTTAAAAAGAATCAATTAAAGTGGTTCTTTAACAGAATATTCCAAAGCGAAATAAAGGATCCACGTAGGGTATATATGTAATATTATATCTCTATATATATAGCCTCTGTATCTCACTCCTCACTGTATTGAAACTCGAATTCCATTACACAAACAGCCGCCTGAGTGAAAAATGGAGCAGACTTTCATTATGATCAAACCTGATGGTGTTCAAAGAGGCCTGGTTCGTTCTTTACTTTCTTACGGCAATTTAGTTTCTCCAATTTTTGTTGAGAATTCGTACATCTATCAATCATTACCGATTTTTTTTTTAATATTAATGTTATTTGTATTAATTCAGGTAGGTGAGATTATTGGCAGGTTTGAGAAGAAAGGTTTCACCCTAAAAGGTTGCTTTTTTGATTCTCTAATGTTGTTGTTCTTCATTAAGTGATGAAATGTCAACCCTGTAATCACTCATTGTGTTATATAATCACTTTATTTTTTCATCTTGCTTAATTATGATTTATGCTCAATTAGAGGCATGCATATATGTATGAAACTTCTCTTTTCGTATGCTAATTAGGGAAGCTTTCATCTAGTTCACGAGCTGAATAGATAAACTATTTCCGACAAAAATAATTATCAATTACGATTTTTCGAAAAACAACAATCGATAACCAGACATGAACTTTTAAAGATGCATTCGATTATCTGAAATATTATATTTTGTTTGTGAATTAATAAAATGGATTCTGCTGTTAAAACAGGTCTGAAATTTATGACAGTGGATCGCTCTTTTGCTGAAAAGCACTATGCCGATTTATCTGAAAAGCCGTTCTTCAGTGGTCTCGTTAAGTACATAATCTCAGGGCCAGTTGTTGCTATGGTTTGGGAGGGTAAGAATGTGGTGGTCACCGGAAGAAAGATTATCGGAGCCACTAACCCTGCTGACTCAGCACCCGGAACCATCCGTGGTGATTACGCCATCGCTATTGGCAGGTAAATTTCTTCATAATCGTGTTATTTATTTATCTATTTTTTTTTAAATCCGCACTGATTTCGTATTTTAGACGCATAGTAGGGTTGTTGTATTTTGAACTTTGTAGATAACTACACCTGATGAAACACATTCGAACAATAGATTTACACATGACTACGCACACATACATGTGGATGTGTGTAGAATATATAATAAATATGCAAGTGTATAAAAGTCTATAATAAGATGATTCGAATGCGCACAGGAATGTTATTCATGGCAGTGATGCAGTTGAGAGTGCAAGAAAGGAGATTGGTCTTTGGTTTCCGGAAGGAATTGCTGAATGGAGGAGCAGCCTTCACCATTGGATCAATGAGTAAAACTTGAAATTTGATCGAGGCTACGATTATTAATTATTATATGTATTGTCGTGGCTTATATATGTATCTTCAAGTTTAACTATTTTGCGTCTTAATTGTGAACTTTCTTGCCAAAATCGAATAAAAACTTGAGTGACGTAATATATTTTGCATTTGCATTGCTTCTTGTTACTGTGTGCGAACATCACACGAGCATCGACAAATACATGTACTAACAAAAGCAAGCTTGCAGCAAAGGAATTGAAAAGCTCTAATTACTTGCTTTAGCATTACAGACTAGCTTATAAGTGCCTCTTTTTATCCATTCCGAATAATCAGTCGAAAATAACCGAAAAAGCCCAAAAAACCTACAACCTGAAGATATAGAATCATCTTGCTTGGAAGCTTCTATTCATACCCTGGATAAAAAAAAACGGGAGAGCTATCTATTGAGTGAGAAGGCTGTAGCAGGGTAAGTCTTCAAGTCGTGCAATGTCTTCTTGCAGAAGCTCCCTCTCCAGCTGTCGCCGAGTAGCTTTCATCACAGTCTAAGCGTACCATGTCAGAAAGAAAATAAGAAAATGAAACAGAATTAAATCAGACAGAGCATAACCAAAAGAAATATTCGTGAGCAAAAGGGATGAGAAACATACTTCGAAACTATTTTTCACAATGAGAATTTTCGAAAGAGGATGTATAAAGACTATACGAGAATGTTGACTATTCTTTAAACACATGATTAATTCTGAAGAATTAGTGAGAATACTTACATTGAAATCCATGTAAGAAGCATGCATGGCAAGCCATTGATGATCCATTAGTTTGAATGTGATACAATATAAAAGGTCAAACGCTGCTTCATTTTCTGTCATATCAAAATGAAAGAAACCTCAACGGAAGTGCAAAAAAACTTGGAACTAGCTAGAAGTTCGACAAAGAGTAAACTTATACGCAAACCAAATTAATAGCATGTATTATCATAGGGGAAGAGTGTAAATGGAAACCATTACCTGCAAGAAACTTCAAGAAGGTTGCCCCAACAAGCGTTCTGGGCTTCACTGCAAAAAAGATGAGTAAGATATTAGCTGATGAACAAACAGCAACAACTTTTTCACATGCTCGCTAAGATATGTTAGACTGGAGCTACTGCCTATGTGTGCACAACAGAGTTAATCCGAATGCCGAACAGCATATTGCTATTCCTAACCTTAGGACAAAGAATGTAACTGCATGCACTCAAAGAAAATATTCGAGAAAAGATTGTTGTAACACAGGACCAAGTGGTTCTTCAATCACATCTCAAAAGAAGCATAGGCGAAAACAAATAAAAAGATCTAGCTACTCAACCCCAATTTCCAGAAAACCAAGAAATGGGAGGATAAACAGCCACTTTATGTTCGATAATTTTTCATTTTACAAATAATTTTGGCACTAACATAGATATAAACTGATTAGAAACTTTTTCCAGTCAAAACTGCAGATAAAGGATGCATTTAAATCATAACATAAGAGAAGGAAAATAGGACAAAATGACCTTATTCTAAGACTGATATTGCCTGTTTTGCGTCAAAACATTTTAAAAGTTACCTGCTTCAAGGTCAAGTATCTGAATAAGCATGAAGGTGATGTTCACACCAGCTACAGCAAAGGGGTATTCCCACATGGCTCGATCACCTTCCTTCTTCCGAAGAAGATCCTGAAAAGATTTCTGTGAAAATACACGTGGTAAGATTTTGTACGAATAAAAAATTCAACATAAATGATGAAGATAGATGACCATAAGGGCCAAATCCCTTAAATACTAGATATGGAAATTTGAGATGCCAAATGAGCTTATTGAAAACGATTGTTCTCGTTTACTCATGAGTAGCCTTTCACTTCTCTCAAGGCAATCTAAGCACTAAGCTTGTGAAAGCCACATTTTTCCTAATATTTCTGGGACTATAGCTTGGGCATATAAGTTCTCCATGCTCCATCCAAGAGCTTCATGCCAAGGCAATGATGCTCTCACAATTCAAATAAATGTACAATGACACTATTATTTAAAGGAAACAACACAAGCATGACTTTTTCTTTCTTGAATTTTGAACCTAGTTCACAGGCTTTTAGAGGGACATTTTTGTTCACCAAGTATCCAAAACCTTACATGTCTGAGGCAGAAATTTAGTACAAGGATCAATTTGGAGAACTTAAAATAGATGTAATACATATTATAGTATCTCAACTTACTATGCAAGTGTACAGATGAAAACTAGCTCATTCGTTTTTGCATGTAGAGATCCATAAAACACAAAATAAAAAGATAAAATCAATCCAGAGGAACAAGTTCAATCGGAATAATATAGAGTGGAGAGCAAAAAAAACATTACAGAGACTGGAAGACAGGATATTTATCTCAAATACAAAAATGTTTCTTGTACACACACAGAGAAATAGATAGATGAAGGAGAGAGGGAGTGAACATACCGGAAAGTTCCTGCCGAAGTATAACAAATTTTCCAACGATATGAAACCTCCACCCCTACAAAAATAAAAGCCATAGTTTCAAGGATGAAAGCAACTAGGCAATTAAAAGTCAAGCCAATTTGGTTCAAGGGATCGAAATAAAGTTCAGGAGAGTGATAGAATACCTAAAATCTGTAGATGGGTCTTTTCCCTGCCAACCCATTTCCTTCCACTGCTCTGATATTAAACCACAGAGTTCTTCCCCAGGAAAGGCTGCATGCCACAATGCCCTTAAAGCTTCCTGCCAAACAAAAGCCAAAAGATTATGACAAAAAGATGTATCTATATAGGTCATATTTAATTATTTATATTAACCAACAGTCTTCCAATGATATTATGGATACCAAATAACTTCATAACAAACAATACCTGATGTTCGCGAACAGAGCTATCGTAAGCAACATCTATCCGGCTCTGTAGCCTATGTAGGCATTCCTCCTGGTACATAAATGATAAAGGAAAAAATCAGGATCTAGTAGTGAGCAAATGCATAACAAAATACTACTCCTTGGACATGTTATTTTGAAGCAGTTCCTATCACATTTGAGCTGTTCTAGCTGTTAAAACACAAATTTATGCAGGACCATGAGAAAAGAGCAGCTATGCAAGTAGGACATACTGGAATTTACTACGCCACGTTTCATGTTCGATCATGCTATGCCATCTAGATCTATCAGAAACACACTAGCATTTAACAGAAAGCTAACTAGATCACATTTAATCAGAAAAAGAAGATAAAAATAACAAGTTTGGAACAATGAAAAATGAAATTGATACATGAATGACTTGCAGAAGATGGGGTGGGGGAGGGGGGGTGGTAGGGGTATATGAACATTGCACTAAACAAAAAAATCAGAGATTTCAACCAAATTCAGAGAGTAATTATTACCTGCGAAGCTGTCAAATCAAATGATGGCCGAGCATCACTGTCTCTTCTTTGAGCACAAACGCATGAAAGGCCTCTGCCTAGCCATGCAGCAGATCCTGCCACAATCTCCACTGTAAGAAAGGAAAAATGATTCGCAAAAATAAACAGGAAAGATACCGGCACACGTTTTCATAGTTGTATCACATTCATATATCATAAGCAATGTTTATCCAATACATGTTTAAAAGTTTTCATATTCTTCAGATACTATTCAAATGAACATAGGTATAACACGTACGAACATATTCAACACCTCAAAGATAATTTAGAAGGATCAGAACTGAATGGAGCAAACATGTATTATCAGAAAGCTGTGCAATTTACCCTGGCTCTAGTGGCACAAAGAGCCCCATGCATCACAGTGATTGAGTAAAACAGTAGTAAACACGTTGACGCTTTATCCGATACAGAAGATCTGCTCTATTATTTCAAATAATATACAACAGTAACTCTATTTCAAATATATAATTATGCAACGAAAAAAACGGTAAAACATCAAGTTCAAAAGATTGCTGCATATCAATAAAACGAATAAACAGATTGCAGAAAGATCAAATTGCAGACCGATTTGGAAACAGCAAAAAGGAATCCAACCACAAATCTTAATGCAAATAGGCATCAATTAACGTAACTTTTTTTCTCAATTCACAATCCACAATCCACAACTTCAATGCACACTTTTCTACACAAAACCACACCAGAAGAATGTGGATATAAATTCAGAAAAAATAAACGGACAGAAAAATAAGCATAAGAAAAACGGAATATACCAGAAGTAGAATGGCAAGCATTTCCTCGATCCAATCCTTGAGAAATTCGCCTCACCGCCACGAACGATCCTCCTCCTCCTCCTCTATCATCCATTCCTCTGCTCCTACTCCGTCTTCAATTACGATTATTTAATTCTTTCCGAATACTTCCCCAATTCAATTCCGCCAACTGAAATTCGACTACGAATTCAAATCTGAAATTAATTATTAAAAAAAAAAAAAAAACCGACTCCGAATGTGGAAGGAGTTGGATCAACAATTTGCCGTTCCTCGAACCGTTTCACTATCGATCGAGAAACGGAATATTCCTCTGGTAAGATTCAAGATCTATCGTACATCAGCAAAAAAAATCTCCGCTGTTCAATTGCATTTGCGAGTATACATTGCATTTACTGAGGAGAACGTTCGAGATTTTTGTATGTATGTGCAGGTTTTTTCTACTCAGGTTATATATACATATATATATGTATATATAGCTAGAACATAGGTTTTCTCTCTCACTCTAAAAAATCTATATATGTATGTATGGATTGAGTTTTGTTTTCTCTCTCTAGAAATGGAGATTCTGTTAATGTTGGTGCAGTTCTGTTGAGTTGGGTGGCCTGCGCCTGTTTTTAAGAGAGAGAAAGAAGAGAGAGAGAGAGAGATTTACTTGATGAATTTATGATCTGGATCTTGATAATGTTTTTTTTTTATTTTACCTTCTTTCCTTCCTTTTTATATTTAAAATAATATATAATTCAATATTATAATATATGGTCAAATTACAAAAAACTCCTCTTGTTTGGATAATTACAACCACCTCTCAACTTTTCAAATTTAGTGGAATCTTCGAAATTATATGGAATATTATCACTTTTGTACTCGTGATCATAATATGTGTTTTTTGGCTTGTATATATCAGATTGCGGTGCATCAGAAACTGCATTTTTACACATAACGAGTAAAAACTATAGCATATTCCACGGAATCTAGATGATAATGTAAGTTTGACACCATAAGGGTAAAGGTGTAAGAAAAAAACATAGTTGAGGGGTAAATGTAATTATCCAAACAAGAGGAGTTTTTTTGTAAATTAACCATACCTCAGGGGTGTTTGTAATTTACCCATATGAAAAATAATATATCTATGAAGTATAGGATATTTGTTATAGAATTAATCATGCACTTAATTCGTGCCGTTTAATTTGCCTCATTCATTAAAATAAAATGAATAATTGCACCCCAAAAAAAAAAGAAAAAAAAAAAACTAATCAGTTTAAAATTTCAGTGAAAAATAATAAAATTTCCTAATTTTATTTCATCATTCTAGGTGCATTACATAATTAATTATTATTTATCAATTTTACTACTTTATTAATGGGATATATCAGTTTTCAAAACGAAAATAACTTGGCATGAAGTTGGTAAAATATTTTTTCATTTTTATTTTTTTTATTTTTATTTTTATTTTTCATATATAAATTATGTAACAATTAGTCACATTATAAAAGTAAGTTTATATATTTGATTTGGTTGTTGTATATTAATATTCCACGAAAATACCTTTAAAATATGTAGTTAATTAAAAATGACCAAATTAACCTTGGACACAAGTTTGTCAAAGTACGACTAATTTCCTATGTTCAAGTCAAAGTAACGACTATGCTTAGACCCTATGAGTCCACGTAAGTCTTAGATAAATTTCATTAAAATAAATAATAGTGCAAAATTCACTTTCAACCCCTCAAAAATTCAGTGTTTGCATTAAACCCCCTATAAACAAGAAAAAGAGGAACTCCCCCCTTGAAAATACAAAATGCATTGCACTTTGCTCCGATTGTAGAATCTTTGGTAGAGTGAAGTGTTTTAGAAGGGTAGTTTTGTCAATTAATGTGAATCAGTTCGCCTTTAGTATATCCACCGTAATATTTCGTTAAATGAGATTATTCAGATGATCAATTATGACTTATGAGTACTCTTAATATCCCGAATCAAATCACCACCAGTTGTAAGGTAAAAAAACGTAAATTTATGATGTTTGTAAGAAAAAAATGCAATTTGAATGTTTATTAACAAAAGTGGGTATTTCGGATACAGAAAAGTTGGATTTCTTCTTTTTCTTCGTTCTTATTTAAGTTTCATTTATGATGATTAAATTTGATTCCTGAGAAAAATAGAAATATTAACTTCTCACAATTGATCAAGAAAGAATGTCATCATTTAAATGCGAAATTCGGCTAGGGAATTATCAAAGCGGAATCGAAGCACTTTAAATGACAAAACTACCCATCTAAAACACTTCACTCTACCAAAAATTTTACAATCGGGGCAATGTGCAATGCATTTTGTAATTTCAAGGAGAGAGTTCTCCATTTTATGTTTGTCGGGGGGTTTACTGCAAACAAGTAATATTTGGAGGGGCGAAGTGCACTTTGCCCTAAACAATATTAAGCACTAATTTTTATTTTATTTTTTGCAAAAGCGTCCATTTAATTTCTAGAATTTAGTCTTTTCTCCTCACATGGGATGTTGGCCAAGCGTGGACCATATCATCATTTGTATAAATTTATTAAAAAATAATTTTGACCACACACTCACACACACAAACACACACACTAACATGTGTACTTTGCTTGTGGTTACACGTATAAATGATATAAAAGGCTTCCAAGTGATGGTTATGGCCTACACGCATGGGCTTGTCAACAAACTTTGTTGGTTTTCTTTCTTTGCTATTCAAGCAATAACTTTTCATTTCATTTACTTTTTTTTTTTTTTGTTTTTTGGATAATTTATTTGATAAAGGGCTCATATTGGATTTAAATATTTTTTTGTCATTTTTTCCAAATAAATAATATATAGCATAGGTGTTGGAATTTCGCCCGACTAATTATGCGGAGGACACTTTTTTGATTTCTACTAAATCGTTTGTTAAATAAATACACGCGGTCGTACTGTATACATATCTTGAGTGTATATGTCAACTGCATGTAGAGGTGAAAATTGAAACTGAATTTTCGAATTTTGTGTATTTTTTCGATTATATTTGCATTATTTATTTGGGTGTAGTTACTTTTTTTATTTGAGAATAGTGGATTATATAAGTGCAATTCAAAAGTAGCAAAAAATGAAAAAGGTAGATTTAGGTAAAAGGTAGGCAATTTTCAATTTGGGGATGTTATGATTTTCATGTGCCAACCAATTGTGGTCCATTATTCTTTTGCTTTCTAAATTGTTCCTCAATCCTTACTTTTTTTTTTCTTTTTGCATATATACCTAATTGTTTCACATTAATAATAAAAAGGAAAAAAAAAAGAAAAATTAAGATTTGCTTTTTCTCCAAATGTCACATTAATTTCAATAACGAAAGGCAACAAAACATATAATAGAAGATTTGGTGAAAGCTACGAAGCTATGTTACACTTCAACATCAAACTAACATTAGGGTCCTCCAATTAATATTATTAATATTTTGCACGAAAATTTTGCAGGTTAAGTAATCGGTAGTGTTTGATTTACTATAATAGTTTGATCTACTATTTCGAGAATTTTTTTGGATGTACTAGATTGCATTAGAATCCGATTACATTAATTTTAGTTACATGTAGCGTGTTTGTATGAAATACGTCTCCAACGTGTTATGTTAATTATTTGCTTTGAACGATTGATAAGGTGAAGTTGGTCCGATGTCTTTTTTGTTCCAATATCTTGGATTATAGTAGTTTTATATTATAATTTTTTTATTGTGTTTTGTTGAATGTTATTTTAATCTTGAATTTGATCTTATATCATTAGATCTTTGCAAAAGTAATTATTCTTAATTATATTATATCGGGTAAATTACAATCATCTCCCTGAGGTAAAGTGCAATTACAAAACAACCCATTTTTTTTAGAAATTACATCTAGCTATAAATTACATCTAGCTCCCTGCAGTATGTAAATTTCTTACATCCATCACATACAAAAGGGCGTTAATGTAAGTAATTTATGAATTACAGGGGGTGAATGTAATTATAATAAAAATAAGATTTTTTTCGTAAATTGATCTTACCTCAGGGACCGTTTGTAATTTACCTATTATATTTGATGTTACACACACTTACACCACCCATTGCACAAAATATTAGGGGAAAAGAATATAAAAGTGGTTACTTTTTAAATGTATATTTGAAGTACAAGATTTAGGTAAAGGTACATTCTATTTATTCATTAATTTACTCAAAGCATCTTATGAATTCTTGGATCCAACAAAATGGATACGGGAAAATTATTTATTTATTACTCCTAGTACTTTTAATGTTTATTTTATTTTATTTTATTAGGAAAAAAAACAATGTACAAGTAGTAATAGCAAAGGTACAACTAATCTATCCAACCAAGGTGAAGAGTACCTTCAACGGCCGGTCTTCATATTAGACTCGGTCAATACTTAGACGTGCTAGTCATGTTGTGCCGACCCTAAATCGAATCGAATCTCGAGTTCTTGCGTAATTACCTTAAGTTCGGTCAATTAGTGGTATTAAGTGCTTATTTTTAAAAATTTGGGGTATTTGTAAATATTTTGGAAAATGAACTTAAATAGAAAATGTTGGTCTAAGGGTTCTTTTTAAATAAAAAGTTTAAAACAAACGTATTATAAGAGAAGCAAAATTAATTATTGATTTTACAACAACTGAAAACAAATTATAAGCAAAAAAAAGTTCAGAAGCTATTTTAAAAAGTTTTTGCAAACACCACCTATATCTAATCCAATTTATGATATTGTGTAAATTATGTCGATTTTATGACAATTAGGTGTAATTTTTCATTGAACAGTGAAAATAATATAATAATATGAGATTTCAAGAACCATTTTCATATTTATTGGGAGTAGGATTATCCATAGTGATTAGAATAAAGCACAACATTTTATGATCCAATATTGTGAGATTGAAAATATTGATATTTTTAAGAAAATGATGACCATGTAAATAAGTATAGGCACAATCAACAATGAATTAAATTAATTAATTGGTTTACCCCAATGTGGTTTAGATCCAAACTTTCCCTTCTATAGTAATAAATAAATAGATTTCGATTTTCGTAGATTTATCACATATGATTTTTTTTGGCAATTTCGATTGCTTGTGATAAAATCGAACAATGAAAAAACCGAGCTAACGGTCCTCCTCCGCGTATATAAAATTACTAGTACTAAGGACGCACTTATTAATTATTATTATTATTATTATTATTATTATTATTATTATTATTATTATTATTATTATTATTATTATTATTATTTATTTATTTATTTATTTTGATAAGTAAAGGCCTCAAGACTTTACGAAACATTTCAACTTGTAGTTGTCCATCCACTTTTGATATTTGTGTCCAAAATTGGGTACAATAAATAATATTAAGGCCCACTAAACAATAAATGTGTGGTGGTGGGCCCAGGGCCCACTACTGTAAGGATTTGTTGGGTACATCTACATAACAAAATGGTTTTTGGGGATCACTATAACAAATCCCAACTTTTGCTTACTTGAATACCAAAAAAATAAACAATAAATAATTAATGGTAAATTACTTTAATCCCCTTAACGAAAATTAAAACAAAAAAAATATTACAAATACTATTTTTCTTTCTTAAATACCAAATAATCAAAAACCCTAAAAAACAATTTCCCTCCTCCCTCACAAACCCCTCACCTCCTCCACCTCCTTCTTCTCCCTCCCCCAAAAACCTCAAAACAAAAGAAATCAAAACCTTACACAACTTGCAAAATGGCGTCAAATGACAATAGAATGGTAGTTTACGAGCAAGGAGAACCCATTAAGGTATGTATTCATGTATTTTTTGAGCTAAAACATCGATTTTCATTCTTTTTTTTTTTTTTTAAATTCGCCATCAACTTTCGACACATACAGGTCGAAAATGTGCTTATTTTTCGACATGTATGTGTCGAACAACATAATAATTGATATTTTACTCATTTTCGACACTTAATTGTCGAAAATAGCAGTAACATTCGACAGTTACCCGTCGAATTTTGCTACTATTGATACACGTAAAACCTACGTATAAATAACCGCAAGTGTACAGTATCGCGTTTTGTAGAATAGTGAATTCCAGATATCGATTCATAGGGAATTAAGTTCCTAAATCTACCAAGTACCGTAATTATACTATCCTAAACTTTATCTAGACGAGAGAAAAAGATGGGAGATGACATGAAGCCAAAAGGAAACAAAAATAAAAACAACGGTCCGCCAGGACAAGCGAGGAATTCCGACGTGTGATGGCTTCTAGGGTAAAATCCACCAGTGTACTATCGATAAAGATCTACAAATCCGAATCTAATATCAATTCTATATTCGCTAACCCAGACACTAAAATACCCTAATCCCCGTCTCCAGTGTAGTTAGAGTCTACCCACAGGTCCGACGTCTACGTTCAAAATCTGATATTAAGAGAGCATTTAGGTCAAGTCCTTAAGGGCTACCCGAGGTGCATCACGTCTCCGTTTCCACAACCCAAGCTATGTTTTCCTAAAATCAAACGAGAAATCCTCTCTCGAGTTCATTCCCATTTAGAATCAATTCAACTGTTGGCCAAACAATCGAAAGCATTTAATACAGGAAAACATAAACATAATCAAAGAACGACAAATAGATCACAGATCTGGAAATCAAAATCAATATATACAAGGTTTCATCTCCCTAAAAGAAAATGTTCAGTTCATTACAAATATAGCATCAAAATGAAGAACACGAGAAATTATAAACTAAACGTAAAGAAAAGCTTATGAAAAACCCGAGTCGAAACCCTCGTCGAAGCTTCCCGCGAAGAACAGGCGAGAAACGAAGAGAAAACCGAAGAAGAAGTCGAGAGATAATCCAGAGATGGTCGAGATCTTCAAAAATGAAGAAGATACCTTCTATTTATAGTAATAAATCAAAGAAAAATATCTCGTCTCGAATTCTGTGCCCAGATCGCGATCCGGCAGCCTTGGAAACTGCGCACCGCCTTTCCAGATCGCGATACGGGAATGGTGGATCGCGATCAGATTCTTGATCAAAAAATGTACTGTGAGACCCCCCCAGATCGCGATCCAGGAAGGCTGGATCGCGATCTGGGTCCTGATCAAGAAAGCGTTATGTAAGACCCCCAAAATCGCGATCCAGAAAGGCTACATCGCGATCTGGTCTTCTGCGCCAACTTAAAACATTGTTTTAACCCTTTTTTAGCCCGTACTTTGAGAAACGATATATCACCGCCATGATAGACCCAGGCCCCTCGAATATCGGCAAGGCACTTATGAAGTCCAACGAAAACGACTCCCATGGTTGATCGAGGATTGAGAGTGGTTCGAGTGACCATGTCGGCTGCTTGTTTTCCACCTTGTCTTGTTGGCAAACAAGACAAGTCTTGACATAAACGTTGACGTTGTCCCGCATGTGAGGCCAAAAGTAGGCCATCTCGAGTAACGCCATGGTTCGCCTTTGACCCGGATGCCCCGCCCATTTGGTGTCGTGGCATTCTTTGATGAAGTCCTTCCTCAAACTGCCCCACTTCGGAACAAGGAGTCGTCGTCCCTTCGTGTAGATTAGGCTGTCCTCTACCCAAAATTGCCTCTTCTTGCCTTTCTTGACGAGTCGAAGTAGCTCATTGGCCAATGGATCATGTTCGAGCCTTTCTCGGATCATGTTCGAGCCATTTTCAGATCATGTCGGCCAAGTTCCCCCTTGTTGAGTTAATAGCTGCGAGTTCGGCCTTTCTACTTAAAGCATCGGCCACAACGTTTCCCTTCCCCGATTTGTACTCCAAGACGTAGTTTAACTCTGCTACAAAATCTTGCCACCGTGCTTGCTTTGGCGAGAGTTTCTTCTGTGTCTGGAAATAGCTCGTGGCAACGTTGTCCGTCTTGACGACGAATGGCGCGCCTAATAGATAGTGTCGCCATACTCGAAGGCAATGAATGATGGCGGTCATCTCCTTCGACCATGTAGCGTCGCTCCGTCTTGTTGATCTTTCGGCTCTCGAAGGCTATCGGATACCCCTCTTGCATCAAGACCCCTCCAATGGCGAAGTCGGAAACGTCCGTGTGTAACTCGAACGTCTTCCCAAAGTCCGGTAAGGCGAGGACCTGCTGCCTTTAAGTCCTCGAATGCCCATTGGCATGAGTCGGATCACTCCCACGCGTTGTTCTTCTTGAGCAAATCGGCATGTGGCGCCGCTCGTGTCGAGTACCCTTTTATGAACAGTCGATAATAAAAAACTAAGAAATGAATGGAGTTCGGTTACCTTTGTCGACGGTTCCCACTCGGTAATAGTCTTGATCTTTGCTCCATCCATTTGGAGTTGCCCGTGTCCGATGATGTGGCCCAATCATTGGACCTCCTTCTTGGTAAAGTCGCACTTCTCCTTCACGAATAGCTCGTTCCCCCGAAGTACTTGGAATGTGGTTAGCAATTAGCATGCTCTTCCATGGTGTCGTTATAAACAATGATGTCGTCTAGGATAGACCACCACAAACCGATCCAAGTATGGATGGAACCACGATTAGCTTGATTAATGTTTTTTTTTTTGGGCAGGAGGAAGATGGGAAAATATGCAGATATAGAGTTAATGTGGTCCGAAGAAGTGTATATTACTGCTTCGGAAGAGATGGTGAAGGAAGTCAGTGAGGCAATGGATTCACTGAAATCGAATTTGGCAATCTATTATGACATTCCTGCCCTTTTGAACTACCTTACACCTCCAACAATAAACGACGGTGATGATGATGGCAATAATGACGAGGATGATGATGCAACCAAAAGATTAATCGCGCGTATTCGGACTAAGAACAACGATTGCACAAATGCGTCAAATGATGGATCTGATTCAGTACCTGAGCGAGACTATGGCATTGTCTTACCGTCCTCAATGGTATGGGAATTGGGAAGGATGGGTATGGTTATGTGGACACATACCCAGCGTGGTTCGATGAGGTTGTGTATGTGACAACTAAGTTTATGGACCAATTCGAAAAGGCAGCCGAATCTTATTTCAAGAAAACTAATGTGATTACGCCGATGGTCCACCAGTTTCAACAGATGCACCTTCAAGCACCTGATCGTGGCCATAAGTTGCTCTGCTTTAGACATATTTTGCTACCTTATTTTTACTTACGAATACATATTAGTCTGGTTTCGCATTGTGGCGTTTAGCTACCGTATTTTTGCTACGGTATACTACTAAACAGCATTCAAAACTTCATCAATAACAACGATTCCATAACAAGAAAAGATTTAAAAAGCCAAACATATTTTGTCCATCAAGAAAATTAGAAAAAAGCAGAGTAATCTACAGTTATCCAATACAAATCACAAGGCACAATAATAGGCACATTATCTTTACAATAATTCAAAGCACTAAAAAAGAAAAAGCAACAGATCAAACTAGCCCATGGCGTACTTGTGGGTCCAGCTCCTAGCAGTCTGCTCGTATTTGACCTTGTCCGTTTTGTACATGTGAGCTATTTCCGGTACCAAAGGGTCGTCTGGGTTTGGATCGGTCAGAAGTGAACATATCGACAGCAAAACCTGAAAATATACATTGGTCAAACTCTATAATTGAAGAAATCAATGATTGATTTGTGTGTGTGTGTGTGTGTGTGTGTGTGTGTGTGTGTGTATTAAGGCCTCGTTTAGTTGTTAAGATAAGATTAAGTAATCATATTAAAACCCAATTGTATAATTGGACTAGAGAAAGTCCAATACGACCCGTAAATCGAGCTCACTACTCAAAAAGCTATTAGACTAACCATACATCAAATAAGGTTCAATCATATAATTAATCATGACTATGAATCTTACCAGCCAAACAAGGCCTAAAGATAACTCTTCCTAATGAAAATTGTGGTAAAAAAAATTCTCTACAGAAGGAGCTCAATATAGAAGGCTAACTCTATGATTAGTTATTTTGCAATTTGATTATTTTTATGAAAAATTCTCTAAGAAAAAATATGCTGCCGTTTTATCATATTATGCAGATTCCATAAAGCAATGGGTTATGATTTTAAATAAATTCAATGTAAGCAAACAAGGGTCAAACAGCAATACACTCAATGCGAAATATGCATTGCCAGAATAATAACGAAACCCGATAAGTAACGAAACTAGATTATTTTAATGCTAATTCAGCCTCTTAGAATTGGAAAAGACGAATTATAAAATGCAATTATGTACATGTCAGCTACTCGCATTCGAAAATACGTAAAGTACTCGTGCAGTGGTACAAATACGCATAACCCAATCATTCATAAACAACATGCAGTATATTTTTAATGATTACTAACAGCACTATATTTTGAAAGAATATCTCTTGCAATATATTTCGAAGGGTGAATTAGAAATCTACGAAATAAGAGGAAAAGTTTGAGGTCATAGAAAAATAACCTTTGAAATAGTTAAGGCAGGGCTCCACTGCTCCTTCAAGATATCAAGGCAAATACTGCCATTGCTGTTAATATTCGGGTGGAAAACTTTTGTCCTGAATGCGACCTGAAAATTTAGAATAACAATTTAAATTCTGACAAGCATATGGTAATAAAGTACACAAGTAAATCTACAAACAGAAACTTGTCAAATACAAAGATGAAAGAAGCAAATCCAGTAAAATTGTGTCTTAGAAGCATTGCTTTACAGTTTACCCTGATTTCTATTTCTATGAAAAGCAACAACTAATATTCTTAAATCAAAATTATGCTTGAAGATTCTGATTTTCAGATTCTTCATTAAGTTTCCAAGTTTCAGCTCAATACCATAAACACTCTTCATTACCTTTTACTAAGAGATGGAAAAAAGGGATGACTTAGAAAGAATAATACGAAGAAAAAAATTAAAGACTGAGCAAGAGAGGGCAATGGTGCTCGAATATTTTTCTTAATGAATTCGCAAATGTTAAGACGGGCAAAATTTCAAGTTTAATGAGACCACGAGTCCCTTAGAGCATCTTATTCAAGGAAGTTAACTCTCGAGTATTTATAGAAACAATAAAACTATATACTCAAATGCATTTGATGCAAGAAAAATCTACAATCATATGTTCCAAGAATCATTGGTTTGAAACATTCTTCTTTAACTCTTTCATAGATTGTAAGTCGGAAAAAATCCACAGTTCCGAGATTATAACTATTTACAAGAAAAGCATACCTTTGGGGGTTTGAATGGATAATCAGGGGGGAAATGAATAGTGACTAGAAAAACTCCCCCGGAGTACGGACTGTCTTGTGGGCCCATTATCGTTGCTTGCCAGTGAAACATGTCCTCTCCAACAGGTCCTGTCAATGTCAACAGCAAACTAATTATTTTAGAAAAAAAGTATTAAAGCAGATTGTAAGATTTTAGCTCTGTTTTGTCGAAAGCGATCATATAATAAATGCAATCACTTATGATCGTAATCCAAATACATCGAGACAAACAACAAGCTGAAGTATATTAGAATAAACTTTACAATGAAATCATAGGAATATACAAAATCAGATTCAAAACAATTTTTGTCATAAAGCTAATTACTCGATAAACAAATTACAGCTGGCGGCGAAAGGGTTTAACATAGTATGCCTTTACAATGTGCACAAGTCTACAAGCATAATCAATTGACATTTAACAACTAAAACAATTCTAAAACACTTAGGCCTTGTTTGGTTGCCAAGAGAAGATTAGCCAAAATCAGATCAAATAGTCCAACGAAAACCCAATTATTTTATCGGCCACCGGGACGTCCAACAAAAAAGCTCCCTAAAAGGCAAGATAAGCCATAATAGCATAATATTTGCGGGTCGGCCCGGTAAGTTATCGGGATACAAAACGTCAAACAAAGTTCAATTATTTAGTTAATCTTCTCAACCAAATGAGGCCTTAATAATTCGTACTTCTTTTTCTTTTCTTCTTTGCCAAATAATCTACATCAAATTTCAGTCATTTTAATTTAATTTGACAGCTCCACTTGAGTTAAATATTATCATGCCTTCAAATGAAAAACATTCATCAGACGAATTATAGAAAACAATAAATCTTCCACCTTTTTCAGTACGAAACACCAAAAACCTAATATAGCATTTCTACAATCAACAAATGGTCAAAATCGACAGATGTGAGAAACCCCAAAGCTAAATCTACAAAAATTCCAACGGATCAAATCTCGGAACACTGTAATATCAACAACACATAAAAAATGGAACACGTATTGCACAAATCAATTAAATACGAAATATATAAATAGTACCGGCGCTGCAGGAAGTGGGTGGGTCTTTCTGCAAATCCTTGAGCTCCTTCAGGATCCTTTTCGACGCCATCGAACGAATCAACAAAGGTAGGATTCGATCTGCTGAATTTTATTTTTAAATTAAAAATAAAAATGAGGAACCCCAACGAAGAGGAAAGTGTTGCTGCAAGCGATATGTGTGTGTAGGTATTGTATTTGTACGTAGAGAGAGAGAGAGAGAGAGAGAGAGAGATGTGGTGTGGACTGAACCGAGTAATCCTTTTTCTTATTTTATTTTATTTTAGGGTAATAATATAATATAAATTAATTTTCCACCCCTCAAAACTATTTTCTACCCGTCAAACGCCCATAATAAACTATTAAAATTGCGAAAATGCCCTTTTAACTTCAGTACATTTAATTGAATAGAAAAACAAATATATTTTAGTGTAATGTATTATTGTTTATTTAATAAAAATAGTTATTTTAACTCTATATTTGATATAAAATAAGGGTAATTTACAAACACCCCCTAAGGTATGATCAAATTATAAAAACACCCCTCTTGTTTGGATAATTACAACCACCCTCGCAACTCCTCAAGTTTAGTGGAATCTTCGAGATTATATGGAATATTATCACTTATGTACCCGTTTTATCTCATTCGAACTCTACATTATGAAGCAAGATGATCATAATATGTGTTTTTTAGCTTGTATATATCAATTTTTTGTGCATTGGAAACTGTATTTTTACACAAAACGAGTACAAACTAGAGCATATTCCACGGAATCTAGATGATTATGTTGAATTTGGCAACATAAGGGTGGAGGTGTAAGAAAAAATCATAGTTGAGGGGTAGATGTAATTATCCAAATAAGAGGGGTGTTTTTGTAATTTGACCATACCTCAGGGGTGTTTGTAATTTTAACTCTATATTTGATATAAAATAATTGGTAATATTTTATTATTGCTATATATTTGATGTGGTCAAAGAACAATAGAACTCTCATCATCTTAATCTTGGCTTCCAGACTAACTCACAACGCTCGAGTTATGTTCAAAGATCGAGGATCTTCAAAATTCGTAAAATATTAAGAATTAATTAAATCAAATATTTAATGATGATTAAGTTATTTATAGTTCAAATTGATTCAATCATGGCTTCCATAAATTGGGCCTACTTTTAGAAATTGGGCCTCCTCTTTAATAAAACGGACCACATATAGTCACTATTCACCTAGCCGATTGTTAATTGTTTTAATTTATCAAACGATATGTAAAAAAACCTAATTCAAACAATACTATACATGCATATATATATGTTTTTTTTTCTTCTTTTCTTCTTTTATATATATATATATATATATATATATATATTTTAATTTTCCCCCCTTATTTAAAAACCTCCTCCTATCTATTATCAATGACTTGCCAATATAGAGTAAAACCATCATAAAAGCTAATGTATATAGCACTAAAATATGAAACCATTCAATTCAATACACACATACTTGATAGTTGGTATATGTTTGTGTGCATTAGTGTAAGAAGAATGTACATCAGCGGCTGACAGCAAATTTACAGTTTCATGATACTACTGCACTCTGCAATTATTTTTTTTCTTGCCTATATTATATATTCAACCATATTTTGCCAAAGCCTCATAGGGGGATGTGCCGGAAAGTTCAAATATTATTCACGAAATCGCTAGCCAACTGCAAGAAACGAAAGAATCGTTTACGACATATTAATTCATTATATATATATATATATATATATATATATATATATATATATATAGAGATCGGAGAAGAGAACGATAGACGCGCGCATACCTCCATTGCAACAGTAATGTAAACAGGAGGCAAGTCGGTGTACAAGTTAACAGCATGCCTCACATAATCGAAATCTCCCTTACGAACTTTCACCTTCACTTCCTGGCTATATGCCATCACATACACCATATTCCACATAAGCACTGCATATATCTGCATTCATAAACGCCAATATAATAAACAAACAAACATCAATTTTCTAATCAAGATTTTTTCGATTATATTAAACATATATCAAAGCCTAATTATATTAATTACCGGATACGACCAGATATCTGTGAGGCCACCGTAAGCTGGATCGAAAAGCAAGCATGTGAGGGCCAATGGAACGTAGATAGCCATGGCTGCAAAATAGACGCATTCAAAGCGATCTACCCAATTGTTTGCTGTCCAGAAAGAGAAAAAGCCGATTCCAATAGCCAAAGTCGAAGTCACTACAAAACTTCAAGAATTATATTTACATTAGTATAATAATGTTACAAATTCAAATTTGATAAACTAAAAATACATATATGTCTATATTTTACTCTGTATTAAATTGGACGAGCCAGATGAACCAAGGAGCAAGTAAAGCCCCTCCGAAGAATGAACCCAAAATGAAGATAAAGGCCCTTGTATACTGATGCATAACAAATCAGAAAGTTAAATGTAATTTTTTTAGTGTTTTAACTATTTTTAATAAATGAAAAAAGAAAACGAAAATATGAATACCTCTTTCCATGGCTTTGTGGAAGAAAACAAAGCAATGCAGATAAAGGCTCCAAATGCTGACCAAGAGCTTCCGATGGAGGAAGATAAGTGGGACCCGATGGCCGAACTTCCCGAAGCGAAAAACAGTGTAAAGTACATCTGTATAAACAATTAGTCAATGATTAATTATAGAGAAGCAAACACTGAACACATTATATAAAAGAATCAATTCTATTATATATAGAATCGTGTCACGACGTTATTGAAACATCATACGGTGTTCAATACCAATAGCAAGAAATCCTCCTAAGAACAATACAATCAGTTACCGAATTATCTGTCGGAAATTTTCCCAATCCATCAATACAATCAGTTCTTCCGCAATTCAAAGAATATGAAAAAATCACAAAAATTCAAATGCAATCGAAACGCTCAAAATCGAAACACTCAAAATCGGAACACTCAAAACAGAAGAAAATAGAAACAATTTCAGGTTCGTACGTTCAGTACAAACTCTTTCAGTTTTCTTCTGCAACTTCAATCCATCAATTAATTCAAATAATATGAAAAAATCACAAAATTTCAGGTACACTCAAATCCAATCGAAACATTCAAAATCGCACAGAAAAACAGAAGAATTTCAAGTTCGTGTTGATCAGTATACAAACTCTTTCAGTTTTCTTCTGAAACTTCAAATCCAAATCGAACCGATTCAAAATCTACCTAAATTTTCCGTCTCATTTACAAATTACGATCAATTTCAGTTTACCCATTCCGTGAAAATAACATGCATTTACGATCAACAAAACACGTTCACATCAATTTTCCTTCAACTTTCTCATCTGGTCGTACAACAAAGAGTTCCGAAAAGTAGAAACCAAAAAAAAAAAAAAAAAACGCATCGGAAACATACCCGATTCAGGTGATGGCGGACGTACGGAGCTACATCGTCCAAGTTCAGCAGAGATTCGGCGTCCAATTGTCTGACAAAGTAATTCCTCGCTGCACCAACTGCACGTTTTCGAATTGCAGCGAAACTCATGCCGAAAAACAGTGATCGAGATTTTCAAAGTGATTTCAGAGAGTATAGTAATGGCCAGTGAGGAAGAAGATCATTTTATACACACGCGTATTTTGCCTTTGGGTATTTCGTGGTTTTTGTAGGGGTAGTTTGGGGAATGAGAAATATTCAGTTGGGCGGGGAAATGAGGTTTGTTTGACTTGTTGACTAATTAGGAGCCCCCGTGCAATTAACTAAACATAATGACGGTTAACTCAGATTCCCTCCATCTCAATATCTGTTTTGGTGTTGAACAAATTAGTTTAATTTTGTTATATTTAACAAATTGGGATGAAACCAAATAATAATAATAATAATAATAATAATAATAATAATAATAATAATAATAATAATAATAATAATAATAATAATAATAATACTGTTATTATTATTTTTATTTTATTATAATATATATTAGAAGCATTATATCAGAGGATAACAAAAGGCCAATCATCAATTTATTGATTATTTTTAATACTTTGTACTAAATCAACTAATAATATATACTTTAAGAAGATAATAATGAAGCCAATGTTTAATCATATATAGATAGTTCAAAAGGAATAATATGCTTTTATATGCTATATGTAAAATATAAAAAATGGGTATCATATTGTAGAAAATTTTCATTTATATTTAATTAAATCAAGATTCAAGATGCATCGGGCTAATTGTTAATTGTTTTAATTAATTAATTAATTAATTAATTATTATTATTATTATTATTATTATTATTATTATTATTATTATTATTATTATTATTATTATTATTATTATTATTATTATTATTATTAATTTAATTAATTTTGTGTGTGTGTGTGTGTATAGTAGCATACTCAAACATGTAAAACCATCATAAAAGCTAATGTATATATCACCAAAAGATGAAACCATTCAATTCAAGAAGAATGTACAAACTTTACAGTTTCAATTGCAATGAATAACATCTGACTATAGAAAAAATTGCCTGCCTATATATTGAACCATATTTTGCCAAAGTCTCATGTGTGAAAAGAATCACCTACTCCTACTATTTCTCACGGCTTCGATAGCCAGCTGCAAGAAACGAATCATCATTTACGACATTATCAGTACTTCATTATAGAGAGATCGATCAGAAAATAGAACAAACAATAGGCATATAAAAATATACCCGTATGACAGTAATAACAATCGGAGGTAAGTCGGTGTACACGTTAACTGCATGCCTCACATAGTCGGACTCTCCTTTACGAGCTTTCGATACCACCTCCTGGCTATACACCGCCACATAGATCACATTCCACAGAAGCCATAAAAATAGCTACATTCAAACGGCAAAAAGAAAAAAAAAAAACAAACAGCGTTAATTTCCGATCAAGATGTTTCGATTATAGATTTCTAAGCAAATTACGATGCATGATTCATAAATGGTCATTAATTAATTAATTAAATACCTCATACTTCCACAAAGCTAAGTCGCCACCCAAAACAGCTGAACCGATATGCAAGCATATGAAGGCCAGAATACAATTGTAAAGCATGGCTCTAGAATAAATGAATACGAAATGAGTCGACCACTTTGATGCTGCCCATAAACAGCAAAAGCCGATCGAAGTAGTCGAAATTGAAGCCACTACGAAACTTCAGAGGAATATTTACATTAGCATATTAATTATAACAAAATCCAAGTAAATTCATAAATCGAGATTTTTAAAATCAATTGCGTACTTTGTATCGACTTCGAGGAGCCAGGTGAGCCAAGGAGCAAGTGAAGCCCATCCAAAGAATGTACCCAAACTTAAGAGACAGGCCCTTTTGTTCTGATGCAGAACAACTCGGAAATTTAAAAATAACAATATTTTTTTTAGCAAAAATATTGAACAATACGAATATATATATATATACCTCTTTCCATGGGGGAATGAAATTAAACCAAACAATGGTGATGAAGGCTCCGAATGCTGGCAAAGAGCTTCCGATATTCAAAGATAAAGATACGTAGGATCCGATGGCTGAACTTGCCGTAGCCAAAAACAGAGTCGAGTAAAACTGTATACCCAATTAGTCGATGATTAGTTATACAAAAAATCGCAGAAGAACAACACAATCATTACCAAATTACCTGTTGTAAAATTTCCCAATCCAACAATTTCCGAGAAGCCGAAAAAAAAATTAATAATTAAAAAGAAAAGAAAGCAAATTATGGATAGAAGGCGAGTGTTCCAGTTCTTTCGAGATTCGAAGAATATGATCACAAAATCACAAAATTTCAAATGCAATCGAAACGCTAAAAAAATCGTACAGAAAAAAACAGAAGAAAAAAGAACGAATGTTCCATCAGAATCGAATCGAATCGAAACGAAATCTCACAAAGGAAAACCTACCTAAATTTTCCGTCTCATTTTGACGATCAATTTAACGGCAATTTCAGTTTATACCCATTCCGTGAAGTTACATGCATTTACATTCAAATTTCCTTCGATTTTCTTATCTCATCGTACCAAAAAAAAAGTTCTGGAAAGTAAAAAATCGGAGAAGAAGAAGAAGAATCGGAAAATACCTGATTCAGGTGACGGCGGATGTACGGAGCTACATCTTTCAAATTCTCCAGAGATTCGGCGTCCAATTGTCTGACGTAGTAATTCCTCACTGTACGAACTGCACGGGCTCTCACTGCAGCGAAACTCATGGTGAAAATAGCGATTGAAATTTTCCAAGTGATTTCAGAGAGCAGACGAAGAGCCAGTGAGGAAGAAGACTATTTATATACACGCACGCGTATTTTTACCGTATTTTGAGTGGCAGCCTTTGAGTATTTTCGGGATTTTTGTAGGGGTATTTTGGGGAATGAGATATATTCTGTTGGGCGGGAAAATGAGGTTCTTTAACCATATTTCTCTTCTCAAAAATCTTTTTTATATTATTGAATCAACAACAAACACAAATAAATAAAAGTTTGATTCCGACTCGGTAAAAACGTACTAAATTATTAATTCGATAATATAATATTTCACTAAATTAATAAAATTTTATTAATCACGACTATATTAATTTATATAGGTTTAATTGTACTTTAATTTTGTTGTATTTAACGGACTGGAATCAAATATGCAAGGGTAAAACGTGATCGAAAATCATATGCTAAGTATATTCCTAGGGAGCTTCCCTAATAGCATCTCATTAATTTTTGGGTAAATTACACTCACACGCCACACCTCTGAGGTATGCTTAAATAATTTTAAGGTCCCTGTGGTATCGATAATTACACTCACCCCCCTTGAAACGTAGTTATAAACTCTAATGGGATCATGTATTGGATACGTTATTACGATAGAGTTCTAACGGACTATTGGTTTCAGGAACTAGTGGAGACAACAAAGAGCTATTGGTTTCACCCCATAACTCCCCATAACTCTATGTTATATCTCCACCACTAGCTAAAAGTAATAGTCCATTAGAACCCTATCGAAATAATGTATCCAATGCATTATCCCGTTAGAGTTTCTAACTACGTTTCAGGGGGTGATATAATTATCGATACCATAGGAACCTTAAAATTATTTAAGCATACCTTAGGGGTGTGGGTGTAATTTACCCTTAATTTTTTTTTTAATTTCTTTCTTTGTTTTAAATATATTTATATAGAAGCTTCCGATAAAAAAAATAAATTAGAAAATAAATGAATGCGATGTTATTAGATTAACATCTGGCTACTGGTGTTTACTTAGATTTTCTTCTGTAGTTATAACATCTTGAAAATTTAGTATTTGATCCGTTCGAATTGTCTCGTAAATATATTCATACTAGATTACTATTTGAAGTATTTGTTACAGTGGTTTGAAGTAATCGTAATTGGTGTTGTAGTGCTAAGCAAGTCTAGCATCGACAAGAAAACGCATTCGAGTTAAGAGTGTGGATGAAAGCAAATGAATAGACATAAGAAACAGAAAGAAACCGAACCAACTGAAAATCGATATCATGTTAATCTCGAAAAAACCGAATTTTTTGGTTCTCATAAGGATATCCATATCAAGTTCATCAATTTTTCGAATCCTCATAGTTTGTTTACTTGATATAACAATGCATCAACTAACACTCGATGCCATGTCTTTCAACATAAAGGATTCCATTTACGAATTTATGTTTCGTGTGTTTTCAAAATTAGTTGATTTTATTTCTGCACTATTTCACGTATTTGGCTTTGTTTCAGGTTTTTGTCAGAACAAGGAACAATTTCATAAAATAGAGAGAGAGAGTTGTCAATGTTTGAGCAATTATATGCAGCGGTTGATTCAACTGAAAAGTGAAAAACGATTGCTCCTAAAGATCGCCAAGCGTTTATTACTTTTATATATAGTAAAGATTAATTGTACTATTTATGCATGTGATTTTGAATGATTTCGTTAATAATAATATGATTTATGTCAAGAGTTTTTACGTTATAGTTTTATTTTAGAAAAAAATACATTAGACAAGTTAATAACATACATTGAAAATATTTATGTTTTGAATACTAGTTTTAGGTATTTTAGAGACGTATATACCTTGAATTGATTTGAAAAAAAATGATAATCAGTTTTAACATATATAAGTAATTGTCACACACCGTACCGAATTCTGAAACTTTTGGTAAGCAGTGGCAATGATTTTCATAGTACAAAAATTTCGATAACGGTAAGTGTTTTTTGACTAAGATTGTATTCTTTTAAGTTATACATCAATAATTATTACTAATTTACTACAATCTTAATCTTAAGTAAAAACCTTGTATAGCTACAAGTCTGATTAAGGTCAATCTCAAAATGAAACCTAAATTCCATATTTGTCTCTATATATTTCTGCGCCAAAACAAAAACAAAAAAAAAATATATATATATATATATATATATATATATATATATATAT
>NW_012193062.1:553307-586623 GCF_000504015.1 Erythranthe guttata
GAGGCTGAGTGTAATTATCGATACCACAGTGACCTTATAATTATTTAAGCTTACCTCAGGGGGGTGTGTGTAATTTACCCTATAATCTATATATACATGTTACATTACTTGAATATGTACTAAAACAGGCAATGCAGCATTGCACATAATCACCCATCACCTCGCACGCTGTTTGTCGATAACTTGCGAAAGTTCGAACGAAAGAATACTTTCAGCAATATAATGGCCTCCAAAAATAAACGAACGAGCAAGAATCAAATTCATTCACAGCGAAATCGGAGGGCTTCGTATATCATTTCCTGTTAATTAAGAGCATCGAAAAAAAGCGTTTCTTGCTACGATATTACATACGAAAAACGAGTCGATTGAAAAAAAAAACCGTAATTTTAATTTGTAGCTAACGAAGCAAAACCTGATCGCAGATGGGACAGGTGTCGCTTCGTTCCATCCATTCAAGTATGCACGAAAGGTGAAAGTGATGGTTACATCTCGTCGTGATTTTCGGATTCTCCTCGTCGTACTCTTCGTCTTTGATAGCCGAAACACTAAACAACTTCGATTCTAGAAGCTCGAGTTCTATCTTGAACCCTAGATGATTTCTTTGATCTTTTACATCCACGCAGCTCGATTTTCCCAAAATACCCACGGTAATAGTCGATTCAACGCAATCGACGACGCCTGGCCCCAAAACTACGTTGTATGGGATAGATGCGGGAGGAGATTGATAAGTATCGGGGAGCGACATATTCAGACCTAAATCGAAAGAACATTCTAGAAGGTCCGTCGTGCGATGTAAAAGACTCGTGCTCTTCCGAACCTGGGGAGTACTGCAGAAAATTTAAAGAAAAAAAAAATGTGATCTTTATTAGATGAATTGTATAACTTGAATAGTGATAATCGAAAGAGCGACGAAGTTAAATGAGATATACTAACATAATAATACATTGGTGTCCCGTGAAATTGTGCCTTTCTTGAAGAACAACAGCAACCTCCCATTTTCTTTTTTTTTCCGAGATTATTTAATGTCGAATGCTGCAACGAGAAGGATAAAGGTGTTGGTATATTACACGAAAACGAAAACCTCACTACAATTTACCATAGAATCTCGATGAACTAATAACTTCGCTAAAATATTTTTTTCGGTTCCGACTCGGTAAAAATGCACTAAATTATTAGTTCGATAAATTAATAGAGTTTTATTGATTCCGATTGTATAAATATATAGAGGTTAATTACTTAATTGTACTTTGATTTCATTTTGTTGTATTTAACCGTTAGAAATCAAACTAAAATTTAACGACTGAAGCTAAGTCAAATATCAGTTTCTTTAATTTTATTCCTATTTTATATATATCTTATGACTTATATCAGTCCATATATTTGTAGATTCATATATATATATATATATATATGTAGATTCATACATATTTCCATTCTCTCTGAATCTGTTTCACTCGCAAGTTCGCAACTGCCCTTCAACTCTCTCTCTCAGGTTGAATTTCTCTCCCTATATATATAATATAACTGCCCTTCAACTCTCTCTCTCAGGTTGAATTTCTCTCCCTATATATATAATATATAACCCCTCCCATTCTCTCTCTCACTCCTCTTAATAAAAACATTCTGAGTTTCTCTATCTCTCTATATCTCGCTCTCTCTCTCTCCTTCTTTAACTCATATTTGTGTATACATATTAAAGAATGGAGAATCATATCATTGCCTTCGTGACCGCCGTTTCTGCTAATATGGCATCGATGGTGTTCAAAAGGGTCATAAATTCACCGGAGGCCATCGTGGTGGCCGGTGCAGCCACACCGGCGGCGGAGTCCGCCAAGATTGCTTCCAGAGCCTCTACAACAAGTTCGAACGTCGTATCCGTCATGATGCTGACAGTGGGTATAGGTACCGCCTCCGTGTTGATTTATTTCGCGAGAAGAAACAAGGAGAAAAAGAAGAAGAAGAAGAAAAAAGAAGAAAGAAGAAGCAGGAGATAAAGACGCAGCAGCTGGGAATATGGTTCTTGCAATTGATTTACCGTCGAATAATCTTTCGAGTCTTTTGCCATCTCGGAAGCTTTATTGCTCTTGAGTACCGGTTATGGTTCTTGCAATTGATTCTAGGAATTTTCTAACGTTTCGAGTAACGGTTTGGAAGGAGAGTTTCCGGAAGCTATCGGAAGTTTGCCCTACCTCAAAGTGCTCGATATTTCATTCAATAAGTTAAATGGCGAGATAACATGTCACGGATGTTGGATTTTTGATCTTTTGTAATCATCCAACAAAAGATCAAGAATCCAACATCCAAACGGATGTTGATCTTTTGTTGGATGATTACAAGTGAGAATCCTACCCCTATTTATACTAGATCACCTCTTTAATGGACGGTGGAGATCTATTTGATCTAACGGCTAGAAGTTATTCACTAGAACACTCCAAAATATTCCTCCATAATATCTACAAGGAAGTTCTAGAAAGCTTTTTTAGAATTCTCCAAGAATCTCTACCTATCTCAATACATTTGGGCCAACTTGTGCCTAAGTCTATTTGAGTTAAGTTTTGGGCTCATTAACTTCCCAACCCAAGGGAAACTGACAAAGGGTTGGGCCAAAACTGGCCGGTCGTGACATCCTCCCCGCCTAATTCGGCGACGTCCTCGTTGCTTTGAACAAGTGGAGACGATCTTGAAATTGCCACAAGTCTTCTTTAGTCTCCCGCATCGGACTCGGGTAAACCCTTTCCATTTGATGAGGTATTGTATACTCGATGGAACACCCTTACGTCGCTTCAGTTGTCGGCCGAGCAGTTCCTCGATCTCTTTATCATATGACTTGGTCATGATGTATGGTGCTCGGTGTGACTCTCCTCGGCTTGGGTCTTCCTTGTCTTCGTTATAAGGCTTCAACATACTCACATGAAAGACCGGGTGAATTTTCAAAGAACTTGGAAGTTTTAGGCGATACGAGACTTTACCGACTTTGACGATCACCGGGAATGGTCCTTCGTACCTCCGCACAAGTCCCTTGTGCATGCTCCGCAACGCCTTGAACTGTTGGGGCAATAGTTTCACCATCACTTGGGCCCCAACGTCGAATTCCCGTGATCGTCGTTTGTCGTCCGCCCATTTCTTCATTCGTCGCTAGCCTTCGCAAGGCACGCCCCGGTTAAGTCGGCTTGTTCCTCCCACGACTTAGCCATCTTCAATGCTCCGGGACTTCTTCCATCGATTGCTGTAGCCAAAGTGTGTGGCGTAAGTGGTTGTTGTCCCGTTGCAGACTCGAATGGCGTAAGTGGTTGTTGTCCCGTTGCAGACTCGAATGGACTCCTCCCCGTGGCTTTACTCCGCTGCAAGTTGTAAGAAATTTGAGCCACGTCGAGGAGGTTTGCCCAATCTTTTTGATTCACTCCCACAAAGTGTCGTAAGTAGCACTGGCGTTCACCATTTCCGTTTGCCCATCGGTTTGGGGGTGAAAACTCGTCGAGAAGCAAAGCTCGGACCCCAAAAGCTTGAAAAGTTCCGTCCATAATCGCCCCGTAAAGCATGGGTCTCGATCGATTATGATGCTCCTCGGTAATCCATAACTTGATGGTTTTAGAAGCCATCAATAGGAAATTGTTTTTTTTTCGTTATGAGAAATATGGGCACACGAAGGCCCGTCGCATGCTTCGAGTTTCGATTCCCCCGATTCGCAAGAAGCTCAAACCCAAGTGAGTTTTGATAAATTTCGACATGCTATATATTATAACCAGAAAATTCAGATTTGTTTTTATTTATTTATTTTTTAATTTTTAAAACAGGGTTTTGATGTTCCTTGGTGGAAGAGAATCACGGGGATGAAGTTAACATGCACGGTAAAAGCTCGCCTTCTTCGTATGATGAATCGAGACCCGAGTCGATGTTTAGTGAAAATAAATATGTTTTTTATAGTATACTATTCATCTTAATTGAATAAAAGTATATGTTTATTGAAATTTATCGAGAGAAAAATACATCGAATTAACGAATAATGAAAGCAATGGACCAGAATATCAAGGCACATGCTCATATTATATATATGCTGTTTACTTGGATTTTCATTCAAGACAAGTGACAATTATAAATAAATAAATAAAATAATATAAAATACTTGTCGGGCCAAGGGATGGGGGTCCTGGGGCACGTGAAATTATTAGTTATGGCGAATTGCACTTTAACCCTTGAACTATTCATTAACTCAGTTTTCACTCTCAGAAAAAATTCGAAAGTTATCATTTTGTGTAATGGAACATCATTTTACATACAATTTCACAAAACAAAAAATAATAGTATAGAGTTTATGATTAGAGTAGTTGTAAGTAAGTGTACATTTGGTTAATTAGTCCAATAAATTTTTATTGGACTAATTAAAGAGTTAAAATGTTGATATCAACATCCATTTATTCATATATCCGTTTTGCCTAGTCATCGTCTCCGGATTCTTCTTCGAGAATTTCGCCAGTACATATTATAACGAAAATCACGAGCATTTCATACTTGGTACGATACTAATTAACACGTACCAAATGAATCAGTATCAGTGTCAATATCAACATCCATTTATTTATACTATACTAATCGGCACATAGGAACTCAAACATATCTTCTACAAAATACAAGTTTCGATTTATATCACAAATCCCTTTTGCCTAGTCATCATCTCCGGTTTCTTCTTCGGAATTCCACATGTAGGCCTCTTAACCGGCCATTCAAAGAATCAAGCAAACAACATTAACATATAAACATAGGCTAAAATCAAATCAAATCAAATAGTACTAGGTAAGGTATTAACTAAACATCATAGTACTAGCTAATATATGTAATATACTTACCATATACCAGTCGTCCCCATCGAATAAACGAAGGAACGAAATGAGTGAAGAGTTTGATTGCATTCGTCACATAGTCTTTATCTCCCTCTCGATTCTTTTGCACCAAAACCTGACTATATATCGCCACATACCCCATCAACGCAAGAACCGCAGCACTTACCTAATTATTACCAAACAAAACAACAATGACAAATTCATCATTTAACATATGTATTCCTACAATAATATTTGAATCTAAAAAAAAAAACATGCTAAAAATAAAATAATTACCAGAGATAGCAAATTTGTGTCCCCACCAAATTGAATGGAAGCTATAGTTCCCCAGAGCAGGAGTATCGGAATAGAGAGATACGTACCACTAGTGCAAAATAGGTCCAACGATCTCATCCACACCGACGCAGCCCAATAACACCGAAACCCGAGTGAAATTCCCACTAGTGCAGTCATCACATAACTTCACAACATCGAAACATATAATGTTAAATTTTTCAAGATTTATGTATAAATGCACATATATCACTTAATCTCACGAGCAACTTCAATATTATATATACGAGGCCATGAATACACTTCAACAAGATATATATATAATAGGAGTAAATGTTGCAAGAAAATGGACAAATATTATGCATATACACATGATTTCGGTTAGCTTCTTAGAAGGATCTAGAACATCATAGATTTCTACAAAAGAAACAAGGTTTTGATGAGTTCATGTAATTAACTAGGTGACGTAAATTCATGACCGAATTTGGATATTTAATTTACCCTGAATCGATGCGGACGAGCCAGGCAACCCAGGGACCAAGAGATGCACCTCCAAAGAATGATCCAGTAATCAAGATGAAGGCCCTTATCTCCTGCGAATTAATTAAACTCATTACATTTTTAATTTAAATATCTTATTCATCTAATTAAATGAAGATTATTGGTTTTATATAAAGTTTGAATGTATACATAAAACCGCCTGGGGACGAAACATAGTGAAAGGATGGCTGCAAAAGAACCGATTGCGGCGGAGGAGCCTCCGATTGTCTCAGCATCGCGAAAGTAGAACCCGAAGGCCGAAGTTGTGAAAGCGAAACTAAGTAGCATGTAAACCTGTATTATAATACATGATAGAATTAATTTAACAGTGCATTTTCAGGAAATTAAAAACTCAGTCAAAATCATACGAGAAACGAAAAGCCGGACGTACATTATATATGTATATATATCTCCGTTGTCCGGAGCTGATCAGACATAATTGCATTCTAGTTTTCTTCAAATTGAATATAGTAAGAAATAATTACCGGGAACATAAAATTCGTATTTCCGGAAATAATTCATGATTCGAAATCACGAAACACGCAAACGTGCTATACTTGTCTGTTCATGTTTTCAATTGCGGCAGAAAACACTCTAAAATATATCATAGGTGAAACAAAAATTCCGACATACATAAATTTATCCAGAGCTGAGATATCATATAACTGCATTAATCTATTTATTTTCTTCAAATACCGTAATAAATAATTAACTCGATTTTGTTCAATTGTATTAAATCGGTAAAATTGAAGAAATTGCAAAATCACAGAGGATCGGAAACAAAAATTCCGACATACGATTAACATATTTTCTCTCACTTCAGGCGAAATTTCAATCAAATATCTCTACGGTTCCATTTGATCCAATTCGCCAGTTTGGAATCGGGAAAAAATTGAAGAAATTGAAAGTACGTACCAGCTGCAGGAACTTAAGGGCGACAGGCGGGAGTTCGTTGAAGCTCCAGCTTTCACCATTCCATTCCCCGTGGAAATACGCTCTCACTGTATCAACTGTACGGCGTTTCACCGTAGAGAACGACATTGTGGATTTTCCTGGTTTTTCTCCCAATGTGAAGATGAAGACAGAGCAGAGCAGAGCAGAGCGTGTGTGCGTGTAAGAAGTGAGGCGGTAAGGAGGAGCAGCGTGTGTTTGTATAGGTGTACTGTACGGTAGTTTGTTAGAGTCTTAAAATACCAATTTACCCCTAATAAGGGGTATATTGCTTTTCTTTTTACGGGTGATTTTAATTTGAGGTTAGTAGGGGTAGTTTGTGGAAAAGGAAAATGTGAAAGTTTAGGCGGGAAAGGAATAAGTTCTCCCTTTTTATGATCTCCGCCACGTGGAATTATTTAGTTACGGCTAATTGTACTTTAACCCTTGAACTATTCATTAACTCATTTTCACTCTCAGAGAAAATTAGTAAGCTATAATTGTGTGTAATGGAACATCATTTTACAGACAATTTCATTTAAAAAAAATGATGATAAAGTTTAAGGGAGTAGTTGTAAGTGAATGTACATTTCCAATAATTTTTTGGACCGATTCGTAATTATAAGAAAATCGAAATACTGTCTTATTCATTGAATAATTACGTATTCATACAATTGAGTTATCATATATTATAATTATATTGACAATCAAACGATGTCAAAATGTATATATGCTCATAAATGAAAATTCAAAACCAACTTATCTTACTTAGACTTAACATCATATTGCATACTATCACTTGTAGCTAAAAAAACAATTACGAATATTCAACGATGCAGAAAACATATATAGTAGCTAAAAAGTCACAAGTACTTCACACGCTAACATGTACCAAAATGGATTGGTACCGATTTCAATATCACAACTTGTTTATTTATACTATAAAATCTAATTTCCCTGTCATCGGTTCGACAGTATCAGTTTCCTGCCGTCGTACTTTCTCGGTGACCTCGCACAATTGCAAGCCATCTCTCGAATTCCCTCAGTTGCATAATTTTCAAAGAATCAAACTTATTTGAACAAGACGACCGGAAGCAAATTGGATTGAAGAATAGGCAAGTATTTTGTGCACAAAGAGGGCTAATTGTTGTTAATTTAGTCAAGAACAGAGAATTATTAAGTATTGCTCCATTAAATTAAGTAACACATTGTACCAATTAGCATGAAATTAACATAGAACACGACCAATTAATAAAATTAATTTGTTTAGTTTATTCAAAAAAAAATTAAAAAAATTAATTAATTTGTTTACCAAGTACAAATTAAAGTCGCGCTTCCCAATAACGATTTCAGTAACTGAAGATATTTTAAGGCTGCAGATATTTGCAAGACGAAAATTACTAAGTGCAAGACCTTACTTCATGCAAGACCAAAATATAAATAAATTTACTAAGATCAAGACTGGAAATTACAAATATAACCCCAATAATAATTTAGATATTATTAATTTAAATTAAGTTAATTGCTATTGCAAGACCAAAAAGAAATACAAAAAAAAGAATAAAAAAAAAAGAAAAAAGAGAGGGAACTCACTCACCCAACAAAACACCAACATCTTCTTCTTCACCCTCATTTTACACATTTTTTTCCACAAAAAAATCTTCCATATTCTCCAAAATCCTTATCACATAAAACCCTCAAATCTTACTAAAACTTGAAAAGAAGGACATTATGGATACACAAGACATAAATATGGAGGATTCTAAGGTCGAAGAACACAAAGATGTAAGAAATATTGTACTTTGTGATCGTTTTTCTCGTTTTTCGCACCTCATTTCACGTACAAAAAATTCGACATGTACAGGTCGAAATATCCGCTTTATATCGACACTGCAGTGTCGAAAATTTCAAAATAATTCGACACTCATTAACTGTCGAATTATATTGAAATTATCGACATTCTGGTGTCGATATTAAGCGGATTTTTCGACGCTAGTGTGTCGAATTATCACTGTTTATCACATTTATTTCTCAAAAAAAAGTTAATTCAAAAAGTAATTTTTACTTGCTTTTCGTGAGATTGTTGTGGCGGGGTTGGGGCAACAACGGAGTTCAACGGCGGTGGACTTCAACGGCGACGGCGACGGCGATGGGGTGACGACGACGGGCGACGGCGACGGGCCGACTGGGACGGCGATTTTTTTCCTGCACTTGATTTTTTTTGTTTTCTTCTTCCAATCTTCCCTCCTCGTTTTTCAATTGTGAATTCAATTTCTTTTTTTTTTTTTTTATTAATTTTTCTTTTTTAAATTGGTCTTGCAAAAGGAAATCAATAAAATAATTTTTTTTTGTTTGTATTTTATTAAGGTTATTATAGTCTTTTTATACTGAATTTAATAAAAAAAAATAATTTGGTCTTGCTCTAAGTAATTTTCGTCTTGCAAATAGTCGCTGCCTATTTTAATGGCCGCTGCTGAAGTGCGAAGTCTCATCCCCAATTTTCCAGTACAGTTACCTTCTTCTCCACAAGTACCAAATAATCCAAGAACCCTAAAATTCAAAATCACAGTTATCAATTGCGATATACAGACACAGTAAACAAGGCACAAATCGACTGTAAAACAAATGCAATCGCCATGTATAGACGCCTGCAAAACGGCCTTCAGCAGCAGCATCTTCCAGAAAGGTCTCCGCCGCCACCAATTCCTCGGAAATCCGACTGATTGTCGCTCGATTCTCTCTTTTCCGACGCGCAGGCGGAGCTCACATCAATTCATATCGTGCAATTTTAACGGCGGAATCAGTCCCCGTTTGGATAATTCTGAAATTAATTGCAGAAGAGTGGAAGCGCGGGCGAAGGGGAAGGAGAACGTGTGGAGTATAGACAACAACGAGGTGCCTAAAATCGACAAGGAGAAGAGTAGAATTAGGAGGAAGAAGAAAAGGGGAGGGAAGAGAGTGAGGAATGTTGCAAGGAAAGGTGATAGAGTTCTGGTCTCTGGTTCGATGTTCATGGAAGTTGAAACCGTTTTACAAACGCAGGTACTTTTGGATAATCTTTCGGAATCGTTCGCATTTGCTGATTTTGCGCCGGAATTTTATTTTACTGTTCATATTGTTTGCTTGTGTTCACATAGGTTTTATGTATGTTCCTGATTCTGTTTTTGCTATGTGAATCATTTAGTGAATAGAGTCTGACCACAGTTAACCTGAGATTTTGCGTTTCGTGGTATCCGAATTACTAAGTAGTCGCATTGAATAATGAATATGTCCACTCGATGGAAATTGGAAATTGAATTTTCGTATCAGTTCAATAAACGAGAGTGTATGATATTAAACAGTTTTGTCTGCGTGAAGTTGAATAACAAGGTGTCATGGTTACCTTTGCAGGATCCAGTTATTATTCCTGCATGGTATACGTTTGCAAGTAGTGTCAGTGGTATATGGAAGGGAGTGGGAGCAGTGTATTCGCCCATTACCGCAGAAATGGAGCCGATAGACATTGGAAGTAGGAATCAGAACTTATTCGATTGTTATACTCTGACACGTATCGAGGCGTTGCCATCTACTTCTGGGGATCAGAGTTCTAAAATACATCGCACGGTAAAATGGGTCACGTTGAACCCTTGTGGTGAAGCTCCGCATAATGGAGATGGTCTTGGAAATAAAAGACAAGATGAATCTTTGCCGAAAATTGAATCGTTCGACTTTGGAAAAACTGACGTGATGGAAGAAGATGTTATGGGGATGGAACCTGGTCTTGTTTTCTTTGAGGTAGTAACCAATTCAACTTCTTATGAGCTGATTTGTAGTCTTCTTATTTCAGTATTCGCATAATGAAGCTTAATTATTGTCCTGGAATGAGATTAGCACTAATTATAGACAAATATGTTTTTGTTGCATTATATTATTCGTATGGTCGAGTTTTTATTGTAATATTTCAAGAATGAACTTTCAGGATGGATCTTATTCCAGGGGCCCAATGGATATTCCAGTAGGTGAAATCGACGATTCCAAATATTTCCTTTCCCCAACTTTCAAGTTTGAACAAGTATGTTTTTCTCTTGCCTTAACGTTTGTTTTTATTGCTTTTGTTTTTTAAACGGCCATCTTTTTTATTCTAAATGATATAAACTTAGCCGTGGCAAATTTTGCAGCTAGATTTGGTTTCCACTCTATTGAGTGGTGTAATTTGTAATGAGAACAAATACACTAATTTAATCTGCTCTATACGTTCCCTTTTGTAGTGTTTGGTTAAAGGTTGCCACAAAAGACTGCGTGTTGTTCACACCATAGAATTCAGTAATGGGGGTTCGGATATCCAAATAATGAGGGTTGCTGTTTACGAAGAAGAATGGGTTAGTCCCTCCAATATCCCCGACACCAGGTATCGAATCTGTCACACTTACAGAGAATATTAGATTTGTTCATGCATTTCAAAATTCTATCTGTGAAGTTATTTTTCCAAATGCAACCTTCCTCGTTCTGCTTTAATGTATCGTAATTAACATGTTTGCTGTGACAGCGAGTTGGAGCTAGATTTGAAGCCGTTTTCTCAGAGAAAAAGGGTCCAACCATTAGAGCTAACAGGCTCGTGGAAGGTATTTGAAGTGAGCGCCACACCTATATACGGTGAAGATATAACAACAATCGAGGAACAAAACAGCACACCTTACGTATATCTGTGCACCGAAAACCTTAAAAAGAGAAATTTGCCAGAAAATGTCGTTTATTTTGGAGAGGAAGAAATGCTGGATTTGCAAGATGTTTCAGTTTTGTGGCTACCTGGTGGTGTGACCGCCTATGTGGATGTGAAAAAAGACGGCATTCTTTGTATAGGCGTTGGGTGGTATTCAGACGAAGGAATCAATCTTGTAATGGAAAGGGACTACGGATTAGATGGGAAACTTAAGGAGGTTCGATCCAAGTCTGAGATGAAGAGAAGATGGAATAATCCTCCACCTATGTAAGTTCTTCTCCAATTTCCTCGTCTCGGGATATATTTAGTAATTAATTTTAGTGTGTGTTTTTTTATATCAAGAAATTAATCGAAATTGCTTATGCGTGTTTTTTATATCTAAAAAGTGTTTTTTATATCAAAAAAGTGTTTTTTATATCAAAAAAATGAACCGAAATTTCTTACTTTAGCACTACTTGGCCATGACCATGCATCCAGTTGCAATGGAGAAATCAGAAATTTCTCTATATTCGGAACAGTTCTAGCTTCCCTATTTTTCTTCTTTCTTTACTCCCAATTAAGTTTTCGTGTTTTGTTGTAGTGAATTATCTACATAGATTGTTTTAATTTTTAAATATATATATATATATATATATATATATATATATATATATATATATATATATATATATATATATATATATATATATATATAGACACACACACACACACACACACACACACACACACACACACACGTATACATAAGTAAATTGAGAGCAAAGATGACATTTTCATCTTTTTTCTGGGCTCAAAGCTGACCAAAATAATATCTTCATATTTGCTACTTAAAGCAATTAAAATGTAAGTCGTATATAATGTTTTTTAATAAAATATTTGGTTCGTTTTATTTATTTATCTATTTAAATAATAGTTACGACTAGAATTAGAATAGATGAACATGGAGAGATCATTAGATTAATATTCCTTATAATAAGATAAAAAAAATGGTTGAGATATTTGACTTTTCATCATCATTGACAGGGTATTAGGTGGAGTTGGCACCTAATTAATTTATTAATAACAAACGCGGTCTTATTTTCTAATTTTTAAATATTGGACAAATTACGGCCACCCTGAGGTTGGCTCTAATTACGAAAAAACCCTTCATGTTTGGAAGATAACAACCATATCCCTCAATTATGTATTTTATCTTACGAAAAAACTATTTATTTCAGTAGATAAAGTTGACACTGTAGAGATGAATGTGTAAGACAATACAAAATTGAGGGGTTGATTGTAACTATTCCAAATATAAGAGGGTGTTCGTCGTAATTTGAGCATAGCTCAACGGATTAGCCGTAATTTGCCCTTAAATATTTGGTCCCTATGAAACAACTTTAATCGGTTAGAAAGAGAGATTTGTGTAACATTTTACTTTTTAACAATAAGAAATACCATTTATTGAATAATCTCTCAATTTACATAAACATAATAGAAAACAAATCCTAACGTGCATAAAGTGTTATTCAAAAGCAACCAATTATAATAGTAATTAAAAAAAAAATTAGCAACATGAGAATCAAACAACGTGATCACAAATCAAACCCAAACAAAAAAAAATATATTAAATAAAAAAAAAATAAAAAAAAAATAGCACTGCCTCTTGCCTAGCCCATCAACCCAAACACAGCCACCAAAACAACTGATAATCCAGCCACCAATCCAGTACTCCTGCCGCTCAAAGCCGCGGCGGCACCACCACTCGGCGGTGGGGGAGCAGATCCTGTGCGTGGCGGAGTTCCGGGGGTCGCCGGAGTTGTAGGAGTTGTAGGAGTAGCCGGAGTGGTGGGAGTTCGTGTGGGTGGTGAAGGGGCGGCGCCGCCTGCGGGCGGTGGTGGGGAGGCGGGAGTGGCGGACGCGGCGGTGACGGTGACAGCCAGTTTCTGACCGCGAGCGCAGTGGCCATTGGTGACACAGATAAAGTACCTCGTACCGGCTTCGGTTAGGTCAATGGTGGTGGGGCTGGTGGCGGAGGAGGATATCGGGCTAGTGGTGCTGCAGCTCAGATAATCGGCTTGATTTACTTCATCCACCGTGTGGGAGGGACCATAGGTGAACACTGAAAAATCATCATCATTAAAGATTAATTCATTATTAATTACTTCTTTTAAATGTTCATTAGAGTTGCATCCAATGTTTGTTAAAATTCATGAATAAAACACTCTCACACGACGTTCGATGTAGTTGATTCAAGTTGGATTAGAAAGCTAATTTTGTGAACCGCAAAATTTGAGTTTTGAATTTTGTCAAATCCGAATAAGAAAAAATGTTCGAAACACATTTGAGAATTTGGAACTGTATTAGTAAAATTGAAACGACATTTGCGACTTCAGATATTCCAATTACGAACCCAAACAAAACCATTCCGTCACCTTTTTATTTATTTATGATGGAATCAAGAAAATATCTACCAAGATATAGCAAGATAATGTGATTGGCGAAAACTTACGAAGGGAGTCGTCCGTAGTAAAAGTCTTGCCGGCGTGCCAGGTGGTGTAGTCGAAACCAGTACTCCAGCCTCGTGTGTCGCCGACGGTGTATGTGACGGCTAATGCTGCCGGAGAAATAATGAGAAGAACGAGGAGAACTGTTATTGCTTGAGCCATTTAATTTGATCACTTAATTGTAATATGAAAATTTTATGTTATCTCTCACAACGGAATGTGCAACTTATATAGACAGCTTTTGAAGTTGTAATATTTTTATTTTAATATCAGAGAGATATTCAAATACAGAACAGGTAAAAAAAATTCCAAAGAACCATTCAATCTTGTCTTAAATAAATATATATATATATAAATAATATATATATATAAAATGTTTGGAAAAGGAAGCTAACTTCCACACGCCTGTATACCTAATTCTTTGAATTGTTTTATATTAAGTTATTTGCCATACTAAATGTATATACATAATTTACTCAAAAAAAAATGTATATATATAATAAGAATTTATTTATTTATTATTTTTTTTCTTTTGATTAAATTTAGTTTATATATTTTTTTTCTTAGATATAATGAGCCGAGCCAAGTCAAGTCATCTCATCCTCTTTGCAAAAATGGCTGAGCTGGCCGATTTGTTTGAAAGAATCTTTAGAGATTTTATTATTTAACAATATAATTAAATTGGGTTTAATTAGTACATAATATATATATATATATATATATATATATATATATATATATATATATATATATATATATATATATATAGGGTTATTTAGAATAAATAGAAAAACATTAAAATTATTACAGAGATTAGGTTAACAACTTAACATGATGACATACTTTCTCACTTTTTCTTGGTCAATTTAATGATAGTTTTGGAAAATATTGTCGCGTATTGACTTTATCAAATAATCTTTGCTTGTTCAATTTTTTTTATAATACTTTTTTACCACAAGGAGTTTGTGAAATTGCTATTATTATTTTATTGGTCAACTTTTTAGATTTTTACTTCATTTGTGTAGAAAATGTGGAAATACTATTAATATTTTACAGGTAAATTACAGCTTCCCTTGATCCTGAAGTAAGTTTGAATTATGAAAAAAATTCCTCATCTTTAGATAATTACAACCAGCTCCTCAATTATGTATTGTCGTAATATCCATCCTAACAATGTCGGATTATGCAATAAAAGAGGATTTTTTTATAAGATAATACATAATCGATGTTTTTTTTTTTTTTTAATTTGACTTTACTTCAGATTTGCTACTATTTTATTGGTCAACTTTATAAGATATTTTTATTTAATTTGTGGCGACAAAGTGGAATACGAATTATAGAGTCAATACTTCACCAAACCTTAACCAAATCTTAGTTTAACTAAAGTTTTCATGTGGAGATTTTTAGGTTGGTCTATTTTGTCAAATCTTGGAATAATTTATTATTACACAATATAAAAATATCAATTAGAAACTATATAAAATTATTGCGAGAATATATATTTTACTTTTGTCCTATTTACATGTTATGGTTTGCAATAAATGAATAAATGTAGACTTTTTTTTTATTTTATTTTTTGCCAAATTAAGAACATTCGAAATGTATAGTTTATGGAAAATATAAAGAGTTGTTAAGACTGAGAGAGAGGGAGAGAGATTAATATTTAAGTAGAGTTTAATATGTGGAAGTTAGCCAATTGCACTGTGGAGAAATATTCAACCTACTACCTAATCTCGTATGTATTTTTTTTTTAAAATATATTAATGCTAATAACTGGTCAATTTTTTAACCTAAAGTCAAAAATATTGTTGTGAAATTATATATCAAGAGAAACAACTATATGAATTCTAATAAAATAATACAATGTACAAGAAAATTAAATTTAATGAAAAACAAAACCACATTGGAAAGGGATCTCCTATGTATTTTATCTGAAAAATAAAATATTATAAATCGATGAAATTCATGGGTGTAAGTTGTAACATAACATAAAACAAACTTTGAGAAAGTACGAATGTGCCCTCGCGTTTGCCTTTCCGGGTCGGGCCCATACGGGGAAAATTGGAAATAAATCGAATCGGGCTTTTTTGTAAATCAAGAAATGGGTCAGCCCGAAACTCAACCCAAACCAAAAAGGCCCTTTTTTCAAAAGAAATGATGGCACTGTTTTATTATGTGATTTTAAAAAATAAATTCATAGTCACATTCCTTTCTGGTTTTATGGAGTTAATTGTAATGTTTAACAATGCATAAGGTGTTTTATTGTAACGTTTCAATATGTATATATATATATATATATATATAACTCGGATCACGTAGGATACACGGTCAAACTCAAGACAGGTGAGATTTTTTTGTAATTATGAAAACATGGTGAGAATTTTTCGTAATTACGCCTTTACCTCAAGGGGGTTCTCGTAATTTACTGAAAAAGGGGAAAAAAAGCCATTGATAAAATTAGTAATAATAATTTAAGATATTTCATTTTTTAAAAGAAGTCCGCCTAATAGATACATTTCGCAATATCTATGATTTGGAAATATATGAAAACCTTGTAGTTAATTGGGGACCCTCCAGTTACATAAAAAGAGGAAACAAAATGATAAAGAGTACAAACATATTGGTCATAAGGGCATTTTCGACAAAATGCTCAAAACCATCAACGAAAGTCGAAACCAGTGACCGCTTCCCTAGTTTATTTACCTGGTTTTACATCTGGTAGTGGTTTTCCAAATTTCCCAAGATTTCCAAATGAACGTATATATAAAAATATAATCCTAAACGAAACAAATATGTATCATTTTTTTTCATGGGTGAAAATTAAAAAAAAAATGATTTTTATAAATAAATAATTTCCAATTTTTTATTTGATTTTAATTTTTGGAAATCCTAATTATACTTTTTATATTATTGTTTTATAATATATACACATTTGAACAAAAAAAAACAAATTCTTCCAAACTCAGTGTTATTTCTTGATCCCACCGACTCGATGCGATTTTAACTTTTAATTTTGGAACTCATTTTTCTTTCCAATATTCAAAATTCCGATATTCTTCAAAATTCCGATATTCCAATTTTGGAACTCATTTTTCAAAGTGCTAATATTTGATATTGTTTTCACTTCTATATAAAATATATCAATTTAAAACTAAAATTAAGCAGCCTTTTCTTTTTTCCTAGTGAAAATATAAGAAAGTGTGCACTACTAAAATAAGTATGATACATCACCAGTAACAAAATCAAGCTAACTATCAAACAAAAGAAACCCTTACTTTTTAATAAATACAACATAGCCCCTCAAATTTAGTGTACTTCCACTCCGTGACGCGATTTCGATAAATATCAGTAATTAAGTAATTAAGACATTATAAATTTAATATTTGGGGGCCCAAGGTTAAGAAAATTATAAAAATATCTACTTAATCATTAATTTTAAATTTAATTTTGAATTGATGTTCCAAAATATTATATATAATAAATTTTAAAAATAAGTACCGATACATAAAGTGTATATTAAAATATTTGAGGGCCCTAAATTTTCGTAAAAATTCGGGAGCCCTAAGCGACCGCCTACATCGCCTCCCCTCAGAACCGGCACTGCCCATGGTATTCCACTTGTTAAATAATCATACGCTGATTAGGAAGAGGAAATTTTTGAAAGCAAAAGGACGAAGGGAGTCATGTGCTATATATTGAAAGTAGAAGGAGGTCATGTGAGTTCAAACCCCCGGGGGTGGGGGTAAATGCTATTTACTCCTTTTTTCATTCAACATTTATAATTAGAAGCCCGTACGAGTTGGTATAACAAACGAGCTCAATATATTTAATAATAATATAAAGGGAAAAAAATGGGTTGGGGGGTGGGTGGCAACTCCCACTATCGCACTATAGGTCAGTCCATGTTTACATTTTCGTGTGTATTGCAAGCTATTGCACGAGAGCAGAAGATTACCTGGTAATTCATTCGTCATCGAATAGATAAATATAAGATTCATAACAAGAAATCTCAATGAAATCACTACTTATTTCAGTGCAATAAATTCTATTTTATTTTATTTTTCCAAGTGGGAGAAGTGGCTTACTTACACCTTTTTGTCCCTTTCCCCATCACACATTAATGAAGCGAAAAAAGTCGAATTAATGCAGCCAAACAAGTCGCGCATTATCATGACAAAGGATTCATCCTACATTCAGTAGTATCCTATATTCAATTCAACTCTCTGTACAAGAAAACACTTGTCCTTACATTAATTAACACGTCGATTGCATAATACTTACTTGTAATGTTTTCGGCTTTATAAATAACGGGCAAAACTCTATCACTTTCATCAACTTGTCATAAAACCAGTAACTTCGAGAAATACTAAGAAACCAAACAAAAAAAAAACGAGATTTGATTATGGAAGAAAAGAAAGGTACCTCAAAATGTTCTTTCACGAGTGCAACGACACTTTCACAAATGGGCATAAACAGTGTTCCCGATTGTTACATACTTCCTCAATCACACCGCCCGACCCTTGACCATGGCCCACATTCCTCCACCGTATATTTGCCCGTTATAGATCTTTCCTCTTTAGGAAACCCTTTGCTTCGATCAACGGTTATAGAACAAGTGCATGTGGCATGTAAGGAACTAGGTGCTTTTCAGGTACATTACTTATTAACAAACTATACATATAGTTGCATAAAATCAGTTCAACTATAAAACGAAGTTTTCCAAGAAAGTAATTACTAGGCAGAGTATTCTTTGTATTGAATATATTTATTTCTTCACTTTTTTTTTTTTTTCCTTTTTTTTACTACGTGCATGAGCAGACATGTCGTCAACTTTTTTCTACGTCATGCATGCATTTTTAACGTTACGAAAATACGTACCACCTTATGCAGGTGATCAACCATGGAATTCCGATCCCGATTGTCGATCAGGCACTAGAAGTTGCTGCGGAGTTTTTCGATATGCCGAACGAAAAAAAGATGCGTATTGCCTCTACTGATGCTCGTGAGCCTGTAAGATACGGGACCAGTCTGAATTACATCAATGATAAAGTTAAATATTGGAGAGACTTTATCAAACACTACTCTAATCCAATCTCAAGATGGATCGATTTGTGGCCGTCGGATCCTCCAAGTTACAAGTAATCAACTCACAAAGCTTCTCTTTTTTTTTTTAAAGTAAAACGGAGAATATTTATTCTCGAAATCTAATGTATTATTTTTTGCAGGGAGAAAATGGGGAACTACGCAAAGGCTGTGCATATCTTGCATAAAGAGCTAATGGAAGTATTATTCGAGAGCTTAGGTCTAAAACCAGACTACTTACAGAACGACATCGAAGAAGGCTCACAGGTCATGGCAGTAAACTTTTATCCTGCTTGCCCAGAGCCGAATCTAACACTAGGCCTTCCCCCACACTCGGATTATGGACTGTTAACCATTTTACTCCAAAATCAACGGGGCTTAGAAACTATGGACAACGACGGAAAATGGCAATCCGTTCCTGTAATAAAAGAAGGGTTGGTGGTTCAGTTGGGCGATCATATGGAAGTACTGAGTAATGGCCGATACAAAAGTGTCGTACATCGAGCATGCCTTAACTCGGAAAAGAGGCGTCTTTCGATTGCAAGTCTTCACAGTTTGGAAATAGAGAAGAAAGTAATACCTGCTCAAGAACTTGTCGATGAGCAACATCCGTTGGCCTATGAAGGAGTGAGCTTCGGAGACTTTCTGCACTTCCTTTCCAAAAACGACATCCTGGAAGGAAGATACATCGACACGTTGAGAAAAAATCCACAGATAGATGCATAAGAATTTTGTTTTATCGTTTTTGTTTCCTTCTGAATTTACTAGTTACAACATATACACTGACGTGTATGAATAAAAATCACTACAGTTTTGAATGTTCTTTGAGTGTAAAGTAAAGCATGTCTCGGATAAAAAGACCTTTGTGTGAATTGGTGAGAACCCGGTGAATATAATTGAAACCCGTGCAAATATCAAGAAAGTGAACATTGAAATACATGCAAAATATGGTAATAGGTAGCATTTATTTACGGAATTTTATTTTATCATGTAGATTAAACATTACTCTTTGCTGGGAAAGCCACGAAGTTTCTAACCATACGAATCATTTAAAAAAATGGAACTCAGAACATATTGTTACGGAATAAAGGATCGAAAGATAAGTCATCTGTATTTCAGTCTTTTCACTGCTTATTTGCTTTTACATGCATTCTTTTTGCAAAATACCGGAGAAAGTAAAGCTTTAGTTGTTAAATGAGTACTTCTCGTATTAGAACTTTCTTGGTCTCGACTGTTTTAATAAAAAAAATTGCAGTTACCAACCATCAACGCTAGGTTCAAAAACGAAACAATAGTTGAGAAGGAAATAAATGGAATATTCTTATACAAATATATCAAAAGATTGCTGTGACTGAGCTACACACACCATCTACAATAGATTTGTTTATTTAATTTTTTTTTATAAAAGAGAGAGAGAGAGAGAGAGAGAGAGAGAGAGAGAGAGAGAGAGAGAGAGAGAGAGAGAGAGAGAGAGAGAGAGTAGTACGAAACCTGAGGCTCAAACTTGAAGACTGCAACCAAGTGACATCCCTCTTAATTCTCACTGAAACAAGGGGCGTGCATTTTCATTTCAGATACTTTATTCAAGAGAGAAAATGTGCAAAACCGGTATTTGCCTCTCCCATTAATATAAGCTCGAGGCGGTTGAGGGGTGTACGTGGTGTGACGCACTTGATTTGTTAACAATTTGTCTTCTTCGGGAAGTAAAGCAAGATGAACGCGCTGTTTGACTTTGAATATAAATAATATCCATTACTCTTAACCTTCCAACAGAAACAGCTGCAACAATTGAAAAACGACAGATTTCCGTGACGAATATAGCATATGATCTGCCACTACAACATCATTCTTTGTTGCGAGATTTCAGCTTCTAGCGTCACGGATTCAAAATTTTCGACACTTCGAGGGTGAACACGCTTCCCGATTATTTGGAGGCTACAAATATGTCTCATCAAATTTTACCTTCTCATTTTGGACAGTAAACTTAATATTGTCGTCTTTTTCTAGAAATGTGCATACAATAATTGGAAGTTTGGTTAAAAAACTTTCTATATTGAAGTTTTCCCATATCAAATCACATGTTGTGCAGGCAAATACAATTCATACCCTTTTTTTTTCCGTAATAAAGAAAATCGCAGCCAACCATATAGGTACAATGGGTAATCCTAAGCTCTCGTATAACAGTTTGCAAAGCATACGAGAGACGAAAACTACACTAGGCTAACTATGTGTGAGAAGCTCAACCTAGCGTTGGCATACATAAGTATTAACCACTAATCGAATATCACCAACCGCAATTAACGAAAATCAAACACGTAATCGAACAATTTAAAAAAAAAAATTTAACAAAAACCACATGCGTTGATTCAGAATTTACGATTAAAACCAAAAAAAAAGGTCTAATTCCCGAGCAAAAAATCGATTTTCATGCAGTCATTAGCTTTTGATTTTCATTCCGAAACTCAATTGGATGTTGAAAATAAGAAAACCAGCACGTACGAAGGTCATTACCTCATTGTCGGAGGCGGCGCCACCTGTTCCGTCGGCTCGCAGGCCGCAGCGCCATCTCCTCCTCCTCCTCCTCCATGTGTCTTCTTCGGTTTTTCCTTTTTCCAATTTTAATTTTCTTTTCTTCAGCAAATTGTAATTAGAGTTGGGGCCCATATAGATTGGGCTTTTGGTGTTTCTGTTTTAGAAAGTGAATGGGCTCTCTTTATAACTCTTACGATTTATGATTCGATTCATCGACTAGTTTCGAGTTGTTGAAATTTACGATTTATAATTTGATACATTAACTTTCAATGGTTTCGAGTATTGAATTTATCTTCTTAATGACATTATGGTTAAACTCTTACAATATATGATCGATTCATTGACTGGTTTCGAGTTTTGAACTAATCTTCGTAAAGACATTACATTTTTTTGGAAAATTTACCGATTTTCAACAATTTATTACGTTTTATACAACTTTTGTCTCTAGTTCTTATTTGCTTCATCTATTTAATGATCAATTTAATAAAAAAATTATGAATGAGTCTGTATTATTAAATATGTATAAATATTAATGTTGTTACCGATATCACGAATACATTCTATTACAATTACTATTATCATGTATTAAACTAATCATTATTTTTACTTTCGAAATGTTATCACCTGCATCGCACAAGTAAAGAATAAACCCGTAAAATTAGAATTTCTTTCAAGAAGCCCAAGATGGTGACTTAATTCATCTTTGAACTTAGGCCGGACTGCAAACTTGACATTCAAACAACACCAAACTCACTAATTAATTATTAGATGAATTAATTAAATGAGTAAAAATTATTAGCTCTGGATTTAAATAAAAATAAATTGAAATGATTGGAAAAATATCTCTGAATCCCCCCTGTTCAATACCCACGACTCCATACAGATTATACAGCTAAAAAAAATTTCAGTTAATCACAAAATTATTTAACAATATTAAAATAATATTAAAATATTAGATATGCTCATCATCTCCTCGGAAGTGTGAGAAGATAAGGTTGGAGTTTATTGAGAGTTTAATTATCTCCATATTTATCTACACACCTTTAATAAATATAATATAATTAAATTTAGCTATGTATGCTTCGTATCGGACCCGAAACCTGCCCGTTCATAGTTCAAAATGAAATACAAAATAAGGCCCCAAAACGGGCCAAACATAGCCTACATTTATTTTGTAATGCAACCACCAAATAAACTAGGGATAAATCCAAACTCAAATCTTCCTTTGACATATCCCTGAAGATGCGAAAGTACTATACTACCCTTATATGCAATTTTCGGCCAAACTGCATTGAGCATTTATGGTCCTGCATTTATTATTTTCGCTGATTTATTTATTATTATTTTCCTTTTTTTTTTTTTAATTATAAACCTGTTTGTGTTATAAAACTATGGACTTTAGTACATTAGAAAGTATGGTATTGACAAGTGTCCTAGATAGGTGTCACAATTAAATTATAGAAGTTACCTAGTGATGATATGTGTAATGGTGACTAAGGCATTCTCATGCCTATAAATACTTGTATTTTGTATTGAAATGAATGAGATAATATACGACATTTGCTAGCATCTTTCTCTCTACTCTCTCTCTCTCTCCTCACATACTCCCTCTATCTTTCCCACTCACACAATTATATTATATTATATTGTGAATGATATTATATTATATTAATTAGTATATATACATATATACATATCCGTATATCCTAATATATACATACATATGTATATATTAGTTCCACATTAAAAACTAGTTAATATTGATTAATTAATAATATTCACATCATTAGTGTTTCTAATAAAATATTTAATACATTAGCTAATGGGAATTATTTCACAACAGTTTGTTAAATTTATATATATATATATATATATATATATATATATATATATATATATATATATTATTTAATTTTTAAATTTTTTTAATTTTTTTTAAATTAAAAAAAAATAATTTTTTTTTTTTTTAATTTTTCTTTTTTAATTTCCAAAACAGTATGTTTACAGTACTGAAAATAACTACATGTAACTTTATATAATTACAAAGGACAACCTTCCTCTTTATAAGTATTTATAAGTATCAGTGCATGCATTACTACATTCATTGTAACTGTACATAAAGGACAACCTTCCTCTTTTTCTAAATTAAGGATCTATCTCATCTATTTTCTATTTTAAGGAAAATTACCAAATTCCTGAATTGGGTCTGATTTCCAAAACAAAAATAACCTTTTAACTATTCACAACCAAAAAACACCTTTAACTACCAACCCTAGTTAGGAGATTCAACCCTAGTTATAGGAGATTCTGTACATAGTCTCTCTATTATTAGAGTAGATGTCTAGGGTTCGAATCATGTCTCTCTCCTATTTCCCGTTGAATTTCTCAAAAAAAAAAAAAAACATTTCTTCCTAACTATGGAATGGAAAAATTTGTAATATCTATAGTGCACTCGAGGTTACATAAAAATACAAATTACCAATATATCCTCAAAAGTACAGTTCAATTACCCGATAAAGCCGGAGTATCCGTTATTACTAAAAGCAGCCACGTGTTCCCTAATTAGAAAAAAAAACATTTCTAAATTTGGGTTTGAAGGTTTGAAGAATTCGCGTGCAGATTTTGGTAGTGGTGTTTTACGAGGGGATTGATTTTTTTGGCAAACTCCATCGTCATATAGTTTCAATCTGAAGAATAAGTGAAGAGCTACTTGAGGAACCCGTAGAAATAAAAGAAATAACCGAAGATAGGTGTAGTGAATCAAACACTCGTATGATCACGATTAACACCCTCTTAAATGATGAACAATGCAATATAACTCACATACACAACAATTAGTACACAACGGTCATAATTTAGTCCGAAAGAAATATTACACTTAGCCCCTATCATAAAATAATATTATTACAATTGCCCCTGATAGTAGAATTGGTATTTCGAGGAATATTCCACGAATAAAAGAGATTCTGTAAAAATGCACACCATCAAGAGAATGTAAGACTACAACAAACTTCAAATAAATTTATTTTTATTTTGGGAATTATGGATAAGTGAAGGTTTTTTTTTTTTTTTTTTTTTTTTGCAATTTTACCTTAGTTCAGGGGGTTTATCGTAATTTACCATATTTGGTAATTATGGATAGGTGAAGGGTTTTTTTTGTAATTTTACCTTAGTTCAGGGGGTTTATCGTAATTTACCGTATTTGGTAATTCTTACAACTTATAAATAAGGGCAATTTGCTACCATATACCAGGGAAACAAGAAACAGAAAAAAAAAATCAGGTTGGAAAAAAATGGGAGAAGAGAGAAAAAAATACCTCATTCACAAGTGCAATGACAGTTTCACAAATGAGAAGAAGAAATGTTCCGCAGCGTTATATACTTCCTCTCCAACATCGCCCCACACTAACTGACCGTAACCCGATGCAGCAGCATTGCTTCTTCACTAGGCCTTTGCCCGTTATAGATCTCTCCTCGTTAGACAACCCTCTTCTTCGATCACGCCTCGTCGGTCAAGTTTCCCTCGCCTGCAAGGAATTCGGCTTTTTTCAGGTTTTCAAATCCATCTATTAGCATAAAAATATAGTGCGGAATGCAATAAATGTAAGAGGTTAATGTTTTGTGCAGGTGATCAACCATGGAATTCCAGTTTCACTCACAAAAGACGCACTGGATGTTGCTCAAGAGTTTTTCGATTTGCCAAACGAGACAAAGATGCGCCTTGCCTCCGATAATGTCTGCAAACCGGTAAGGTACGGGACCAGCCTAAACCACGTCAAGGATAAAGTTCAATATTGGAGAGACTTCATCAAACACTACTCACAGCCAATCTCTACTTGGATCGATTCTTGGCCATCGGATCCTCCAACCTACAAGTAAGCATCTTACAGTTACACATACCCTAAGCAACCCATTAACCAAAATACTAATGTTTTGGTTTGGCCCCCTTCTCGATTTATTCCCCCATTATGAAATTAAGTTCGTAAAGCTTCTGAGAAAGAAAAAAAATAAAGAAAAAAAAACCCTTCGCTCTCCTTATGAGTTAACTGTTATGGTAGAGCAATCATTGGCCGGTTATAATGTAAATTGTCTCTTCTGAAATATAAACAAACATGCTTTATTTTCAACTATTGTCCTAAAACATATTATGCCTTAGTAAATTGAAATATAGACCCGAAAACGGGATTCTAACTAAAATACTACTAGCATTCTTATTTTCAAGGTTCTAATGTGGTATAATTGTGCAGGCAGAAAATGGGGAAATACACCAAGGCGATAAACGACCTGCACAAGAAACTAATGGGACTAGTATTCGAGAGCCTAGGTCTAAAACCGGACTACTTAAAGAAAGAAGTCGAACAAGGCTCACAAGTCACAGCAGTGAATTATTACCCTTCTTGCCCCGAACCAAGTCTAGCATTAGGCCTGCCACCACACACAGACTACGGGTTACTAACCATTTTACTCCAAAATCAACAAGGCTTACAAATCATGGACAAAACTGGGAATTGGCAATCTGTACCTGTCATAAAAGGAGGATTGGTGGTTCAGTTGGGAGATCACATGGAGGTACTGAGCAATGGCAGATATAGAGGAGTTGTTCATCGAGCGGTTTTGAACTCGGAGAAGAATCGGATTTCGATCGCCAATATTCAGAGCCTTTCGATGGATACAAAAGTGGGGCCCGCTTCGGAACTTGTGGACAAGCGATATCCTGTGATGTATGAAGAAGCGAGCTTCGGAGGTTTTCTCAAATTCATCTCGGGGAATAATATCCGGGAAGAAAAATACATCGACACACTGAGGAAACAAAAATCCATAAGATAGTGATGTGAAATAGAGGGGATGATGCATAAGAACGATCATGAAACATGTAATATTGATCAATAAGTGTCATCAAAGTTCTTTTGAATGCAATCCAATAATTCGAGCAAATATCAGACAAGTATGTATAGTCATCCTCACATAAGTACTAAAATTGTCATCCATAAAATCATAAACAACCAACTGATAACTAAGCCAAACACATGCAATTTGGTCCGATAAATTTTTCTTTTTGCAGATGAAAAAACGGATTGAATTTTCATGGGAGTTTCAGCATTTTGCTTTACACTGCAGCAAAATTATCAGACAAAATTTTGCTTCCCTCCAGATAAAAATGGATTGAGCTTTTCTTTCATCGTTTTGCTTTAAATTGTATCATTATCATCATTTGTCAAATCCGTTGTTCGAGAAACCCTAATTCGGTGTTGGGCGCTAAGAAAACCATTACATACTGATATTTTAATTTTTATTGGGGATTCCATTTGTTTCTGCAATTACGTAATCACATATCGGACTTCACACAAAAAAATGGCACTACGGACTTTACAAAAACCGTATACAACTTAAGTAGTATAGACGAAGGCTTCGTTTGGTTGCCACTGTTAAATTCTACAAAAAAATAGGACTTAGTAACATGTTCGGTTGGCAAGATTCAAACTAAATCGTATCCGATATAAAAGCAGAGGCATGCAATTAAATGTAAATAGCTACCCTACCCATGCGATTAATTTTGTAGGTAGTTACTGAAAAGGAAACATATAAATTTATCCCTAGAATGGTAGGATTTGATTATTGTTAAATTATGAATGTTATTGAGAAACCACATTTAATATTAGATTTTAACAGTTTTTATACTAAATCTGTACAAGAAATAGAACATCTTAGTAACCAATAATTCAGTAGAGAATTAATACAATTCAGTGTACGACAAATCAATCCAATTCATGTAACCGAACGAGACCTAACAATTACTCCGTTTTCATTCAAGATTCAATAACTAGAAACCTCAATAAAATTACTACATTTAAAGTTCTTTATTTTTTCAAGTGGAGAATTGGCTTACTTCCACCTTTTTGTCCCTTTCTCTACGTTTTGACTAATGCAGCCAAAAAAGTCGCGCGTAATCATGACAAGGATTCCCGGGTTTCCTACATTAAATGTACCCCTGTACAAGAAAAACTTCTTACATTAACAAATAAATCCCATAATAATTGTAATGTTTTCAGCTTATAAATAAGGTCAAATTGCTATTATTTTCATCATAAACTAGCCATAAAACCTATAAGTTCGAGAAATACTACGAAACAAAAACGAAGTTGATTATGTAAGAAAAGAGAGATACCTCAAAATGTTCCCTAGTGTTACATACTTCCTCAATCAGAACGCCCGACCCACATTGCTTCACCGTATCTATGCCAGTTATAGATCTTTCCTCTTTACGGAACCCTTTGCTTCGATCAACGGTGATAGAACAAACACATGTGGCCTGTAAGGAACTAGGAGCTTTTCAGGTACATTATTAACTAACTAGAGAAGTTTATAGAAATATTTCCATCATTCAAAGTATCTTTGAATTAAATATACTTATTTCTTTTTTCTACGTGCATGGGCAGATATCTCATCAATTTGTTGTGTAAGTCACGTCATGATCTCATTGCATGCATTTTTTTAATGTCACGAAAATACGCACCACCTTATGCAAGCAATCAACCATGTGATCCCGATCCAACACTAGGCCTGCCCCCAAACTAAGATTATCGATTGTTAACCGTTTTACTCCAAAATCAGCATGGCCTAGAAACCACGGACAACAATAGACAATGGTACTGTTCTTGGTGATAAAAGAAGGGTTGGTACTTCAGACTAGCAATCCTCAACTCAGAAAACAACATCCTAGAAGTAAGATACCTTGATACATAAAGAAGAATCCACATATAGGATTGTTAACGCAAACAGATGCATAAAATCTTTATTGGTCACTGTTCTGAATTTACAAGAGTGTAGCGTCTGACACAGATTCGACATTTCCGACTATTGACGGGTGAACATGTTACCCAATAGTTTGGATGTTACAATAAAGTTCATCAAAATTCACCATTCTATGTTAGGAATGCGACACGAGAAAGGACATTAAACTTAATAATAATTGGAAGTTTGATGCAAAAATTCCTAAATTGAAGTTTTCCCATATCAAATCACTGCGAATGCTCGTAGTAGTCGCCATTTCAATTATTAACCACTAATTCACTATCATTGAACGCAGTTCACGAAAACCAAACACGTAATCCAACAATTAAAAAAAATTAAACTAAAATTAAAAAAAATCACATGCATTGATTCAGAATTTAGTGTGATGAGGTCTAATTCTCAAGCAAGACTTCAATTCTCGTGCATTAACCAGCGTTTCGTTTTTACATTTATAAAATCATTCATGCAAAAACAAACGTACGAATTAGAAAATTATCATTTCAGCTTAATAGATTACGTCTCGGGTTTTGCCCCCTTCCTTATAAGAAAAGGGAAAAGGAAGAATTACATTCTGACAAGCCGAAACGCGCAGCAAAGGCGCAACTTTGAGAAGAAACCCTAATTTGGTGTGGTGTTGCGACTAAAAAAATTAGCACGCGTACAAGGTTGATGCATCACCCGCGGCTTCGTCGCCGTCGTCGACGGCGGCGGCGGCACCACCACCTGTTCCGTCGGACCGAATCACCATTATCTTCTCCTCCTCCATACTTTTTCGATTTTTTTTGTGTTTTTTTTTTAAATCGGGTGATATTATCTGGGCCGGGCTTATAAACTGTATTCAGAGCTACATCAAATTTAGAAATCGAATGGGCCCGGTCTGTTATATATATATAATATTCTTTTTCGTAATAAAATATCATATTTCTTTGAATTTCTTCGAAAGCAAATATACAATTCCAATATTTTCTAACATAATTAACTCTACGTATTAAGTCGTATAGTCTTAAAAAAAAATCAAATATTAATTCCAAAATTTCTGGCTTCAGACTTGTAGTTTTCCACTAGAGATGTGAACGAGCTGAGCTCGTCGAGTTTCTCTTTTTTAGCTATAGCTCGAGTCCATTTTTGTCGAACTCGAGCCAAAACTCAATCTGGGGTTCTTTTTAATTAATATTATTTTTTATTATTAAAATCTATTTAGATTATAATAAAACATTTACCAAATAAACAATAAGCTACAATTATATATATATATATATATATATATATATATATATATATATATATATATATATATATATATATATATATATATATATATATATTATGTTCCTTTTATATTATTAATATACTATTTTATATTTTTGTACCTTACTTAAATAAAAAATAATATACAAAAAATATAAAAAATAAGGCTCGCAAGCCGGCTCGTGAACTTACGAAGAACTAGAAAAAAGCTCGAGTTCAACCCTTTTTCGAGCCGGCTCATCGAGCTCACGAGTCAGCTTAGCTCATTCACCACCCTTAATTTCCACCTTGTTTTTAGTATTTTTTTACCATTAATCTCTAAACATAAGAAATATCATAACTTCCTTTTTCTAAAGTTATAATATATTTAGGATATTGGGAATTCCGGTTGGAAGTTCACTGGCCCAAGACTAGGGGTGTGAACGAGCCGAGCTCGAGCCGAGCTCGCCTCTTTTGGCTGGCTCGAGCTCGAGCTCGAGTTTATTTTGTCGAGCTCGAGCTCGAGCTCGAGCTCGTCGAGTTCTTCTTTTTCTGGCTCGAGCTCGAGCTCGTGTTAATTTTGTCGAGCTCGAGCTCGAGTTCGAGCTCGAGCCCAATCCCATTTTTTTTTTCTTTTTTTAAATATTATTTTATTATTATTTTATTATTAAAAAATATTTTAAAAAATTACAAAATAAACACAAAATTGTGATTATATATTTTTTTAATATTTGTATTTATTTCTATAATATTTTATATTATTATACACTTTTAAATAAAAATAACATATAAAAAATAAAAAAAATAAAAAAAATAAAAAAATATTAATAAATCCGGCTCGCGAGTCGGCTCGCGAGCTGATGAACAACTAAAATCGGGCTCGAGCTCGGCTCGTCAGAAAGCTCGAGCTCGCGAGCTCGAGCTCGAAAACCTCGAGTCCGAGTTCGAGCTTTTTACGAGCCGGTTCGTCGAGCTCACGAGCCGGCTCGGCTCGTTTACCACCCCTACCCAAGACAGATGGATGTGGCAACTCACAAAAAAGGGCAATTTTTGGTGAAATCATGTAAGCACGAGTCAGATGCTACATCTGGTTATCCATATCGAATGAATTTGAACTGTAGATTTGATTTAATAACTACCCACTAAGCCAACATACATTAGATCGGTGGAATAAACTATAAATTGTCACAAATACAAACATTAGATCGTTGATTTGATTAAATAACTATCCACTAAGCCAACATACACATGGATGTGTTTGATTATGTGTAGATCTACATTTCAAATCCACCAAGTGTAAATAACCAGGCGTATCATCTAATTCCCCCACCGTAGCACATTATCGAGCACGGGTGCTGCGCCAACTTCATAAGTCTTCGGTAAAGTGTTCGGGAAGTCGTGTCGCAAAAAAAAAAAAAAAAAAAAAAAAAAAAGTGGAAATTAATTTGGAACCTTCCTATTCCACCCGAGGTCCGCGTCGTCTTTCTTTGGAGAACCAGCTTGGATATTATCCCGACCAACGCATGCATTAGCTCGACTCCTTTAATTTCTGTCGAATTTGCAAATCCGGCCATGGAAGAAACTTCAACTCACTTGTTTCAATCTTTTTCGCGAAATGGCCACGCTTTGGACACCACTCCGCGCACCCTTTCAATCTTCCACAAAAAGCCTTAGCCTGCTTGCCGAAGGTACAAGGCATTGCAACTGATTCAACAAACGGTCCAGATTCCGCCTCAACCTGCATGAACGGTCGAGATTACATTAACTCCCAGCAGGACGAGTTTCTACAAAACAGCATTGTGTTGCAAAGTTTCCGGGCAGAAAGTAATTCCAATCCATAATAACCAGAACATTTTAACTAACCCAAAAATGAAATCAACCATCCAATTTGAATCACCTTAAATATAATTTGCAGATTGATATCATCATAGATTCAGAAAACCATATTTTTTTTACATGAAATCAAAACTATATTGTACCGAATTTGAATTCGACCGTAACAAAATTCACAATTTTTTTAAGATTCAGAATACGGTGGCTCTGATGGCATTTTGTTAGAAATTTACTTTAAATACATACGAATCTCCAAGTACTTATATGCTCGAATCAACGAAAATTATACAAAAATATAAACACGCGAGCGGTACCTTACTTCATGGACTCAAATGAGATACCTTCACAATCTATCGACAAAATATTAGAACTGTAATTCAGTTCCATCAATGAATTACAGATGACCTCTAACTGTCTCTATATATTGGACCTATAATTATAGTTCGATATTCACAAGTCCAATCCAATAATCTTTATTAGACCATAATTAATTTGAATTGTCCAATTTTACTTTAATGTAGTTATGTTCAATTTCAGAATATTTTATTTTGATTTATTTTTTTCAATTGAACAGTAAAAAGACGTCGTTCGCCTTTTGGGCTATTATTTTCCTTTCAAAATTTATTTTTTTAAGAAAACACTATTTTCGGAAGGAAAAAAACCTAATTTTCCATCGAGTTCAATTTTACGGTTCAATCAACGAAATCAGACCGGTCATAACAATTGTTAGCGGTTTTAACCGGCATGTTTGATCCGGGTTTCGAAGCATTGTTTCCGTTCCAAACGAGACAATAAGTAGCACTTGAAATAAAGAATTTGAAATCTATTAACACTAAATTTATAAGTTATAACACTAAATCTACAACAGCAAAATTTGAAGCCAAATTTTTCATTTAACTTCAATTATTAGTTCTCGATTTAATTTAATGGAACCATATGAATTATTGGAAAAATATCTCTGAACCCACCGGCCAACTGAGTCACACGAATCACACAAAACAAAAATTATCTCTGATCACGAATCCATAAAAGATTATAGCTAATTTTAGTTAATTACAAATTTATATAACAAAAATATGTATTTTTTATTTATTTTAATTAAAACCATATTATATATACATCATATGATCTCCTCGGGACTATCTGATAAGATAAGGTTGGTGCTTTAGTGTCTATCTCTTCCGTTACCAGAATTTATTTTATAACGTAATATCAAGAAATAACTAATTATAGAAATTAATTCCCTCTCAAATAAATAAATAAAATAAAATGTTTCTCAAAAAAATAAATAAAATGAATCGGGAATTCCTTTTTAATTGGTGCCAGCTGCCTATCAGATCTCGTGACTAGGAATGTCAAACAACAACGATATGGATATCTGGGAAACAATTAAATAATTTGGATATTCGGGTGGATTTGATTAGAATTAGCATCTAAGAAAAAATAATCTCAGTTCCTATTCCTTAATCAGAAAGGTATGTGGTTTTCGGGTTTATACTATGGTACATTGGGTGAAATATACTGCATAAATCTTTATCATTCATAAGCCTCACAAAGACACACATTCATATTGGTGTGTATTGATCAACACTAATCTCACAAAGACACACATTCATATTGGTGTGTACTGATCAACACTAATAATTTACCCGGTGTAGCATAGAAAATTGTGGTTCCGAAAGTAAAAAGTAATTCTAATCATGTTCCGAAAAAAAAGATTGAAAATATCGAGAATCGAAATTCTAGAATTAATAGTTAAAAAAACTTGTTCCGAAATTGAAAATTTTGAACTAGGATCCGGGGAAACACGGAATTTCTAATTTTTAATTGTAACTGCGTTTTTTCGGTAACTTTTTTATTTATTTTTTCAAAAATCAAAATCAATCGAAAAACGAAATCTAGTATTTATTCAAATTAAGTTTTAAAAAATTAGAAAAATAAAAAACAGAACTTGTGAAATTTGTAATGAAAAATATTGCTCCAACATTAGATTTATTGATATCGAAATCGACGGAATTCAAAAATTCTGCTCCATATATATACCCATGTCTAAGGGGTGGGAACGAGCCGAGCTCGGCAGTTTT
>NW_012193062.1:589166-612249 GCF_000504015.1 Erythranthe guttata
AATAAAATAGTTTGAATTAAATTATATTATATAAAATATAAATAGTAAACATTTAATCTGGTGAAAAAATATAGCATGACATTACCGATTTTTTTTTAATAGCTACTATTTTAAGAAAAATAAAAATTAATTGATTTTACATTTTAATAACTGCCGGGATTTTGGGAGTTGGTTGTTTAAAAAATGTTAATTTTTGAAGGTGGCATTCTAATATGCCCAAATAAATTGTGCAGGGAGAAAATGGGGAACTACACCAAGGCAATAAATGACCTGCACAAGAAACTAATGGAAGTAATATTCGAGAGCTTAGGTCTAAAACCGGACTACTTACAGAAAGAAATCGAACAAGGCTCGCAAATCACGGCGGTGAATTATTACCCTTCTTGCCCCGAACCGAGCCTAGCATTAGGCCTGCCACCACACACCGACTACGGACTACTAACCATTCTACTCCAAAATCAAGAAGGACTACAGATTAAGGAAAAAACCGGAAACTGGCATTGCGTACCTGCGATCAAAGAAGGATTGGTGGTCCAATTGGGCGATCATATGGAAGTACTGACCAATGGCAGATACAGAGGAGTTGTGCATCGAGCGGTTCTGAACTCGGAGAAGAATCGGATCTCGATTGCCAACATTCAGACCCTATCAATGGACACAAAAGTGGGGCCCGCCTCGGAACTTGTGGACGACGAGCACTCCGTGCTGTACGAAGAAGCTAGCTTTCGGGATTTTCTCAAGTTCGTATCGGAGAACGATGTACTTGAAGGGAGATACATTGACACACTGAGGAAGGAGGGAATCCATTAGCCATACAGATACTCGTTAGTGTTATCAAATAAGTGTCATTTGAAATTAAAAAAAAAATGGCTAAAATTGGAGCAAAATCAAACAGATTATCATATAAGTAGTAAAAGTGTGTAATCCATGAAACGATCGAAAAACACTAAATCAACAACAACAACAACAACAACAACAACAACAACAACAACCGCAAAACGCGTAAAATCATATGAATCGTCGGCCAAAATTTTGATCTTTTTCTCTCTCTCTCTCTCTACAGACGAAGAAAGGTTGAATTTTCACTATATTACAACAGAATTGAAACATTACCTAACCATCGTCGTTTCCCGCTTTTTACCGATCTGCCTGCGATTGTACAATCGGTAACCGGACGGAATTTGAAGCGGAGTTGAATTTAGAATGTGGAATCGGAGAATCGACGGCTGGTTGAATCATCGTACGTTTAAAAGCAGCCATCGAATTGAATTGTAGTTTTGGTTATGGCGGAGAAGAGATCAAACGAAAGAGAATTGTTCCAGCTTTCAAGCCTTGTTCTTGCCCCGGGAAGATCATTCTGCCCTAAATGCCTTCGGCATCTTATGTTGCGTTTAAAATCAAAAATGTAAATTAGAAAAAGATTAAGACCCTGTTTGGTTGGTTGCCAACTGTCGGGATAAGATTAGTCAGGATAAAATTAAATAATCTAATAAACTTAAGTCCAGTTTGGTTGGCAAGACAAGATTAGCTAGGATAAGTTAAATAATCTAATGAAACCCAATTATTTTATTGAAGCTTGCAATATTCAACAAAAAAAACTCATTAAAAGGCAAAATAAGCCATGATTATATAATTTTGGCGAGTCGACCCGACAATTTATTGAGGATACCAAACATCAAATTAAGTCCAACTATTTAGTTAATCATGGTTTGTCTTGGCAATTTGATGTTTGGGGATACCAATCATCAAATTGTATTGTTGGAGCATGGAATATCCAATAAAAAAACATACCTAAACAATAGAATAGTATATTTAATTATGGGGACTTTACAAATAAGCCCATCAATGGGTACTTATTTATAAAGAGATCAAGACAAAAAACTCTTTTACCAATAAGTCCACACATGGTCCAGATTTTTGTAAAGGACTAAAATAACCCCTCATACTTTAATATGCTCCAATTTCATCCGTAACTTAATTTAACTTCAATTTGACCCCAAATTTCACAAATTATTCAATTTTGACCCAAAAAATTTTTTTTTCAAAAAAAAAAAATTCAAAAACTTTTTTTTTTCCGCCGGATTCCGGTGTTGACTTTTTATTTTTATTTTTATTTTTTTTATTTTTTTTCTTCTTTTTTTTTTCTGTAACTTTTTTTTCCGTTTAAACAGCAATATTGCTGTGATTGACAATAATATTAACTATATTACTGTTAAACACAATAAAATTAACTAAACTATAGTTTAACACAGTAATATTGCTATATTAATCTCTAGCACATTAATATTAACACAACAAAACTCATTATTATTGTGTAATAAAGTAATATTACTATGTTGACCGTTCAACAAATGTAAACATAATAAAAAAAAAAACCAAAATAATTAATATTACTGTGAGTGACAGTAATATTACTATAGCAACAGTAATATTACCGTCAACCACAGTAATATTACAATAATATTATTACGTTACTCCGTGAATAACTCAAACAAACAAAAAATTCAAACAAAATAATAATATTGATGTGGTTGACAGCAATATTACTATAACAACAGTAATATTACCGTCAACCACAGTAATATTATTGTGTTTACAGTAATATTACAATAATAGACAGTAATAATATTACGTTACTCCGTGAATTACTCAAACAAAACAAAAATCCCAAAAAAATAATAATATTGATGTTGTTGACAGTAATATTATTGTGTTTACAGTTCAGTAATTAATTACGTTGACTTGTCAACAAATCAAACAAAATAAAAAAAACAATAAAAAATAAAAAATAATAATATTACATTAATTTACTGTCAACGGCAGCACAATTACATAAATGTAATGTCAACGGCAGTACAATTACGTCAATTAACTATCATTGACATACTAATTACGTTAATTTACTGTCAGTGACAGCACAATTACGGTCAACGTTTAGCGGCGGACGTGGAAAAACAAAACAAACCAAACAAAACAAAAAAAAAACTTAAAAAAACACAAAAAAAAAAAGTCAACGCCGGAAACCGGCGAAAAAATCCAGAAGAAAAGAAAGAAAAAAAAAAAAAAAAAAAAGTCAACGCCGGAATCCGGCGGCAAAAAAAAAATTGAAAAAAAAAATGTTTTGGGTCAAAATTGAATAATTTGTGAAATTTGGGGTCAAATTGAGATTAAATTAAGTTAAATGATGAAATTGGAGTATATTAAAATATGCTCCAAAAAAAAGTCAAAATTCAATTTTTGTGGTCAAAATTGGATTTTTGTGGACAAATTTGATTAAATTGGGGTTACAATTAAGAATTGAGTATAAATGGTTGAGGGTAATATTGGGATATACATGAGTGTTTCCTTTATTTATAATAAATATTAAAGTGATGGGCTTATTGGTGAAAGAGATATGTCCCCTAAACCTAGAATAATAAACATGCTTGGTTGGGGACTTTATCACAAAAACCCCTTTAATTATTAGTTTAGTTAGTAGTTTATTATTAATTAATTAGATTAGTATATTTATGATATACATATGGCCGTTAGTTAGTGTTAGGATAGATATTAAGTGTTTATTTAGTATAGGTAATTATCTTTTCTTAGATTAGGATTATAGGGTTTTCTTATATTTAAATAGTCGTCTTGCGCTAGGGTTTTGGAATGAAGAGAAGTAATAAATAAGAGTTTTCTTACGTTTAGTAAAGAAATCTTATGATACTCAACAGATCGTATCAGAGTTGTTTGACTTTGAACAAAAATAATACTCCCTCCGTTCCCTATTAAGTGTCGTTTTTGGCTTTTCACAAGGATTAAGAAGCTCAATAAATGTATCTTGATTTTAGGTAAAATATATTAAAAAGACTAAAATAACATTGATTATTTAATGATGTGATAAGAGAGAGTTAATACTTATAGTTGAATTAATAAGGTTAAAACAGGAAAAAATGAATTTAATGCAGTATTGAAAATATAAAGTGACAGATAATATGGAACAAAAATATTTTTGAAAAGAGACAGTTATTGTGGAACAGAGGGAGTATATATTACTCACTCAATTTTCCGACCGAAAAAAGGACAAATTTCCGTGACGAATATTGCATACTATCTGCAACTCTAACATCGTTCTTTATTGCGAGATTCAACTTGTTTTACGACTGTTGAGGGTAAACACTTTTACCGATTAATTTGGAGGCTAAAATAAAGTTGATCAAGCGGTGTAAATGTTAAAGATATGAAAATTAACGACAATGGTCATATTGAGACAATTTTTCAAATATATAGAACAAATCGATGCAATTGAGAGTAAAATTGTGTAATGTGATATTTTCGAACGACGTTTTTTTTAATACGTCCAATTTTCATCCATAATTGCGATATTTTGTAACGAAAAATATATCTGAATAAACCGATGATTGACGATTCACGAGTCCCATAAGAATCACAGAAAACGAAATATCTCTGAACCCAAGGTTCACGAATCACGACTCCATAAAAGATTATATTGCAAATTTCAGTTAATTTACAAACTTATTTAAAAAATAAAAAAATGGTATTTATTAAAATATGTATATATAGTCTGACAAGATAAGGTTGGTGCTACTTGGCTAATTCTCAGTGTGACAATTGTTTACCAAAATTAAAATAATTTATATAATAACAATAAATAAATCATAATAAACCGGCTGGTCACAGTTGTCCATCCAGTTTTATGACAATTGTCTTCTTTATTCAGTGTTTTTTTTTTCAACATATGATTTTATATAGACGTGTAAAATCAGATGTGTTGGATCGGAATTAGTTTTGTAGAAAAAATTCTAAACTTTTTGTGGAAGTGAAAAATACTTTCAATTCCATTCCAAAAAAATATCGGAAATAAGAATTTCGAGAATTGGAACGAAAAACCTAATTATTCCAAAAGCGACAAAATTCGGATTGAAATCGGCGGAATTCCGAATTTTCCAATTTATGATCACTTTAAATGTAGAAAATACATAATAATACTACTTTAATTGTAATATTCATAAGAAATAAACACCGTAATTTTTGAAATTATTTTCAGAGTTTTAATCCGATCGGAAAGATCCACATATTTCGGAAAAAATCCAAAAGTCGGGATTCCGGAATTCGAACTGAAATTTTTTTGGAAATTGAAAATTCCGTTCCAATTTTCACCCATATTTTTACAGTGTAGGCAATACTTGAAGTGATAAAGATTGACATCTAAAATATTATTTAAATACTCAAAACAAATAAACTGCAATATATTAAAAAAAATATATAGAGACAGAATAAAATAATTCTGAAGAGTGTCCATAGTTTTTGCACGCATTAGCATGCGAGAGGATTCGTCTCAGTATCAGTATCAGTGCGTGTTCCTACATTCATTGTAACTGTACCAAAAATAGAAACAAACACAACATTAATTTATTTCTAAATTAAGAAACTTTCGTCCATCACACATACATACATACAATTATTATTATGTAATTATTATTCTTACAGCTTATAAACATGTGCAATTTGCTATCATGTTCTCTTCATCAACTTGTCATAAACACTAAGCTGCAGATTGGAAAAATGGCAGAAAAGAAAGATAATAATAATCATAATAAAAATAATACCTCATTCACAAGTGCAATTGCAGTTTCACAAATGAGTATAAGGAATATTCCCCGACGATATATACTTCCTCTCCCGCATCGACCGACACTTATAACTGACCACAAGCAGCAGCATTGCTTCTCCACCCGAGCTTCTTTGCCCATTATAGATCTTTCGTCTTTAGACGACCCACTTCTTCGATCACGCATCGTCGATCAAGTGTCCCTCGCCTGCGAGGAATTCGGATTTTTTCAGGTGATTTTTTTATCGATTTGCTTATTTTTATGTTACACCGAATTGCTACAAAAAAAAAACGTGTTTCGTTCTTGTTTGCTAAGAAAATCAAAGCATAAGGGTTTTTTTTGCAATTGGAGAAAATACAGGGGTGTCGGACGCAATAAACCCGTTATTTTTATTAGCATAAACCTCGGTATGCTAACTTACGACGACCACAGGGGTATTTGTGCTAATAAAAATAGTGGAGGGATCTTTTTGTGACAGTTAGAATATGTACAAGGGTGACGAATGCAATAAATCGACAAATACTAAATGTTTTGTGCAGGTGACCAACCATGGAATTCCAGTTTCATTCACAAAAGATGCACTAGATGTTGCTAAAGAGTTTTTCGATTTGCCGAACGAGACAAAGATGCGCATTGCCTCGGCCGATATCCACAAACCGGTTAGGTACGGGACTAGCCTAAACCATATCAAGGATAAAGTTCAATATTGGAGAGACTTCATCAAACACTACTCGCATCCGATCTCCACTTGGGTCGATTCTTGGCCGTCGGATCCTCCAACTTACAAGTAAGCATCCTCGTGTACTTTAACCTAAACAACCCATTAACCAAAATACTAAACCAAGAAAAAAAAAATCGCATTTTCAAGTTGGGTCGATTTGTAGCCATCGAAATCAAGAAGCCAACATTAGAGCCATTTTTTCCATGATTGTGGGACGGCCTGAAAAGTTATCGGACTAAGGAAACATCAAACATCCAATAAAGTACAATTATTTAATTAATTACGCCTAATCTTATCAACCAAACGAGGCCTAATACTCTCATTTTTCAAGCTGCATTCTAACGTGGTGTAATTGTGCAGGAATAAAATGGGGAATTACACCAAGGCGATAAATGACTTGCACAAGAAACTAATGCAACTAATATTCGAGAGCTTAGGTCTAAAATCGAACTACATACAGAAAGAAATCGAACGAGGCTCACAAGTCACGGCGGTGAATTATTACCCTTCTTGCCCCGAACCGAGCCTAGCATTAGGCCTGCCACCACACACAGACTACGGATTGTTAACCATTCTACTACAAAATCAAGAAGGCCTACAAATAAAGGACAAAACCGGAAATTGGCATTCAGTACCTGTGATCAACGAAGGATTGGTGGTTCAATTGGGAGATCATATGGAAGTACTGAGCAACGGCCGATACAGAGGGGTTGTGCATCGAGCGGTTCTGAACTCGGAGAAGAATCGGATTTCGATTGCTAATATCCAGAGCCTTTCGATGGATGAGAAAGTGGGGCCCGCTTTGGAGCTGGTGGACGAGGAATATCCGGTGCTGTACGAAGAAGCGAGCTTTGCGGATTTTCTGAAGTTCGTTTCGGAGAATGATATACTTGAACGGAGATACATTGACACACTCAGAAAGGGGAAAATCCGCTAGTCATAGAGTTGTAAAACAGAGGGATGCATGTGTTATCAATAAGTGTTATCGAAGTTTTATTCGAAATGAAATTGCTATAACTGGAGCAAAATCAGATCAACATGTTTAGGCACCTTCAATATAAGTAGTAAAAATTGTCATCCATAAAATGATGAACAAACAAAACCGACAACAGCAAAAACGTAAAATTATATGAACTTATGATCAGAATTTTTATCTAGATAAATTTTGCTGTTAATTTTTTTTCTTCCAGACGAAAATGGATTGATTTGCCATTTAATTTTCAGTGTTTTGCTTTACATTACAGCAAAATTGTATCATTACCATTTAGCATCATCAGCATTCCAATCTGCCAGCAATTATTCAATCGGATTTGAGGCGGAACTAAGCAGAGTTGAATTTAGAAAATCGAATGCTCGAATCAGAGGCTATCAAAACAACCATCAAATTGTACTTCTGGTAATGGCAGAGAAGAGAGCAAACAAAGAGAATGGTTTGAACTTCAAAGCCTTCCTCACACGCGGGACAGATGATTCTGCATTACTGCTCTAATTTTTTTTTCGTACATGAAGAATGTACACAGCATCGTTTGCTCATCTTGAAAACACAACAAAGCATCACATCTATAGCGATAAATTAATAATATGCACCAAGTCAGAAAGCACACATGCAAAATGGAGACTCGCAGATATACAAATTAAAGCATCAAATTTTAGAAATTTCCGGATACATAAAAAAGAAAAAAACAAATAAAAAAATCCATTATTCATTAAAGTTAAACTAGTGCCCAAACTGTTGGCAAAACTCGATACAAATGGGAGGAGGGGAGCAAAGAGAAAGAAAACAAGAGGAAATCTCATTTTTTGCCACCTAGAGTGGGGAACTGGCCTGGATCTTCAATAGCAGGTGCTCTGACATTTTCATTGCCTCCAACACCGTAACCTCCTCCTCCTCTGGACCCACGTCCACGGCCCCTACCACGACCGCCTGAGCTGTAGTGCCTCTCACCTTCAGCTGGCTTCAAGAACTCGTTGATGCTCACCGACTGTATACCAGAAAATAACCGATGAGAGAGAGGTTTAGCTCACTGTACTTTAATGACATATGATTAGTGTACAAAATGAAAATGACGAATGTGGGGTTGAGGGCATCTTGAGATTATTTCCTTTTTATTACGAGTGCTGGTCAAAATCAGGATTTTAAGTAAAACATGAAGCGTACTTTACCAAAAATCATAGTGTAAAATTGGAATATAAGATGGTATGAATCCTACATATAGTGATATGTTTAGATATAGAACAAATCTTCTAACATAAATAAAATAAAATAGGGCATGTTCCAACATAAATAACCAATTCTCAACATAAATAAAAAAAATTACCAACATAAATAATGAAGTATGTGCTATTGGTAGTTGTTCGTTACTAGATTATTTATTGGTCGATGTTGGTGTGAAAATCCAGCTTTACTCAATTCTCAGAATTATTTCAGAATTAGTGGTGTGTTACTTGAATGGAAGAAAGTGTTCAAAAAGGAGTTAGCCTAGCCCAACAAATTAGGATTAAACTAAATCCCAGCCCAAGTTTGAAAACACAGTAAAATCTTAGATGGATGTTACTTCGATTCGGATTTTATATTTAGATCTAACAAGGTCGATTATTAGCAAGGTAGATGCAGTAAATTCGTGCAATCCTAGGATTTTTTTATTTTAAACGAGATTTTATAATACTATGTCAGCATGCTTCTAGTTCCAAATACCTATGCATGTTTAAACAAAATAACATTTTCAATAAGACGAAGTGTCAAGAGATTATTCATGAATCACCTTTTTGGCTCTCTCTTCCTTCTCAGCCAACTCTTTCTTTTTATCCTTCTCAGAGCCCTGAAAGGGGAAATTATGTTTGACAATCAAAATATGAGTGGTTTTGCTACATATACTAATATCCTGAAGCACGAGGAGTAACAAGCATAAATTCAGTAAGTAGAGAGTGAATATGGAATCACCAATTTGATGAATATATCATCATTAGATCTCTTCTTGCTTGAAAGTTGTTGCATGGATTCAAACTCCTTCACATCAACCTTCCTTGCCTCGCTATCAGCTTTGAGAGCCAGCAGAGACTTCCTTTTCTCCTCCAGGACCTTCTCATACTCTTCCAGAGTCATCTCCTGCATTTGAAATAACAGTTAATTCACAAAAGTTGTGTTTGAAATAAAAATGTCGGATGGCATCTTTAAAAAAATCGGATGTTCATATACAGGGCGACAACTAAAAAAGAGCAAGTGGTAACCATGCATACACTTCAATACGGGTACAAAATAAATTTTGGCTAAGGTATCAAAAACAGCTCAGGACGACAATCAAAACATTTGCCTCCAGATCCTAGATTTTAAAAGAGTAGATTGCATGAAATTCAAACTTCTCAAATAAAAGAGGAAGGAAATGACTGCAATTTCGAGGTCAATAAGAGAATAAAAGGGATAAACTTCAAAAAATAAATAATTGCAGCTAAGTCCTTCACCTTATCTTCAGGTTCCTTCTCTTCAACTTCAGTCGCAGCAGCAGCTTCCTTGTCTCCATCTGCTGTAGCATCCACCTCTCCTGAGGGCTTCTCAACACTCGGAGCTTTCTCACCTTCGATAACAGCTTCTTCAGTCACTCTGAAAAAAGAACAGGTAGTTAGCTACCAATCAGGAAACAGTCGGATAATAAGACAGATAGATCATATGGCATCGTGTTAATGAATTAAGATACTCACTCAGCCAATTCATCAGTGTGAGTACCCCAGTTCCCTCGGCCAGCTCCTTCCCTTTTGAACTCATTCCTGTTCATAAAAATGAGTTCAATTTAGATACAAAATCAATATAAATGATGTCATAGGTGATGTCATACATACCCACGTCCAGTTCCACTACGGCGATCCAATGGCCTGCGAGGGCGATCCCCTTCTCCTTCTCCAGCATCTCCATTGCTGAAACCACCACGGCGACCACCACGGAATGAACTCCGGGACCCACCAACAATGTGGCCACCACCACGCCTCTCTGAAGTTTTTCCAGAATCAGCTTCATCAGGGTTAACAGATATTTTCCTGTTGTCGTATGAGTTTTCATTGTTCGGTGAGTCTCTGAAGGACCCGCCGCCACCACCGCCATAGCCACGCCCACGTCCATATCCACGTCCACCACCACCTTGGCCACCGCGGGAGTACTCAGATTTTGACTCCCTCACTATTTAGAGACAAGTAACTAAGTGAGCAAACTGGTCATAAAATACAATCAATCAAACAAATAATAAAAATATGAATACGTTGAATTGTTCCTTATTTGGAACATGTCAATGCAAATAACTAGATTAGTAAAACTCATAGTGTGTTCGATTCCACTAATGTGCAACACAAAATACCCCAAACCAACTCCAAATGCTTAACTGAAGGTATGCATTGGAAATCTCACATTGTCCAAATCTATATCACATAAATAACATGTTTTATAGCAAATCACAAGTAACCAAGAAGTGAAAATCTCACATTGTCCAAATGTGAAAGTTGACAGATTTGACAAACATTATTCTCGACTCCATTTCAGCCTCTGAACATTCTTATTTGTTACCAAGAGGTTCAATTGACAAAATTGAAAAAAATGACTTCAACTTAATTTTACCAGAAACCATTTGGTTGTTTGTGAGAGTTGAAAGATATTTCTTAAAAAAAAGTCAATAGAAACAATACCATATTCATATATCTTTGCACCATGTCCTACAAATAACCCATGCTAAAAATTACACAAACAAGAATATGTTTATCAACTGAAAACAAAATTACTACTCTAAAATTATTAAAAATAAGACATTTACAAGATTAACAAATTCCACAGACCAATTAGAAATGTGAAAACCAATTCATCAACAACTTGCAGATTTTTAGATAGATATATAGGGAGATGGAGAGATAAAAAAAAAAAGAAAAATAAAAACTAACCGGCCTGGGCTGGGGGAGTGGGCTTGGAGGGAAGCCTAGGCTGCGCAGTCACCTTATTCTGCGACGGCAAGTCCTTACCTCCGGCCGCCGGCTTAGCCGCCGGAGCAGTGGTTTTCAACGCCTCGATCTTCTGCTGCTGAGCAGCAATCAGCAGCGAGGGATCCTCCGCATCATCGTCCAGCAAATCAAATGGGTTGAGCGACGCCATTGCTTCTCGACAGCACCAAAAACAAACCCCGAGGTTTTCAGATTATTCACAGAAACGAAATCCCTTACTCCATCACTCTATTCATCACTAACGCCATTAAAATTAACAGATCTGTAAAAATTTTTGAGAGGATAAGAGGATAGAAAAAACAGAGAGAGAGAGAGAGAGAGATGGGGGAAGAAATTGGGGTTTCGCCAAACCCTAGCCGCAATACACAGTAGGCAGAAGGAGTGAGGTCTATCTGAAGCTCGTGTGAGTGCTGTCAGATTTTCTTCTAAGTTTATATACGAATAAAATTAATATTTATTTTTTAATTATTTTATCACTATTTACATAAAAGTTGGGCTGGGCCGATTGGATGCTTTTTGGGCTTTTTGGTTCACTTGGGTGATGTTTACAAAACTAATATTTGATGAAGTAAGTTGGTAAATGTACATAATTTTTTTAATAAAAACTTTATTCCACTAAAATAAATTTTAAATAATTAATTTATAAGTTAGTGAGTTTTCAGCATACATTTTAATTTTTATTTTGTAAAATATGTTAAGTGTCCTGGTAGTTTGGATTTTGAAATTATGATGGGTCAATTTGCAAGATTGAGGCGGTCTTGCGAAAGATGGGCTTACTCAGCCAAAAAAACCCAACGAGTATGGGTTCTCCGGTAAATGGGCTATAAGACCGCTTAAGGAAAAGACTAACCGTACGAGGCTCGTCAACAGATAGTTCGTGCAAGACAGATATTGATTATGGTTCTGGACGCGCAAGAAGGAATAAAAAGGGGAGGCAACAAGCTGACCGAAGAGCGGTTGAAAGGACATGATTTTGAAGATATCTTCCGAAAATAGATAAAGAAAATATACAAATTATGGACGATCATTATAAAGCCAGCATAAATCTTGTACGAATGTAAAATTAGTCCATGAAATTCATATATAAACGAGTGTAAGAAACCCTAAGGGCCCTTTTGCTTTGTAGGAAAAGCCCAGATTGATGCATTAGTCCTATGTTATGAGTAGTTAGGTTTCTCATATGCCGGCCCGCGACTGATTAGTGGCCCGGTAACTTATCATTCCATTTCCTGGAATTCCAAGACTATGTAATCTCACCCCTGCACCTCAGATTACTTAGTCTTACAAAACATGCTGGAATAATTCGAATTTTCATTTCCCAATTTATCCCCTTCAACAGGGTCGAATTACATATTAGTATGATATAAATAGCTTCTCAATTCCCCCAAATTACTTTTTGCCCTAGTTTTTTTCGAAGAACAGAGAGTTCCCTTTTCTATTTGGATTTTTTCTGCGAAATTTCTACCGCCTCTCCCTAAAAGAATTGAGTTTATTTTTTGGTTTTTGTAAATCGTTCGGTCGGTGAAGCCTGGCACTTCGGAAACCATTGTTGAAGGGCAGGACGTGGGGTTTAGGGTAGAAAATCACTAATGCCAAGGTAGGCCTTACTGATATTTTGGGTGCTTTACTGGAATTTTAAATATCATTTGCTGAAAATTTTCACAGAGTGTCCTTTCGTTTTCTGATTTTTTTTTTTTGTTTTTGTTTTTTTGGGGGTTTTGTTGTCATTTGATATTAATTGTTCGGAAATCTAGAGTTAAGTGTTATCTCCGTTACCTCTGTGTGTTCGAAATGTGATGTTTGATAGATACCTCTTATTTCCATTAGGGTTGCCATGTCGAAGTAGAACTGAATCCCCTAAATTTAAGATTCAAAAACCTTGGTCCGAAGCTTCAATTTTCTATGTATTAATTTAAAATTGGAATTGTGGCTACTATTCATTTTCATAAATTTTTGCTAGGAATTTCATTAAAAGAGATAGAGTACATTGAAGTAGTTTTTTGTTTAGGTTTATTTCCGCAAGCTTCGATGCCCTGTGAATATTAACATGTTCCAGAGGTAACACTCTCCATCTCATGATGGTATTGTTGTCATCATGTTTGAAATCAGTTTATGTGTCAAATATAAATTTATAGCAGAGAGATAACATTTTTTGCCCCTTTTGTGATCTTAAATTCCTTTACCTATCATGATTTTCTGAATCATTGCACATTGAAAAATCTATCCATAGTTTTTTCCCAGTAATTGGAGTGGGATTATTGACTCAGATGTTCATTATATTTCTTTGTTGGATATGAGATTTTTGGATATATATTGTGCAATTCCTAAATATGTGCATCTCTTTGAAGGTCGACATTTGAGATGGAGTTTATTGAAGATGTCATCGCTGTTACAATAGTATGGCCAACAAATAAAGAAGCTATCGTTTAGAGCTCGATAGCTAAATTTGTTGTAATCTTTTCCAACATATATATTAGAGTCGTATTATTTTATATAAGTTGATTAAGTAATTTATTTTCTGCTCTTCTTTTGCAACAGATGATGCAATCAAGAATAACTAGCTTTTTTTATAACATATGATGCAATCAAGAATAAGTCAGAACTAGCTTTTTTGTTATGACACTGCCTGTTTTTTTTTTTCAAGTCAATTATTTTCTAATAAAACTTAGGATTGTGCTTGCTTTTAATTTTCTATGTTTTTCTTTTATGCAATTTATGGGATTTTTGTGGTACTAGTTGTCATGTATACGTTAGATATTATGTATTTAATTTGATCAAAATTATATAGTGGTGTTTTTGGACACATTACAATGGTGGTTTTGTTTGGTTATATTTATGGACAAATGATATGGTCTATTTGGCACTTAAAGTGTGTGTTTTTATATCCTATAAACAACGTTTTTAAAACAGAGTGCAGTGTGAGTTTCATTAGTCATTATGCATGAACTGTAAAATCGTTTATTATTATAATAATAATAATAATTATTATTATTATTATTAACAATAATAAGAGGCAGACAAAAACACAAACAATGCAATGTCAGCACTTGCAGTAGTAAAAACATGGAAGAATGCAGAATTTTATACATGTTATGCAGGGGTATTTTCGGTTTTTAACATAAAAGAAAACATAATTGCATGGAGCCATTTTAAATGATCTTTGAAACCTAACATGAGATATGAAAGGATTAAGAAATAGTCTATGGTACTAGTCCTGAAAACATAAGATGATATTGATATTTTTTCACCTAATCCAAATAGTGTAATCATAGGTAATCAATAAGGGGGGTTTTTATCCCATCTTTAAAAGCAAAAGGGCCCTAAGAGGATTATGTTCTTTGGACAATCTAACTAGGAATATAATACTCTCTTTCTCAAATTAACTCTTACTATTTATTTTTTGTTAAGTGTCTTTACCGCCGCCGCCTCCCCTAGGGCCGACGTGTGGTAAAAATCTCTAACGGTAAAAAAAAAGGTAGGGTTTAAAGAGAGATTTAGATAGTATAGACTTGTTTACTTTACATGCAACTGGTATCATTGCTAATCAAAGTTAAATTTGTTTATATTTTACCTTCAATCAACTCCATTATCCCTATACAAATTCAACGAATTAGTTATTAACTCCATTGAAAAAAAATAAAGTATTGAAGATAAGCTCGACCGTACGAAATTGATTGATAAATTTATAGCTTAAAATTAAATTAAATACAAAAATAATGATCATGTATTTTTTTAAGTTGTTTACTTACAAATGATTAATTTATGAATATATTTTCTCAAATTATGTTTTTGTTGAATGTTATTTGATTTTCTACCAAGTGGGACTTTATGTTGACAATATAGAGTTAACCACAAGTCCATAACGACTTTATTTTGATAGTAAAATATTTTGTTTCCTTGAGAATAATTCAATTTTCATTCCTCAAGTTTGCACTAATTTTACATTTTGATTCTTATGTTTAAAATAAAAAAACATTTACTCCCTCGTGTTTAGAAAAATCAACACTTTTAGTCATTTTCGTCAATTTTTTCAGAATCAAACTTGTGTCCATTATGTCTTACCTAACGGACTAACTGAAAATTAATGGAAATGATAAAAAATGTAAAATTATTGGAATATGAGGGACCAAATGTGTTTTTTTTAACACGATGGACTAAATATGTATTGCAAACTTAAAGGATGAAAATTGTAATTTTCCCTTTCATTTCCACCTAACTAAAACGCTCTCTAAGATTTTGTTTCCTTTTCAAAATAATAAAAACGCTTTCTAAGATTTTGTTTCCTTCTGTATAGGATGGATAAAATCTCCAACGACTATAACCCGATTTTCTTGAAATCGCGTTTCTGAATTTTATTTTATATATAAAAGAAAGAAACGCTGAGCAATCCTAAAAAATCCTAATGGTATTTTGGTAATTATTTATTTTTAATATTTTTTCTCTACTAATTTCTAACTATTTATTTTCAACCATCATCAATCTCCCTTTTTCATCAATATATGTCAAATCTTAAGAGATAAAGATAGAAATAAGAGTTGTTAAATGTTAATCTATATACTTGGATTATAAATCTTAATATATAGGGGTCTTTACAAATAAGTCCATCCATGGGTACTTATTTATAAAAAGATCAAGACAAAAAACTCCTTTACCAATAAGTCCACACATGGTCCAGATTTTTGTAAAGGACTAAAATAACCCCTCATACTTTAATATGCTCCAATTTCATTCTTAACTTTACTTAACCTCAATTTGACCCCAAATTTCACAAATCAATCAATTTTGACCCAATTTTTTTTTTTCTCAAATTTTTTTTTTCAAAAACTTTTTTTCCCGCCGGATTCCGGCGTTGAGTTTTCAATTTTTTTTCCCTTCCGGATTTTTTCCCCTGTTCCCGGCGTTGACTTTTTCGATTTTTTTTTTCTTCTTTTCTTTCTTTCTGTAACCTTTTTTTTCGTTTAAACATCAATATTGTTGTGATTGACAGTAATATTAACTATAATACTCCAACGCCGGTCTCCGGCGTTGACTTTTCAATTTTTGATTACTTATTTATTTATTTTTTTAATCTTTTTTCCTTCCGGATTTTTTCGCCGGTCTCCGGCGTTGACTTTTTCGATTTTTTTTTTTCTTCTTTTCTTTCTTTCTGTAACATTGTTTTTTTTCGTTTAAACAACAATATTGTTGTGATTGACAGTAATATTAACTAAATTACTGTTAAACACAGTGAAATTAAACTAAACTACTGTTTAATACAGTAATATTAACACAACAAAACTCCTTATTATTGTTTAATAGAGTAATATTATTATGTTGACCGTTCAACAAATGTAAATATAATAAAAACCAAAAGAATTAATATTACTGTGAGTGACAGTAATATTACTATAACAACATAATATTACCGTCAACCACAGTAATATTACAATAATAGACAATAATATTATTACGTTACTCTATGAATAACACAAACAAACAAAAAATCCAAACAAAATAATAATATTGATGTGGTTGACAACAATATTACTATAACAACAGTAATATTACCGTCAACCACAGTAATATTATTGTGTTTACAGTAATATTACAATAATAGACAATAATATTATTACGTTACTCCGTGAATAACTTAAACAAAACAAAAAACCCAAAAAAAATAATAATATTGATGTTGTTGACAGTAATTATGTTGATGTTTACAGTTATTTTACTGTCAACGACAGTAATATAATTACGTTGACTTGTCAACAAATCAAACAAAAAAAAAAAACAAAAAAAAAATAATATTACATTATTTTACTGTCAGCGGCAGCACAATTACATAAATGTATTGTCAACGGTAGTACAATTACGTTAATTTACTGTCATTGACAGTATAATTACGTTAATTTACTGTCAGTGACAACACAATTACGGTCAACGTTTAGCGGCGGACGTAACAAAAAACAAACAAACAAAAAAAAAAAACTCAAAAAAACACTAAAAAAAGTCAACGCCGGAGACCGCCGGAAACCGGCGAAAAAATCCGGAAGAAAAGAAAAGAAAAAAGCAAAAAAAAAAAAAAAAGTCAACGCCTTAAACCGGCGAAAAAATCCGACAGAAAAAAAAAACAAAAAAAAGAAAAAAAATTGAAAAGTCAATGCCGGAGACCGGCGTTGACCGCCGGTCAACACCGGAATCCAACGGCAAATTTTTTTTTTTGAAAAAAAAATGTTTGTGAAAAAAAAAGGTTCGGGTCAAAATTGAATAATTTGTGGAAATTTGGGGTCAAATTGAGATTAAATTAAGTTAAATGATGAAATTTGAGCATATTAAAGTATGCTAAAAAAAAATAAAAATTGAATTTTTGTGGTCAAAATTGGATTTTTGTGGACAAAATTAAATTGAGGTTACAATTAAGAATTGAGTATAAATGGTTGAGGATAATATTGGGATACACATGAGTGTTTCGTTTATTTATAATAAATATTAAAGGGATGAACTTATTGGTGAAAGAGATAAGCCCCTAAACCTAGAATAATAAATATGCTTGGTTGGGGATTTTATCACAAAAACCCCTAATATATAAGATTTAAGAAAAAAACTAATATTATACTCCCTCCGTCCCAATTTAAATGACGTTTTGGGTTGTTACACACATATTAAGAAAATCAATAAATGTGTATAGATTATAGTGAAAAGCATAGGAAAATACTAATATATCCTTGACATTAATTATTTTACAACTAACAAATTAGGAGTGATAAAGGGTAAAATTGAAAATAAAGCAATTAATGACACATTGAAAATCTAAAATGACAAATAATTTGGGACAAAAAAAACTCTCTAAAAAGACATATACAGTAATATGGAACAAATGGGGGCCATTTTTTTTTTTAGAATATTTCGGGTTTTTTTTTTGAGAATTGGGGTCATTTTATAATTATTTACAAAAATACAATAAAGCGTCGTTTAAAACGACGCGTTTTAAGGGCCGTTGGATTGATCTGAGATTGACGGCCAGATCTCCCTCCTAATCTGACGGCCAGGATTGAAGACAAGATCTGACGGTCCTTAAAAAGCGTCGTTTTGAAAGACGCACTTTGCGGACCGTTGGATCGAGCTGCGATCAACGGCCAGATCTCCTATTTTGTCCTCGTTATCTGACGGTCACGAATTGAAGACAAGATCTGACGGTCCTTAAAACGCGTCGTTTTGAACGACGCGCTTTGACCTGTCAGGGTTGAACGCGTCATTTAAAACCACGCGTTTTAAGGACCGTCCGATCCTTCTCGATCTGACGGCCCTGATTTACCCGAATATATATATATATATTTAATCCGAAAAATAATTTCCTTCACCCCTCATTTTTGCTGCCCTTTCTCCCACTGCTCCCTTCTTCCCAACAACAAATGTAAGTGTTCTTTGCTCTCTTTTTTTTTTTTTTTAATTATTGTTTATTTGTAGTTTTTAATTTATATTTTAATTAATGTAGGTAATTTTAATTAATTTCAGCAGGTTACTTATTGAGGTAATTTTTTCACTTTTTCAATTATTATAGTTAAATAGGATTTTAGTTATTAATATAATTTTGTTAAATTTTTATTAATGGTGGATTAATGGTATTTTTATCTAGTAACTTATTAATTATTTGGAGATAAATTATTTATTGTATTGTTAAAATATATATAATTTTTTATGAAATTCAATTTTTTATTGTTGTTTTTACTTGTTACTTTTAGGTTAAATTTGAACTTGTGGTGGATTTAAGAAGGAATGTTTGGTTAGTAGAATAATTAGTAGGATAAATTAATTAATTAATAGTGAGTTAGTGGATAAATTGTGTTTAAATAATTCTCGAAGGGGAACTTGAACTTGTCACGAGTTGTGTTTAAATAATTTCTGAAATTTTAATTTTTTTTAATGGTTTAAATATGATACGAGTAGAATAATTAGTAGGATAAATTAATTAATTAATTAATAGTAAGTTAGTGGATAAATTGGTAGTATTAGTTATGGCATTAGCCCCTCAAGTTTACATTAGTTTCACTTTTGATCTCATGTTTTAATAATTTAACATCTTTTCATGGTTTTTTTTTCTTGTTTTTAAATAATGGCTGAAATTTAAATTTTGTTGTGTTCTGATTGTTATAATTAGGTGAAATGTAATTTGTGGTTGATTGAGAAGGGATTTACGTTGCTAGCAAATAATAACTATTTGGAGGTATTTATTTGTTATATTGTACAAATTTTATTTTTTTTATTGTTGAAAATTTAATTTTTTTTGTTTTATTGTTATAACTAGGTTGGAAGTGTAATTTGTGGTGGTTTGAGAAGGGATTTTTGTAGCTAGCAAATAATAATAATTTGAAGGTAATTATTTGTTATATTGTACAAATATAGTACAACTTGGGGTTGGAGCTGTTATTTTTTTCCTGTTTATTAAATAATTGCTGAAATTTTTATTTTGATGGTTTTTTAACTAGGTGGAAGTCTAACTTGTGGTGGAGTGAGAAGTGATTGTGGGTGCTAGCAAATCTTCAATTATCTTTGAGGTAAATTAAATATTTTATTGGTTAATTAAAGTTTTACTTGAATTACACAATTAAAGTGTTATATGAATGTGTCGAAAAATTACGAATTACACAATTTTTTAAGGATTTATAATATACAAATTAATAGTTTTCGAACTCTCAAATTATAAAACGAATTAGAAAATATTAAATATTAATTGTTTGTTTTAACTGATTTATAATCTAATATTTAGTGTTTGTAGCTATAAAAAAATTAGAAAATATTTAATATTTCAAAAAAAAAAAAATAATCTCAAAATATCAAAATATAGGGTTTCAATGGCGACTCCGGGTAGGAATACTGTCAAAGTTTTCGTGTATATAGGAGGCCATATTGTTCATGAGGGATTGTCAGTGAATTATGATCAACCTCATCATACAGTCGTACGAGTGAAACGCGATATATCTTTCTCTGACTTTTTGGCGAAAATATACTCACGTTGCCGAATAGATAGAAATGAATTTGTGTTATCGGTGTCGGGCAAAATATCACGATGGTATCAAAATCAGTGGAGCGAGATAGTTTCTGAGATAACAAGTGATGATGATTTAGAAATCTATTTGCACCCGGATGAAGGAAACGATTCCATAGATGTTTATGTTGAGTCTCAGCCTTTATACAATCCTTTGATACCTTCACAATTCACTACATCAGAGCCTCTCTACTCCCCTTCGAGACCTTCACAATTCAGTACATCAGAACCTCTCTATTCCCCTTCGAGACCTTCACAATTCACTACATCAGAACCTCTCTACTCCCCTTCGAGACCTTCACAACATTTTGATTTGAATGATGCGTACAATTCATTTATGCAAACAAGTCCTGAGTTAGTTGCGGTTACACAAGGGTTTTCCAATATGGGCTTTGAAGCGGGGCCATCGAGGCATTCTTATCAAAATCTTGGGGTACATATTGGGGAATCAAGTGGCATGAGAAATGCTCATGAAAATTTTGATCTTCCGAATGAAACTCGTCATTGTGATAATAATGATGACGATGATCCTTTCGGAGATGCACATGGGCCAAATGTTCGAAGCGACTCTGAACCGTCCGACCATGGAGACGATGATGATAGTGGTGAAGAGAACAACGATGAGAATATCGAAGCCGTTGATGACGTTGTACAAACAATATCGCAGGCAGAAATTCCATCAACTTCTCATGTTCATGTCAGCAATCCATCATTTGCAGAACCTCCTACTCAGTTTTATGATCCACCTTCGTACTACTCCCTGTCATTTCCTGAAATCCCAGCCGATTCCATTGATGTTCCGTCGGGTATGTGGTCAAAATTTTATGATAGCAGCAAAGGTACTCTCGAAAAGGGGATGATTTTCGATAGTAAAGCAAGGGTCATTTCAGCCGTTAGAGACCACTCCATTCGATTTGCCAGAAGAGAGTTTAAAGTTATCGAAAGTACAAAAAGAACTTGGAAGGTTATCTGCAAACACGACACTGAAGCACGACCTTGCAGATGGAGGCTAAGAGCATCAAGAATTGGGGATAGAGGACAATTTAGGATTGGGATCTACGATGGCGATCATAGTTGCGGTATGCAAGGGATGACAAACAAGCATGGCAACTTGAACATCAATTATTGCGCCGCAATTCTATTGAAAAGTGTTCGTGAAAATCCAGTTTGTGAAATTTCAAAGGCAAGAGAGATTGTGACCGCGCAAATAGGATATGAGATATCCTACATGAAGGCATGGTACACTTTGAAGCGATGCAGAGAAAATGTATATGGAACATGGGAGAGTTCGGTACAGAAGTTGCCAAAATTTATGAAAGCACTGCAACAAAGGAATCCAGGCACAGCTGTTGAGTGGGAACATCACGCGACAAATCATCCATCGAAATTCATAATCAAATACGTCTTCTGGGCCTTCAAGCCGTGTATTGATGGTTTCAAATACTGTCGTCGGGTGATTAGCGTCGATGGAACTCATTTGTACACTAAGTACAAACATAAGATGTTGCTTGCTGTGTGTTTGGATGCGAATCAACAAGTTCTACCACTTGCGTATGCAATTGTTGATGAAGAGACCGCAAGTGCATGGAAGTGGTTTTTCAAATGCATTGACAAACATTTACTTTCGGGCATATCAGATGGTATTTGTATAATTTCGGATCGAGGAACCGGTATTTTAAGTGCCATCGATTCAATGCCCGAGTTTCGGCCCCTCGTATCACCCATCGATTTTGTTTGAGGCATGTTTGTTCAAATGTCAACGCCAAGTTTAAGAGCATTGTGGTGAAAGATTTTTGTTACGCTGCTGGAAAACAATCTCAGGTTTGGAAGCTGAACCGGTATTTGGACAAGATTGGGGAGGAAAATCCCAATGCACTCAGATACTTGATGAACATGGATCGAGAAAAGTGGACTTTAGCACATGATGGAGGGTCTCGACGCGGTCAGTTGACGACCAACTTGTCCGAGTCCATCAATGGTGCTTTGAAAGGTGCTCGTAAACTGCCTGTCACAGCTATTGTAGATTTTACATTTCATCGAGTGGTTAAGCACTTTATTAATCGAGTAGCGAAAGGTAATAAATGGGAGCAATTGGGACAACGATGGGCCGAATTTCCATTGAAGAAGTTCAAATTATGGGAGGAACATTCGACGACACATTACATGAGAAGGTTCAACACTCGCAACTACGCTGGTGAGGTATTCACCAGGGCAAAACCTCAAGGAGGTGGAGGAAAAACACATTGTGTCGATCTTAGGGCCAAAGAATGCTCGTGTAATAAGTGGACCTTGTTTGGGATTCCTTGTTCTCATGTGCAACATGTATGTCGTGATTTTCGTTTGGATGCCGAAACTTTGGTTGCCGAGTACTACAGTGTTAGAAACCATAAGAACACATATAGTGGCGTGTTTCACCCTTTGCTGCCTGAAATGTGCTGGGAGGATGCAGATTTTGAGCTATTTCACGATGTTACCCTACGGAAAGCTACACGACGGGGTAGGCCAGAAAGTTCTCGTATTCGTAACGAAATGGACCGACCACAAGCGCGTGCTAGAAGAAAATCTCGGGCAACACAAGAATCACACTAGTTATTTTATGTGTTATCTTATGTTATGTTAGGTTATGTTATGTTATGTTATGTTATGTTATGTTATGTTATGTTATGTTGTGTTTGTTATGTTATGTTATGTTATGTTATGTTATGTTATGTAATGTTTGACTTGAAAATTCGGTTTCGCTTTCACTTTCAAATG
>NW_012193062.1:612779-641228 GCF_000504015.1 Erythranthe guttata
GCAATAATAATAATAATTAATATAATGAATATAATAATAATAATAATAATAATAATAATAATAATAATAATAATAATAATAATAATAATAATAATAATAATAATAATAATAATAATAATAATAATAATAATAATAATAATAATAATAATAATCTTATGTGCTTTCACATGAACTTGAAACAGGATTGAAATGGAGAACGCTGTATACGGTCCCCGAGATCCCTCACTTCTGTATCTTCAGAATGATCATAGATCAAGTGCTTTGACAGAGTCTAATATGGATACGAGCATACGAGTTAGACGAAGTGATCATGGGATATGGAGTGTCTTTCATAGGCCGCACAACCCTCATCCTCATCCTCGGGTGTTATGTTATTTGGTCCAGATGAAGTTATATGGTGTATATCGATGTCGACGTATGCAAGCAGATTGGGCTCTTATCACTGCATTAGTAGAGAGATGGCGCCAGGAGACTCACACATTTCACCTGCGTGTAGGGGAGGTGACAGTCACCCTACATGACGTGGCGTTGATATACGGACTACCGGTTGACGGACGTCCGGTCATAGGAGTTGATACTCATCGTAGGACTCGTGAGTGGCAGCAGTATTGTATGACATGGCTGGGATTTGCACCGGATTCATCAAAGATAAAAGGATCGAAGTTGAGCGTCAAAGTCCTTAGTGAATATTTAATCAATAATCCCGTTCTTGATAATAGTACATATGAGCATCTTGTTCATTACACTCGAGGGATTGCTTTTCTCATAGTAGGGGGGATTATGTGTCCCGATCACACTGGCGACTCTATTCCATTGCTGTATTTGAGACATTTAGAAGATCTTGATGCTGTCAGTACATATAGTTGGGGTAGTTGTACTCTAGCAGTCCTCTACCACGAGTTGTGCAAAGCATCGAAGATATCTGCAAAAGAAATCAGTGGTCCTGTTCAATTATTACAGGTAACATAATGAATTAATTATATAATTTAGTACATTAATACATTTAATTTGCAGTTTATATTATAAAAAAATTATATTCTTGTATTATTTAACAGATATGGGCATGGATGCGGATTCCTCCATCAAGGCCCATACCTACTCTGGCGAAATGGGGCACAACACTTGAGTATGCAGGATATGAGTTTCCCGTACCACCTTACGGTGCACGGTAATGGTTTTGAGATTTATGTTAAATTATTTTTGCATTATTGTTACGGTGATTTGTGTATTAATTTTTTGTGTCTATAAATATAAGGGTTTGTTTGAGCCAACTTCCACTATATTTTTCTAACATTTTCAGTCAATTTTACTTGAATTTCTAAATAAAATTTCAGTCAATTTTAGATTTTTTTTTAAAATTTTCTAAATAAAACCTTTTATTTTTGTCATTTTGAATTTCTTTCGGCAGTTCAAATTCTCAACAACAATATGATTTTGAACCTTATCTTTATTATTATCTTAAGTTTAATATATAATAATATATCGCAGGTGGACCAACCATGTCAGCTTCATTGAGACTGGTGCACATGTTCTTCGTATATTTAGGATGATGTTGGATCAGATGCTCCCAGATCAGTTTATATGGACGCCATATGATCTGGATGATCCGGAGTATCAGTCTGTAGGTGGTGATTCGACGATCACATGTAATGGTATATGGGTATCGAGAGTCCCCCTGATATGCTACGCAATTGTGGAGATGCATCGACCAGACAGAGTAGTACGTCAGTTCGGGATGGTACAACCCATACCTGAACCTCCTGAAAATACTGAGACGGATTTCCGGATGCACGTCAATGCTAACCGTACAGGTGCTACCAACCGAGACTGGAGGCTTACACATGTTTCGCATGTTACCGCTTGGGATAATAGACTCGATTATATTGTTGATTATCCATATGCCAGTGACAGTCAGACTACAGAAGATGGTTATTTTGAGTGGTATGAACTGCACACACGTCGTTTCATATCACCGATTACCCCATCTGATCGTACAGGATTTCAGGTTGGAGGTCAGATTTCAATGGATACAGTGGTACGTATTCAAATTTATTTATTATAAAATTTTGTGTATTATATAATTTTTATTAATGTATGTCTTCTAAAAATAAAATATTTCTTATTACTTATTTCAGATTCAGCATCTTCGATCGTTGATTGTTTCTGTTGATGGCGGAGACATGCCCCGGGATGGCTATCGTTCGTATTTACCGACTCTCAGAACATGTCTTAATGTCTTAGAGTCTCGACACGGACCTTCAGATAGGCCTCAATCTGAGATGCCTTATACTCAGACTCACTCTCAGACTCAGACTCAGATACCACTGTCTCAAATGCCTCAGTCACAGACTCAGATGTACGCTGGCGAGGCAGGAACTTCTTCTCGTGCATATTATCCGGCATTCGATAATTATACAGATCCTAGAGCACACGGGCATCCATCTGGTATGTTTAGTACCTTTGATTTTATTTTTAATACTATCTACAACTGTGAGTTTAATTATAATCTCGTTGATGCAGATCCGTACACCCCATACCCCTACTTTAATCCGAATATGAATTCGGAAGACCCAATTCATTTGGGGTCTACGCATCAGTTTTCGTCTTCGCGACCGGTAGATCATCAGATCACACCTATTCCTTATTTTGAATCCGCAAATTCTTCGAGTGATGAGGATGAACAAGTTGGTAGAGGGCACAGGACTAGAAGGCCCCCGAGATGTGGCACCGGAGGTCACCGTCATTGGTGATATTATTATTGTAGTTTATGTTGGTTATTTATTAAAACTTTTTCGTATTTTAGTTATTCAATAAAAAACAAATTAAATAAACTAAAGGATTTAGAGACAAAAAATATTTCCCAATAATTAGGCATTTTATTTTTATTTAATAAAATATGGAAATCGGACGGAATGGATCGAAAATGCCTTTTTTGGAAATTTTCCAATTTTTTCGGAAGTTAAAAATAGGTTCCAATTTCCGTTCCAAAAAAATCGGAATTTCAAAATCCATTCCAATTTCGGAATACCTCGGAATCGGCGGAATTTCGAAATTTTCGGAAATTGCATTAATTCTTAATGTTTTGTTCCAAAATCGGAAATAATGGTAATTTTTAGTATTTTTTTTTAATATTTTCGTAATTTTCCGGCAAAATGCAAGAATCCAAAGCAAAGTTCAATCAAATAAAATTTAAACACTTGTAAAAACAACATAATTGATATATCAAAGCAACTATAATTCTTGCAAAACATCAATAGAAAAATAATTCAAAAACACAATATATATATATATATATATATTTCCAACATGATTATTTCAAACATATATATATATTTCCAACATAATTCAAACATGATTATTTCCGAAATACAATCGGATCGGAAATCGGAATTTCCAATAATTTTATATGTAATTCCAATTCCGTTCCAAAAATAATCGGAAAAATCGGAAATCGTAAATCGGAAATTGGAATGAATTTTTTTTTTTCCAAATTCGTATTATTTTATAGTGAATTATAAAATAAATTGCATAAATAAATGAAGGAAAATTTTTAAAATACAATATATAATTAATTTAAAATTAAAATTCAATTAACCATTCCAATTTAACAATAAAAAGAATTAAGTAAATTTAAAAAACCTTAGATCAAATCCAGCCGTTGATATAAACACAATCCAACGGCTGGTAAAAGGCGTCATATTAAATGACGCTGTAATCCAGTGTGGCGGGTCAAAGGGCGTCGTTTTGAATGACGCCTTTTAACAGCCGTCCATTGCCCAGATTAATCTCTGACCGTCAGATTAGGAGGACAAGATAGGAGATCTGGCCGTCAATCTCAGCTCAATCCAACGGCCCTTAAAACGCGTCGTTTTAAACGATGCTTTATTGTATTTTTGTAAATAATTACAAAATGACCCCATTTCAAAAAAAAAAAAAACCGAAATATTCTAAAAAAAAAAATGGCCCGAACAAATGGAGTATAAAATATAAATAATATTATATTATTAAATTTTACTATTTTGATGTACTATATTTTATTATTATATATTAAATTGATTATTATTTTTAACTTTTAAAATAATATTCCGGTGCATCGCAAGGAAAAAAATGTTAGGATTATAAAACATAAAACCCTCGCCAACAAGGCAGAAGTTCAATTCTACCCTCCATTCCACCCAACCCACCCCCACCCCACCCAAAACCCCAACCTTCTTCTTCCCCCATCCACTGAGCAGAATCCATTCAACAATGGCGATACTCTCGTTGCCATTGGTAACATCCATATTTAAGAAACCTCACTTCTCCGTCCTGTTAATCGCAGGCCGAAGTATTAATTCCGGTTCACCCCCAATTTTCCGGCCGAAGCGCTTTTTCTCCGCCGCCGCAGCTAACCTTTCTTCCGCCGGCACGCACACTTCTTCTATTTCATCGCCGACGGAGCAGGAAAAGCTGAAACAATCTTCATCGTTGGCATCCTCTGCTCTTACTTTTCAGCAAGCCATTCAGCGCCTCCAGGTTTTACTGCACTTCTCATCTGTTACTGCATTAGTTGTCTCCACTAACGCGATTAAATAGTAATTAAGTTGATTTCAGCCGAATGCCGAATTTGTTTTTTGATTTGTGAGTTGTTAACTTGTTGTTGAAGATGCTTCAATTGCAATATGTGATTTAAGGTGTTAGCACTGGAGAATTGACGATAACTTTAGACACAGTTATTACACGAGTTGGGAATTATAACAAAAACAAATATGAAACGGTGCGAGAATTTTGAATTGGAATACAGTAAACTTAAGCAAATACATCTTGCGGACTTTGATAAGAGGTGTATTAGTGTATGTCTGGAACTGGATTGGACAAAGTATATAAAAAGGTGTATAAGTTGTTTGTTTGTTTGTTTCTTTCTGGGATTATGGATTAACGGTAAGGATGTCTACACATTACACACACAACCCTTTTTAATTCGTGCAAGGTAAAATAGGGGAAACTATGAGAACTCTCTGGTTTTGGCAGATTTTTTGTTTTCTTACATGTGAATGTAAACAGTCGATGTTATTTTTAATTCCATTTTGGACCTTTAATATTATATTATGCAGGAATATTGGGCTTCTGTTGGATGTGCTGTTATGCAATGCAGCAATACTGAGGTAAAATTTGAACTCAGTATTTACGGTAGTTTGAAGTCAGAGGTGGTTTCTTTTTAATTTGGCATTGCTAGTAAAATTATTTCAGTTCTAGATTCTTATCGAGCCGTACAACCATGAAAAAATACTTTTGATCGCTTTTATAGAACTTTTTTTACATTCCATTAGTAATGCAATTCTTTTTGGGGGAGCATTTATTTTAATGTTGTTATGGCCGAGAGTGAAAATTTTATTTTCTTCATACATTCTGAAAACTATTACGTCCTTACAAGTATTGAAAGCATATCATATGCACCTCTTTCTTGCTTGTACCATGAATCTGTTCTAAGATGACTTTATGGTTCCTGTTTTCTGATGCTTACTTTTTTCACATCTTTCTGTTTTCTATCTTTGCTTTCAACTCTTTACGTGTATTGGAGGTCTTCCATCCAAAGATTGTTTAATTTCTTGAGGCTTTGATAATGATGAGCAGGTTGGAGCCGGGACAATGAACCCTCTTACATTTTTAAGGGTTCTCGGTCCAGAACCATGGAATGTTGCGTAAGTATGCTTTTGACCCATCATGAAATTTATATTTTCTTCATATTTCTCTCATGTCTCCTTTTTCTGGTCATTCTGGTAGTCCCTTCTCTTTTTTGACTCCATCAACCTCTCACCCTAGAGAAATTGAAGAAATAAATGCTTGCTAACACTTAGTTAATTCATATCTCATTATGCTGCCTAAGTTGAGGAATATGAATAAATTTATTGATATAATTTTTGCCAGTGGCCTGACCAAGTATGCAGCCTGCTTATTTGTTTTTTATTTACAAAAAGCTCCAGGATTTGATTATGTTATTTTTTGTCTTAATCTTCTAGATTGCCTATTGTTTATACCTGACTGAAGTTGAATGGAAAACCTGCCTTTATTCCTTAATTGCATCTGTTTGGAGTCTAGCTAATAAGTTTGAAATGAAGTTATAAATTATATTAATTTAGGGATTACTTATTCATCTTTTTACCAGTAGCAAATATTAGTCAAGTTGTCTCAAGTATGTTAAAGTGGCTCTTCTAGTTCTGTTCGTTTATTTGGGGAAGGGTTTGGAATGAGTTCAAGGATAAACTTCCAGAACCAATTTTCAATACATAATTATATAATAGTATTTAAACAACGGGATTTTTTTTTGAATGGCTCAGATCGTGGAAGAGTTTTAGATCGTATCATTCAGTCGTTGATGAGTTGTGGAAAAAATGCATAATGTTAGAAATGAATTTTTAAACTAATTCCTAAAAACCTAAGGGGCTATGTCACTCCAGGCATCCTGGATTTGATAACATGGTTTGATTTAATGTTGGTTGGAGCTCATGCTATGCCAAATTTAAGTTAAAGTAATATAAACTATAGCATCTATTATTGAGCACTTGATAAGATTGTTGCGTCTCTATAATGAGTCTGTGTATCATTCTTATTTTTGTTATTGGTCTTTCATTTTTCAATGAGATCACTGATTTGTAAGTTTTCTGGTGGAAGGTATGTAGAACCTAGTATCCGACCTGACGATAGCCGTTATGGTGAAAACCCAAATAGACTTCAAAGACACACCCAATTTCAGGTGAATTTTGAGCTTCTCTATGATTGAAATTTATGAAACTTTTTGAGGTTTGGCTTCAGCATCATGTCATTTACTTTTGCAGTGCTTATCTGAAAATGTCAGGTGATATTGAAGCCTGATCCCGGGAATTCACAAGACTTGTTCATTCGAAGTTTATCTGCCTTAGGTTTATTATACTATCCGTCATTTTCTTGTCAATAATTTATTCTTCTAGTTTCTTGATTGTCATCTCTCTTATGCTTATCTAGTTTAGATGTTTCATTTTAAAAATCAAATATTATTATTTTGGCAGACTTAAATTTTCACTTTAATGACTGTCAGGTATTAACGTAAATGACCACGACATCCGTTTTGTCGAGGACAACTGGGAGAGCCCGGTGAGGCCTTGTTTTAATCGTTTTACCCGTTGGATACAGCACATATATATTGCATAAACTATTTTCAGGTTATGTCAGGGTCGTATTTTTTTTTGCTACTGCTTCTTGTTCGATTACCTTAGAGTTCAGCCACTCGCTCCTCTTACTGCTCATCATTTCACCTTTTCCCGAGTATTGAGGTTTATGTTATTTAATAGATGCTCTACTTGTCTTTCATTTCTGGTAGGTGTTAGGTGCTTGGGGATTGGGCTGGGAAATTTGGATGGACGGAATGGAGATTACTCAATTCACCTACTTTCAGCAGGTTGTCTAACATTTCAATATACAAATACCTCTAGAGTTAAGTATGACGTAAACAAGAAAAACACTACATGTTCCCTTTCTGTAAATCTTTTACTGGTCTATGGTGAGGATCTTTAATCATCACGCTATCATTTTCTGATGTCTTGATCACGTAATTTTCTTTCTCAATTCCAGGCTGGAAGTCTTCCATTGACGCCTGTTTCTGTAGAGATTACCTATGGTCTTGAAAGAATCCTTATGTTACTTCAGGTCCCTTGTGTAGCATCAGTTACTCTCTCTTATACTTTGTGCTGTTAAAAACATGATTGCCTGAAGCTTGTTTGAGTTTTGCAGGGAGTTGATCATTTCAAGAAAATTCGATATGCTGACGGTATAACATACGGAGAGCTCTTTCTAGAAAATGAGTTAATACGCTTATACATACTTTTTACCATTTTCGTCAAAGATGCTGGTTTTTATGCATCATTCATATCATTTTTATTAGTTTATGATGCAAGTCAATGTGTCGTAATTATATTTTCTTATTTCTTTTCATTATTTGCAGTTTTGGCATGTAATGGAGAACTTTCAGACATTTTTATAATGTTGTATCTTATGTTCTTTGTGGAAGCATATTCTATCATTATATGTTGATCTGCCCTACCCCCGTTCGATTCATCTATTAACATATCGTGACTACCTAGTCCTGCAACATGAATTTAGCAAAAATGTCTTCGCCATGTCATGGATTTGCTTGTAAAGCATGAATTCTTTTCTTATTTTAGTCACAGAACAGATATCACTCAGTATTTGATTCAAAGAGATAAGGAGAAGATTTATATTAGGGATTTGAAGTTGGATGAGTTGATTTTGCATTTCATAGAACTCGTTTAAGTATTAAAGTTTTAAAAAACAAGAACAATTTTTTGTGACCTTTTCAGTTTTCGCAGCTGAATCCTTCAACATGCTATTAAGTCTTTGTCATATTAATTGCCGCACAAAGTGAAGTTGATTTACTAGCCATTCTCCAGTCCTTTCCCACTCCTTTCCTTCCCCTTATTCTGTTTCATGTAACTCAATTTTAGACACTCTTTCTAATTGAGATATCTTCTGTGCATCTCATTTTCCTTGAATATATTTCTTCATTTTCTGTGTTCTAATTTTTAAACAACAATCTACACGGTTATATTATTTAGGTGTGGACTGAAGACATTTTCTGCCTTTTCATGCTTAACGTATCTTTTCTAAATATCTCTCCATTTTCTTTAGAAACGAGAGTGATGACTATTATTATCTGTTTCAGGAAGGAAATGAGTGCCTATTATTTGGAGCATGCCGGTGTAGATCACATTCATAAGCATTTTGACCTTTTTGAGGCTGAATCTCGCCGTTTGCTTGACTTAGGCCTTGCAATTCCTGCGTATTTTCCTTTTACTTCATTCCATTTTCATGAACTGTAACAAATTTAGGGATCTTCCATAGTTTCCAGGTGGTAGTTGACATGCATCTCTATCTTTTTGGTGAAGGTAGGTATGATCAGCTTTTGAAGACATCTCACGCCTTCAATGTCTTGGATGCTAGAGGATTTGTTGGAGTAACAGAACGTGCTCGTTATTTTGGCCGTATGCGTAGGTTTGTAATCTTATTTGCTGTTATGCTGATGCAAGTTCTTACCAGAGACAGTTATAACACACTCCATGTTTTTGCCCATATTTTCTTGCACACCCGACTTATAAACCACTTCCTTTGTTTTGCCTTTTTTATTTGATTAGTGCCTGTTAACCTATTATGCTTGATGGCCAATCTATCTATTCTGTGAATTATTGTTCTTAGCCATTTACATTCTCGGGTATTTTGCTCCACCTTGATATTTAACAAGTTCAAAATCATCTTTAATATATTTTTCTCCCTCCCTTCAGTTTAGCCCGTCAATGTGCTCAACTATGGTTAAAGACGAGGGAATCTCTTGGGCACCCTTTGGGCGTTGCTTCTCAACCTGATCACCTTGGCTTTCGGAAAGAAGACATAGAGGAACTGAAGGAAAAGGTTCATTTGAGAATGTTATATTTGTCTGTAACCTTAGCAGTAGTCTGTGCAATCTAGAGATTTAATCTCCATTCCTCATTGCACTTTGAAAATGGATAAACTAATACTTGAAAAGGATGATGGGAATCATCTATGATTGAACATGAAGAGCTTATAATTTATCAGCCAGTGGAAGATGGTGAGTCTTAGTTCTGAAAACAAAAATATTTGTTTAAATCGTCTGTTTTTTTTTTAAATATTTAACACAAAAATTTCAAGAGAGATATCACTGGTTGATCATTTAGAAAGTGTAAATCTTCTTAAACATTGAGAGTTTCCTATTTGGCTCACTGGAAAACCATAATAACTTTTCAATGGTTACTTCTGTGGAGTATCAGATTTTCTTTTTACAGATTTTATCTCAGTTGCACTGGAAGAATTTTAAAATATTGCTACATAGAAAAAATACTGAGAAATGCAACTCACTGATTGACTCTTTAGTGTTTTCATTCTTGATCCCGTTAAATACTTTGTTAGTAATATTTGCTTATATATAGTGCTGCTGCTGCTTACTTTGTATATATACATTCCCATCCAGTTCTCTTATTCTCTGCCTATTTTATTCAGGTTTCTGTAGGACCACGCACTTTTATTCTTGAAATTGGGACGGAGGAGTTGCCGCCAAGTGATGTGCTGAATGCATGCAGCCAAGTAAAATATGATTCTTGATTTTACTTTCTCATGGCTCAATATGCAAAGCTATTTATTAACCTGCTATGTCGTCTACTAACATTTCATTGGATCTGTTCATTGCAGCTGAAAGATCTAGTCAAGCAGTTGCTGGGAAAACAAAGATTGAATTATGGAGACGTTCGAACTTGCGGAACACCACGTAGGCTTGTGGTATGGTTGAATTGATAAGCATGTGTAATTACGTATTGCTTTTTATAAGTGCATAATCTTATTGCTCTGTGATTCGGAATTCAACATGAGATTGAATGAGTGAGTCACATATAAACATTTTCGACGGATTTATATAAAAGAAAAAAGTGACAGTAAAAATAACAAGCTGCACATATTCATGAGTTGAATAATATCACTTTTTATTTGGTAATAAGTGAGATAGTGTGAGCACATTTAGCTAAGACTATTAGATGCATTGCTTCATAATGTGATTGATTTGGTAGTAAACTTAAAGAATAAGACTGACCTTGATTTGTATAGAAAGGTCAAGGAGATCTTTCTGTGGTTTTACATTGAAGATAGTCCATGATGGAGTCAAATAGGAAAGGAAATTTTTGGTTAGTACCAGCTTTATTGAGCTGAGCAATGGTGGATGTATATCTTTTTGCATTTTTTTTCTACAATCTGAATATATACAAGTCTTTTCCGCCCCCGACTTTTCATCAACATCATGATGAACTGTTCATAGTTTAGCCAAAGAGATGATGGTCCCGTCTCATTCCTGACCGAGTCGCAGATTTTTTCAATTCTTAATGTAAGAAGGCTGCAAGACATGCCATTGGGAGTGAGAAATTCTCTAGTCTAACGTTACCTTAAGAATGACTTTGTGCTATTTTGAATATTTGTTTTGGGCTTTTGAGGCACATCAACTTCCTTTTGTTGCTAATCTAACTCTCATGTACTATTGCTGACACAACATTAGCTTAATTATTTGCTGCTCTTTCCCCTTATATTTGGTTGTGGATTTCATGAGCTGTACTTATATTGCACAGACAAACTTGTATTGAATACGTTAGTCCTTTTTTTTTATATAGATCACGGTCCTTATATGACGTATTTTATGCAGGTTCACGTTGAGAATCTATGTGATAAGCAGGTGGCCAATCAAGTTGAGGTTCGGGGACCTCCAGCGTCAAAGGCATTTGATGAGGAAGGAAATCCCACCAAGGTCATCCATCATGTCTAGAAAATTATCGTTTTGTTTTTTCTTACTAAATTTGTCAACTGGGCGTTTTTGGTCTGATAAAGTGAGCTTAAATTAGTTAGCCCGGTCAGATAAATGACCCGGTGCTTACAGTCGTGGCCTCTTCTCTAAAATGCTATTTTCATATTGTCTAACCATAATGGTTATATCATATACTCATTTTACACGGAGGCATTGATGTCGACCACTTAACCGGAGCTATTTAGTGACCTTCATCAAATATGACGATATATTCATAATTTTATTTTCAAACCTCAGCTTTTATAAGGTAGCTAACCAAGCATTGATCTATCAACTAATTGCAAATTTCTTCGTGGCATGGATTGTGCATTATTTTGTAATTGTTATTTTCGGAAGCTAATTCTTCTCTTACTGTAACCGATCTTCGGCCTTTTTGCTTTGACTGTTTCTGCAGCTGTCTCTCAAAATTTTAAAAGCGCCAATAACAAACTTACAGAGACAGTTGATTAAAAAAAAATTCAGAGATGTAGCAAGAAATGATTGATTTGTTTGCATCAGGGTATGATAGTTATTCTGTGGACCAATTTATATGACTTATCCTAATGTATTCGGTGTTTTTTCATTTATATTTTCTATTTCTGATATGATAACTAGAATTTGTTAAATTTTTTATTGGCCAAAATTTCAGATTCAACATTGTTCTCATTAAGTGTAATATTTGACATGTTGGCTTGTTTTTGTCGTTTTCAATTGGTTTCTCTTAATTATAGCATTACCTAGTCTTCTCTGTCTGTGATGTTACACCTATGAGACCATGGTTCATGTAATTGTATTTTATATTGGTAGTAGTTTTCTCTTACACTATCATCTGTGTCTAATTCAAGTCACTGCTCAGGCTGCTGAAGGTTTCTGCCGCAAAAATGGTGTGCCTTTAAGCTCTTTGTACAGAAGGGTTGAAGGTAGAAATTCTTGCTTATATTTGATATCATCTAGTATTGGTTGAAACTTGTGCTATACTTTAGTAATTATTTTGCTGTAGTATTTGCCAGTTTCACTCTTAATAGGTTTTCTGTCTCTTTTATTCCTTTTTACTGATTTTAATCAATGAAGTGAAAGATATATGAAAGATTTAAAAGGTCAAACATTTTTCCTCCTAGTATACTTCCTTTCCTTATTTGCAGTTAAATACAACTTAAAATGAAACCAAGTTCATTGTTTGAAGATTAATTTTAAAACGAGTCGAGTTGGTAGGATGCAAATTATTAGTCAACATAGTAAGCATATACTTGAACCTGAAAAACATTATGTTAAGGAGCAGATGTAAATGAAGAAAAAAAGAATAGTCGGAGTTTTTGAAGGAGAGAGATGTTTGGGATTGCTTCAATCGTGAAGGACAAGACAGTCTGATGAGACTTTCTGAATATCATTAGCTCTCCTTATATATGAATTTTACATAATATTCTCAGGATATGAATACATGTCCTGTATGAAATGATGAAAAGAGATTTGATGACATAGCCTTGGAGCAAATAACCTCAAGCAACACGAAAACCCTAGGTGTGATATCTAAAGATAGCAAATGTTTCTAAACTGGAAAACCAGAATGCTTTTCACTGTTAAGAAGTTTTAGCTTATGGAAAACAACTATATTTATGATCAAATGTCTTTAGTATCTCATTTCATTCCCGCCTTTCAACTTCAATCCTTTTTAGTAATTATTTAGTATACTTTGCACCTACAGCTGTTATTAGTAATTTCAGAAGATAGAGCTGCTGTTATTTAGTCAATTCTTTTTACAAGGCGATTTCTTTTCATTCGATTTGTATTTCGACTTTTATTTCTTGTTGTGCTTATCAAATATTTTTTTTGCAGGGAAAACAGAGTATGTCTACGTTCGTGCGGTGGAGCCATCACGGCTTGCTTTGGAGGTATCCTACAAAAAGCATTTTTCTTGTTGTATCCTGACGTATTAAAGACATTTTATTGAAGGCTCCCTCCCAGTAGATTATCATGACTAATAAACCTTGTAATTAAGTATTACACACTGGGAATTCTTTGCCTGTAGTCCTTTGCTTTATTCTATTTACGATCTACTTTTCGTTTACTGTACTTGTACTGTTCTCTTGAACAGGTTTTATCTGAAGAGTTACCTTCTGCCCTGGCTAAAATATCATTTCCCAAGTCTATGCGGTGGAACTCTGAGGTTTGTGCTGCTGTAGCAATATATTCAATTTCTGTTGTCTAACCTTTTTCAAAATGTTCTTTGGTATTTTTGATACTGTTCATGCTCATAAGTTTCCTACTGCATACACTTTTAGCTTATTCATCATTTGAATTTTATTGTTGAATGTAGCATTTATATAAGCTAAAATTTTCATCTTAGCTTGAGGCATGCATTTATGGTTGGATGTAGCATTTATATAAGCTCGAGGCGTGCATTTATTTTACTGCCATATTAAAATTCATTTGTGCTGTAATATTTTCATTTATTTTTATGTCATTCATTGAAACAATAAATATTTGCTTTATTTTTATTTTTGCTTCTGTTACAATTTTTGCATTGTATTATATCAGAAAAAATGGTACTTTTTATAGTGGTGATATTGAAGATATGTTTCCTCGCCAGTGGATAGAATTTTTTCATAATTGTTTATCAACTTACATATATTTACATTTCACTATTGTTTGATCCTTTTATTATATGTCATGTCTGATTGTTTAGAAACTGAACTTAACTTCTGCGATTACAGGTTATATTCAGTAGACCCATCCGTTGGATATTGGCACTACATGGAGATGTAGTTGTGCCCTTTATATATGCTGGTGTTCTAAGGCAAGTTTTGGTACCTTTTTTTTTTTTTTTCTCGTTTGGTTCTGGCTGATATTGCTTGACATGAAACAGACGCATAATTTTTATCTTCTTTTTTGCTTGATGTTGTCATTTTTATTTATTTTACAGAAAAGGATTATTTTTCCGTTGTATGGAAATCGCTATAAGTGGCTGAAGCAGAATAAGTGATGTCAGTTTAAACCTTGGAAAACCCTTTGTCAGCACTTTATACTACATTTTTGGAATCTATCCTAGTAACTGCATGAGTCTATGAATGCTAGACAAGCATTACATATTACTGAAACGGATGAAGTGATAAGATAAAAACAAATTAGCACTTAGCACATTGAGTTAAGTTTAATCTGAATAATTACGACACTGAATTTGGAGAAGAAATGTAATTCCCACCTCTTGATTCATGTTTTGCTATTCTGATATTTTGTAACTGTTGAGAATACAAAACATAAATCTGGACCGACTACTACTGTTTTTCTAGAAAAACTATTATGGATTTTTTTGGGTGTACTACTTTGGGCAATGGGGTGCGTTGGGTTGAGGGATCATGGAGATATGCTGCATATGTGTTGAATTTTTTTCTGTACGATATCATGTGAACATTGGTATTTGGTATGTCGTATTCTCATTTCAAGTCTCATGGAATTTGAGACCTTGGAAATTGCATTCATTTCTTGTGGTCTAATTTTTATATAGGTGTATAGTACTCATCTCAGTTTCTCTGTCACAGTGGGGATGTTTCTCACGGGCTTCGAAACACTCCGTCAGCTACTATTAAGGTTTGTTGGTCTATCCAGAAATGTAGTGTTAATCTGAAGTTTCACAATCTTTTTGAATTTTAAAAAATAATCTATTTTCGTCGCTAGCATGTGCAGCTAATTCATAGTGCAAAAGAATTTATATTGTAAAAGATTTCTAAGGTCTCAAATAAAACTATTACCTGTATTGTAAAAGATTTCTATTGTTATTTGTCCCTCATTTGCTAACCTGTATCACTCTTTACTGAGCTAGGAATTTTTTTCAACGTATCGATGAAATAGTGGTTTTGTGAAGTAGTTTTGCTATCTTGTGGAAGTTGTTTTAGTTTCTGTAAATTTATTTAATCCAATCTTCAAGATTCTTACAGCATCTGCAGCCAACAGGTTTTCCTAAGTAAGCATTTTGTAGAATACTTCAAAAATTCTGAACTAATAGTAACACCTTCAGATGCTATCTTATATTTCTGAGTATTTAATACATGATTATATGACAAGCTTAAAGGCTTACAATTAGGTTGTCGGTAAACACCCGACTTTTCTCTTTTTAGCTAAAACTTACAGTAAAAACCCCGGTTTTTGAACTTTTTTCTCTGCTCACTTACTAAACTTGTTGCCTGCATGTTTACTTGTCGCTGATAAACTTTTTTTCTCTAGACTTTTAGCTATCTAGTACTTATTCTCGTGACACTGAAGATATGCTTGAATCCGTCCGCATTCTTACTTTTCCTGGAAAGTTCAAAACAATGGTTTGTCTTTTATTGTGTTCTAAAGGTTGTATGGATATATTTTTCACGACTGCAGGTAGTAAGTGCAGAATCTTATAAAGATGTGATGCAGAGTGCTGGAATAGCCATCGATGTTGAGGTGATATATATATATATATATATATATATATTGCATGCTTACAGAAACCAAGATATTTCGGAAGTTGATTGCTTTAATTCTTTATTTTTCAGCAACGCAAGAAGACAATACTTGAGAAGTCTACTTCGATTGTAGAAAGTATTAGTGGTTCTGTTGTAATGCAAAGTGGTTTACTTGATGAGGTAAGAAACAAGTCCCCACAATTTCTATTTTGCTTGAGAACAATTTATAAACATTTTCCTCTATCTTTAGGTCGTAAATCTCGTTGAGGCACCTCATCCAATTCTGGGAAAGTTTAGTGAGTCCTTCCTAGAGCTTCCAAAAGAGCTGCTAATAATGGTTTGTCAGTAGCTTCTATTCATTAAAGTTAGATTATCTTCTTCGTAATATATGTTTGCTGAGAAAATTGATGAGCTTATTTAATTTTTACACTCAACGCATCCTATATGTTTACTGATGAATTCTTGCTATCATATGTTTCAAACAATACAAGATGTTCTCTTTTCAATCATTTAATGCAAGAATACGCACTTTAGGTTATTCTAATTTCTCAGGCTTCTCATTATCATAAAACTGTGCAGGTTATGCAGAAGCATCAGAAATATTTTGCAATAACCAATCAGGACGGAAAGTTATTGCCATATTTTATCGCTGTGAGATAAGCCAATCATATTATTTATCTATTAAATACACAGTCACTGTAGTTACAGTTTTGATACTCCATTTGTTGGTTCAGGTTGCAAATGGAGCAATTGATGAAACGGTTGTGAGGAAAGGAAATGAAGCTGTACTGAGGTTGATATACTCTAATACATGTATTGTTGCATCTGCTGTTTTTTCTCTTATTTACATTTAGACTTAGTAACATGACTTCAATTACTCCAAACCTTGAAAGTCTACTCCCAATTTGTTCCAATGACCCTGACCAATGGATTGAGTAAATAAAATAAATATGGTTGCAGAGCTCGATATGAAGATGCAAAGTTCTTCTATGAGTTGGACACAAGTAAGAGATTTTTGGAATTTCGAAATCAATTGAAGGGAATCCTGTTCCATGTAAGTTTCTATAATCTATATATCATACGGTAGTGTTACGGTTTTAATTGAGAGTCTCATTATCATTGGTATCTATCTAGGTATAAGTAAAAATTGAATGCTAGAAACAAGATTATATTACTTTTTAGACGATCTTTTAAGCGTTGCAAAGAGTTTGGAGGTCTTTTAGATTCTAGATAAATATCGTCTAAAAAGATATTAAAATATCTTTAAGGTCTCCTACTCGTTCATATCCTGATAAGAGTACTAAACAGGAAAAGCTGGGAACAATGCTGGACAAGATGACACGAGTTCAAAGTTTGGTTACTGAAGTGGGATTATTGCTGGGGTTAACTGAAGACATGCTCCAAGTCGTTCAAGATGCTGCATCATTAGCCATGTCAGATCTTTCGTCTGCGGTTGTTACGGAATTTACCTCTCTTGCTGGGATAATGGGTCGTCACTATGCTCTGAGAGATGGCTATTCAGAGCAGGTCTTCTCAATTAGTTTTTATTGCTTTATCTACTCTTATGCATTCCTGTCTGTGGTGATTCCTTGTCTGGTCCCTGCTGCTTAATTTCTCGTACTGGGAGCTTGCAAAGATTAATACTAACAACATAATTTGACCTCTTGATGTCTCAATTTTGGTTAACGGGATCCTGATTCTTTCACTTCTAAATCCTAATAGCAGTAGGTAGCTCTGATGTTGGAATTGAAGGCTTGAACTTATAGACACATGCCAGTCTAATGTATTTAGATTCACATCCATCTTTTGTCACCTATCTCGTTTTGGCAAGATAATTGAAGCACATGGACTTCTGCAGACTGACATAATTTACCATTGTTGCTACTCCAATGAAGTATTGAGTTTACATTCTGTAATAAAAGCAATAATGAATAAGTAAATAAAAATCTTCTGGATGTCGAAGGGACTGAAAGAAATGTATCGAATCTTTTCGTTGCCTTTCAAGAAGGATTATTTCTGTTATACGTCCCTTTATCTGAAAGTGATATGCCTGGTTACATCTATTATAAAGTGAAAATTTTCATATCAAAGTGAAATTGATTTTTTAAGCACTGATTTTTTTTTATATTTCAGATTGCCGAGGCACTATTTGAGATAACCCTTCCACGATTTTCGGGAGATATACTTCCAAAAACTGACGCCGGGGCAGTTTTGGCAATAGCTGACAGGTATAAAACAAGCTACTCTCTCTTCTCTGTGTGATTCCTCGGATTTCTGTGTTAAATGTCTCGGCAGCTGCATGGTACTGCTATTGACTTTTGGCATTCTAAAATTGAACTTTTTTCTTACACATATATTATCGTGCATGCAATTAAACTATTGAATTGAGATTTTCATTAGTTTCTGTTCTAGATGTCCATTCTGCCTCTTAACTTCAGAACTGGAAACCTGGTAGTAGATAGAGTGGATCTGAAGCTAAGATGCAAAACAACAAGGAAATGTTCAATGATACATCCATATAATTGCAAACTTGATACTTGCTATGGAACACCTTTCTGGTTAAGCTAGACATTACTTTTTCAACTAGATATTATGCATCTGATTAGATGTTTGTCTTTATTCAGGACCATAATGATTAAAATATATATATATATCGAGTTTTATCTGATGGAGTAAAATCTAACTTGAAGCACAATTTAACTTATATTAACTGAATTGGTACCCTTTCTGTTTAAAAACTCTTATGAAACATTGCTCCTCTAATGAAACTTATATTATCACCTAGAAGGTTTGCCATTTTCATCAATCTTAGTTTTCTATTTTCAGTCTAAACATATGTAGTATTCTTTTGAGTTGGCCTTGTTATGTTATTTACGAAATTCTTTTGATTAATCAGGCTGACCTATCAACCGTTTATATACACGAAACTTGGCCAGTTGTTTGTTCCCCAAATTTACCCATTTTAGACAATTTTATGTGTCCATGAATCCATTCTTACAAAGTTTTGCCAATAAAGAAGTTTTGATAAACAAAATACATTGTGTCCGATACCTGCAACATAGTCCTGTACTATAAATCTATAATTGAAATTAGATTGACTTTTGAACTGAGCAGTTTCATTTGCGTTACTTTCTGTTTCACTATTTTGCCAGTTTCTTATATATTTTCTTTATTTCCTATTCCTTTTCGCCAGGTTGGATAGCCTTGTTGGATTGTTTGCTGCTGGTTGTCAGCCTAGCTCCGCAAATGATCCCTTTGGTCTGCGAAGAATCTCTTACGGTCTTGTATGCCATCACCAATTCGATCATAGAAATCTCATTTTGTCTGAAATTACATAAATAATGTTTCATTTGTTCATTGTAGGTGCAACTCTTAGTAGAAACAAATAGTAATTTGGAGCTAAGGCATGCTTTGGAACTTGCTTCTGCAGTTCAGCCCATGAAAGTAGAATCGCAAACAATAAGTGATGTAAGAAATGCATTAATTTTCTTTGTTAATTTTATGAAAAAGCAATCGCTAGTTACATGCTTTTATATCTTTGCCAACGGAAACTTCCGAAATATTGCCTTTTGTTTTCCTCTTATTTATGGGCAATTAACTTCTTTGTATCCCATCTAGTATCTGATGTCTGGTTATTCATATTCTGATTCACATCATGTGCTATTACCATCTTGCCATTGTTGAACAGTCGATGAAATATTTGCAGTGAGGACATGTGGTGGATTTTCTAGTGTAGTATACGACTCTCGTCACATAGAAGATTGTCATTTACTGCATTATATATATAGATTTAATGGAAAAAATAGCATAATTTTCTTTGGATAACTCTTGTTTTCTGGTTAAGTAAATCATTTATAACAATCTCCTGTCCTGTTTTAGGTACATCAATTTGTAACAAGGAGACTTGAACAACTTTTGGTAAGTTACTATCCGGTGAACTCTTTAGCTGTGAGGGTTTATTTCTTGTTCTGTTATTTTTCTGCGTACAGGCTATAAGATCGTGTTTTTAGTTTGGGGAAATATAAAATTATGTCAAGATATTTAGTAACAGTGGACAGGCATCTCTAATCTGGTTGAGAAAATAAACGACCACCTGTTAACAAGACTATGATCCTGGTTTTAGATTTATAAAAAAAAGAGTAGCAAATAATCATGCTTCTAAGGCAGAGTTTTTGCCAAGTAATACTGCATTGTAATGGAAACTAATTTTTGTTAAATTGTTGTGTTTTCCTTGATGGACATTATCTTTTAGATTGCTACCATGGTCTTTGTTTATATAGATCATGGATGTTTAGATTTATTTTTCAGCTATGAACTTTTGCAGCATTGATCGTCCAGCTTTGGTTATTGGCTTATTGATTTTTAATAGTGTCGAGAATGGTTTTACGTTGATCTGTATTCGAGTATCTAATTGGTTTTTAGTTACTCGTAGATATGTAATTCAGTAAGCTTTATATATGTTAACTTGTAACAATGTTTATATTTTGTTTTGTGGTTAAATTATTTTTAGACGGTTTTCATGAACTCTTCACCCATATTTGACAGATCGACCAAGGAATAAGTCCAGAAGTAGTTCGCTCTGTTCTCGCAGAGCGTTCCAATTGGCCTTGTCTGGCGACAAAGTCTGCTCATAAGGTAAGTGATGCTCCTTTTCTGTATTTGCATGTATTTAACCAATTTAAAACCCAGTAATTATTTATGGTGGAGATGAAGGTTATTTATTTATTTACTTCAGTTTTGTGATCCATTTACTAGTCAAGAAGACCTTACTAAAATTAAGTCCTTTTAAATAATTGTGATTATAGTCATATACAATAGTAATTTAGATTTTAGATAGAAAGGTTTTCTGTCATCAACTACATAAGATTGTTGACGGCCCCAAGTAAAAAATAATTTTGCTGCGCTGCAGTTTCTTTTTTTAATTGATAGTCGTTTTAGATAATTTTTCATGTCTCACAATTGAGGCTTTATTGTAGAACTCGTATTTTTCTTTTGTTGTTGCGAGGTAATCTTAGATTTTATTGCGTAAAAAATAAAGTTACCAAATGACGGTCTGGATGTTTTTTCAAATCCACAAGTGATAGTCAAGATAATTTTTTCTTCGTATCGGATTGTGAAATATAGTTTGACTTTTAATTTATTTATTCTTTGAGCAGATGAAAGCCTTATCAGAAGGTGAGCTGCTGCCCAAGATTATCGAGGCATATTCTCGCCCAACAAGAATCGTACGCGGAAAGGATGTAACTGATGATTTGGAGGTGCCTTTCTTACTTCACCAAAAAAAAAAAAAAAAGAACCGATCATGCAGCCTATTAGAAACCCAACCTCTTTACTTTTCTCCTTTGACAGCATTTAAGTTCTTGAGGTTGTAAATATTTGTATATTTCTTCTCTCTAAACTTTGACTTATTGTAATCATATGGAGAAAAGAAAAGAAAAGCATCTGTACATTCATTCATCTCCATTTTAGAGCCTTCTATTATATCTGCTTATCATTGCTCATACGTCTCGAGTTCTTATTTTGCTACGTTCCTTTTATTCATCTTTACTAAATGTGAAAAGCATCTGTGTTAGGTGGATGAGTCGGCTTTTGAAACAAAGGAAGAGAGAGCCCTGTGGAGCACTTTTACATCCTTAAGGAGTAAAATTCATCCTGGTACCTCCCCCCCATCTTCGATAAGTACTTGTGTTTGTTATATTGATTCTATTACAGAATTAATTCCACACTAGTCTGTTCTTCATATCTTACCCCCCGATTTTATATTTTGCAGACATGGAAGTGGATGATTTCGTTGAAGCATCTGCCGATCTCTTACAGCCACTGGAAGATTTCTTCAATCATGTCTTCGTTATGGTGGTATGTTCGTTCTCCTTCTCCATTTATTATGTGCATGGCTAATGTTTTTTACAATGTAGCCCTCCATTTGGTAACCTTATTTATTATGCATCGACGAATTTGAAAACATAGGAAATAATCACAACTTCGAATATATGCTATGTCACATAAATATAGATAACAAAACACTCGTAATACATGAATACATATCCAACCATATCGTGTATACTCACATCCCAACCATCAAACGAGCCCTTTAATGCATGTGTTATTTTACAGAAGTTTTCGATCGCTTTTAATCTGTCAGCATAACCGAGGTTCATGTGTATGCTTACTCCGTTATTCTTGCAGATGTATTTTATCTGGTCTGAATTCTTGATTTGCAGGAAGATGAAAGAATAAGAAAGAACAGGCTTGCACTTCTACGAAAAGTTTCGGATCTTCCAAAGGGAATAGTAGACCTCTCCATCTTGCCAGGTTTTTAAAACCAGTCAATTTTATCTGTACAAAAACAGAGCAAAGTGCGAACCACAACAACTAACACGGGGAGCATGGGGTCGTCATGGGGGCCATGGCCCCCCTACACCACTTTTGTGATCATAGTTTTATGTTATGTTAATTTTAGTTTTTATTTATTTCTTTCGATTAATTTATCCATATATTATTAGATTTTTTTAATAATTTAGTCGCTGCGAGAAAAAAAGGATAGATAGGAAGGGGGGAACAAGGAAATGATCATTGGCATTTGGCACGTTGGTCTTTTGTAGAACATATAAAAAAAAAATCGAATCTCGCTACATAATGAAAACGGCATCATTCGACAATTGACCTTGACTTAAGGTCTATGAGATGCTATACCTGGTGAAACATATTGAGTGGTTTTATATCATAGATCCTATCTTATACAAATAACTACCTACTAAGTATGCATACACATGGATGTGTGTGTTATTATGTGTAGATTAATGATATAATCACCCGATGTGTTTCACTGGGTATAACATCTGCAAAAACCTTGACGTACTATGAAATTATGATTATTGTAAAATAGAAAATAGTATGATTGTTTTTTGCTATTGATTATTTTTTTTGAATTATTAGTTTTTTGCGAAATTGGCAAATACACAATTAAATGCTCTCAAAAGAACATGAAATTTGTCCCCAAAAGAATGTGAGGGGCAATTTGGGCTTACTCTATTTTGCTTGGTATATAGGGTGTAACGTGACAGCCCGTTTTGAAAAGATTAGAAAAAGAATAAAATATGCCAAAGTAACTAATAATGTTGACAATTGTTTCAAATTCATTAACGCCATATTTATCATATTAAATAATATATTTTTTTGTTTAATTAAATACATGCCATATAAATAGAGGATTATATCAAGTTCTTAATTCATCAATTAACTGATCGACTTTTCGTTATTAAAGGCAACCCATAAAACCAGTTGGCAATCGGCAAACCCCAACCAATAAACACACCGCCACCGCCACCGCCACCGCCACCGCCACGGCTGCTATAGATGGCGGAAGAAGAAGTGGTAGCAGAATTGGAGGCAGTCCTGGCGGTGTACGGCGACGATTGCCATGTAATCGAAGCTTACCCTCCCCATCTGCACGTCCACCTAAAACCGCGTACCGCTGAAATCTCCTCTCAGCAGGTAATCTCCATTAAAAATTGTTCGTTCCAGAGATTGTTCAGTTTATAGTATTATCTACTCCCCAACGATACCTCTTTCTGTCATAATTGAATTAATTGCACATATAGGTTTTTGATTTGATGATTACTTGTCGTGGTGTTGTTTATTTCCGTGTTTTTCTTTTATATAAATAATTGTGGTCTTTTTGTTGTTTGCTTTTGCTGGCTTTTGCTGAGAAAACGATGCGATGGTGAACGTATTCTCTATTGGTTTACTTTGCAACAGTTGAGGGTGAACATATGATTTCTGAGTAAGGAATACTGAGTTTTTAATCTGAAATCCATTAAAATTGGTATCGATAAAATTGTGAGATAGGAACTTCTTATGAAACGAAAACGAATGTCTCTATATCCCTACAGTATGCGTCTACATGATACGACACTTGCCCTTTCACCAAGATAAGAACTTCGCTTGGGAGATTCCCAAATTGCACCACTTTTGATCGGTTCATCAAACAGGTCATATGAATTTCATAGTAGGCTTATGTAATTAGAGGACCAAATAACAGCCAATTGAGTGAGTTGTTTGTTTTTCTTTCAATTTTTTTCTTTTCTTTTCTGTTAGGCCTCCTTATTCGTGCCAGATGTATGTGACTAATTTTCTGTTTTTGTTTATTCGTGTTACGTGCTGCATTATTCTTTTTTATGGATGCTGGTCAAACTGAAACTATTTAATTAAAAGGTGAGCTAAAACTATTGATGGTGCTTTTGCAGTTTGTTGAAGCAACTATTGGGATGCGGGCTGGTCCCCAGGTAACAATGCATGCCATAGTACATATTTTGACGCACACCTAGTATATGCTTCAACCTTTTTACTGAATAAGATTTTGTGCTTGAACAATCACAGTTTGTTCGTACATGAGTTGCTATTCGCTAATGGCTGAAGGAGTTCCTTTCCTGTTATTCTTTTGATATCCTTCAGGATTTTTATTTTTTTAAATTTGTTTTTTAACCTAGGGCATTTTTCTTAGTAATCCTGTATCTCTGAAACATTAATTATCAATGGATAAGAGAAAAACATCGGTGAACTTATTATTGTCCACTATTTTGTCTTTCAGTACCCTGAAGAGCCGCCGGAGATTAGTATTATTGATTCCAAGGGTCTTGATGAGCAGAGGCAGAAAAATCTTCTATCTAGCATCCGTTGCAAAGCTTTTGAACTCATTTCCTGTTTAATGCTCGTGACACTTTGTGAGGTAATAAAGTATGCACTTTTAAGTCAATTTGCTTATTTTTATCTATTGTGTGTGTGGGTGCCAATTATTATGGTTTATTTGTTGCTTGATTTTTGATTAAGCATTGCATACTAGTGGCCTTGCTCCTTTTTAATTTAGTTTTTAACATTGTACTTTCCACACATTGATTACAACCATAAGCTTTATACATATGGAGTATACTCTTATGAAAAATATCCATTTCAAGATGTTAATACCTCCATGATCTATTTAGGAAGCAGTGGAGAGGCTCTCTAGTATGAACCACCCTGATGGAGACTGCCCATTATGTTTACATCCATTACTTGATGAAGATGGCGGTAGCAATTCGTTACCCTTTATGCAGTTAATGTCTTGTTTCCATTGCTTTCATTGGTAAGTACACTTGTGGTCTTTTATTCTCTTTGGTTACAGATAGATACTTCCATCTAAAAGACGAGTCTGAATTTTGTCAAATTGGCATATCATGTTCTCCTACTATTGTAGTGATTGCATCATCAGATGGTGGAATTGGATCCACCTGCAAAGTGAAAAAGAGATTACGAGTTCATCGTCTTCAACTTCTCGTAGGACTACACAATACCAACAAGGTGTGTTTCCATGTACTGTAGACTTGGATAATTTCTTTTTTTACTGGCAATAGTTTTTCTTAACTATTACGACTTTGCATTTGGTAAAATCTAACAATACCAAACCCTGTAAGTTCAAGTTGGCACACCCAGATATGCACACGCTGGAGTTCAGTCATATTTCACCACTTACTGAACATTCAAGTATACCAAGAGTCGGTGCCTGTTCTGAATATTATTTAGTTGTTCTGTCTTTTTTTTTTTTTTTTTTTTGCTGATATATATACATATTAAGGCTAGTGGGACAAAGAGAAGCAAAAAGAATTTGGTTTTCAATTTCTCGTACCTTTCCAGTATTAGCAAAGACGAATTTTGTCCCACTCTCCTCTCCAAATAATTTGAACTCCTTTGTGTTTGATTTTTGTTTTCAATGTAAATTGAAATTTGCCTGAGTTGTTCCTAACACTCAACTGTGATGCATGATTGTTGTCTTGCACAGATCGCAAAATGATGGAAGAAAGTATGGGGACATGCCCGGTCTGTCGTAAAGTTTTTCTTGCCAAGGATATTGAACATGTGCTCAACCTTGTTGGGACTGTTGGCCGTTCGGTACGTCAAATGAGCAGAATACCTGTTATTATTATTCTTATTTTTTCTTCTTCTTATGTTGTACCTTAGTAAACAACGTTATTTAGTTTTAATACTTAAGAACATCATTGTTATCACTTATGGTCCTTTCCATCAAGTTTTTGGTCGAACACCTGTTATGCTACCAATGTAAGTTTCTCCTTAGCTAGAGTAAGTAATAATGTATATTCGAAAACATCCTAGTTCAGGGTGGCTTGATGTCAAGGTGACATTGCCTGATCTGTGACGAATGGTGTTCTGGGATAATGAATCTTGAACAATATCCTCAACAAGTACATAAGTCAACTATAGGCAAACTTGGTTTTTTTTAGGGTGAGATTTTATTCTGTAAAAGCCCATTGATGCTATCCTTTCTTTGCCATCAATCAAGCAGGATTATAACCAGTATAGTACTATAATTGTCCAGAAAAATAATTGCAAATATTTTGTATTTTAGGGAAGGGTTGATTTAGCATTTCTTGTTGATTGCCACTTTCATTTAGTAATCTACGAAAAGTGGGGTGAATTTGCATCTATTGATATGATTTCCCTGTTAATGACCTCTTACTATTCTTTCTAAGGAACTTCCTCTAATGTCATGACACGACTTCATAGTAGCTGGCAAAATGTTTATTAATTGTCACGGCGTAATGCTACTGTGAGGGAGGTTTTGTTTTAATCTGATAACTGGACCACCATCAGGTCGATGGTTCAGTTTATGAAGTACTTTACAATATGATCATAAAATTCCTGAGAGCTACTGATCCTTTCATTACCTATTCAGTTGAAGTAACGACATATTTCTTAGCTGATTATTTAACCGTTTATTACGTGATTTAATCGACCAAGTTTCTATGGTTTGTGTTAGTAACAAGGTGGTATGTTGGGAACCGCACAAAGCCCAATGATTATGTTGTTATGGGCCCTCTGAGCTGCTTTGAGTGAAATTGCACAAGTAAATAATCCGTCGGTAGCTAGTGAATAAGATAATATTTACCAGAAAATTCTAGCTGGTAATGCAAACAGAATCTGATTGAAAATGGTCTTCTACATGTCTATTCTACATCATATTGTTGATGAAGCAGGCATATATTGCTGGCACGGATTTACTGATTTTGAAATACCATGTCAGCTTTAATAAGACTTTATTATAACAAACTTGCGAGCTGGAACTTTTACGAACGGTTTAATTTGATTGTGTCATAAGACGGCCATATGCATGGATAAAATTACTCCCACCTGACTAGTTTTCCTTTAGTTCATGTACTGAAAAATTTGGCATGTTTTTCCTTACAATTCTCGGATCAAATGTGTTAAGAGCAATCAATTATCAGGTTTCCCTGGATACACCAATAGTATTCATAGTCACATGGTAGTGGTACGCAATGATGTAGAAGGACAGCATATCAGTCAGTTTATTTGGTTATCACTTATCAGAGCTAATTTAACCCCCTATGGCTATATTTCTTTCCTCATATCAATTTGTTTTAACCTGATGCATTGGATATTTTCTTTTCACGTGAAGACAAATAATTGACATTTTTGGTTATTGCAGGATTCTGATGGGGTCGATATTGATGGAGACGTTCTTCATTCTGAATCTGAAAAGATTAGGAGACAAAAATTTGAGGCCATATTAAAAATTCAAGAAGAAAACAGTGGCTTGATTGAAACCAAGAAAACTGAGGTCCTATTGCCTGGTATGTTTCTTCCCCAATCAATTCCCTTACCCTCGACAGAATCTGACGCGATATCTGGTGAGCCACAAAATAGAAGTTCAACTGTCAAATCCGATACAATTCCAGAAAGTTCTAATAACAGGCCCCGCCACAGAAAGAACAAAAATCCTAATATGAGGAAGCACAGGACTCAAAGTTCAAGTAACCAAGTAAGACACTGGATTAGGAAAGACGGTAATGTTTCAGAAAATTAAGTAAATTATTCGTATTTACTATTTTTTGGAGGTTCTTAAGTTAGAAAAAGGGTGATTTCGCACATTGTGGACATCGATCTTTTTTCAGCATTGAGATAATTCCACCGATTGATTTCGTGTGTAATTTTCATGTCTGAATTATGGGTGACATAAAAATTTGCTGGTGTAAAGAACTAAATCCAACATACTATTAGGAAGTTAATGCTTTGGGCCTCTCTCCCAGCTAACTGATAATGAATTCGGACGGACAACGGGCAGATATCTGTGCACTTGTGCTGAATTATTGACAGTAATGATGGGTTGAATTGATAGGTAGAGATGACTTGCACAGGTGTTCTTGTCCCGAGATTTTTGAGTTTTTTGTCCGAATAGAAGTTCCTTTTTCGACATGCCAAGGTGGATTTTGTTATTATTTATTTGTGGTGAAAATAGTTTTTAATCTGCTTATCGTACTTTTTTTTTTTTAAGTCCTCCGTTTAAGGCTATGGAGAAAGTGTCGAGCCTGTTATAAGATGTTCAAACGTCTTGCTCGGAGTATTTGATTATATTGTGATGCAAGTTTCTGGTATGTATGTATGTGACATTTCCTTTCTTTTTGTTGGTTCAGATTTTCTAGTAGGTGGGCAGAGCAGGTATTAGGGGTGCATTTATATTTTACTTAGTCCAAGGTATTTATTCTGGTGGAGCACAGACATACATACATACATACATACATACATACATACATATATATATATATATATATATATATACATACATACATACATATATATATATAT
>NW_012193065.1:0-61373 GCF_000504015.1 Erythranthe guttata
TTTATATATATATATATATATATATATATATATATATATATATATATATATATATATATATATATATATATATATATATATATATATATATATATATATATATATATATATATATATATATATATATATATATATATATATATATATATATATATATATATATATATATATATATTCGGAAATAAAATCGGATCGGAAACCGGAATTTCCAATAATTTTATATGTAATTCCAATTCCAATTCCAATTTTATATTTTGTTTTCTTAATTAATATTATTTAATTATTTTACTTCTATATATATTTAAAACATAACTAAATATTTATTTTATATGTTTTGCATCGAAGTAAAAAACGTATATATAATTTCTAATTCTAATTCAATTTTAATGTTAAAAATAATTCAAAATTCCTAATTTCGATAAAATTAATATTTACTAAGAAAATAAAAATAGAATAAGATTTATAGGATATTAATATTATTTTTAAATGTCTAGTTGATAGAAATTAAATAGATTATTTAGAATAAGGCTTTAAATTGTTATTTTTCAGAAGTTAAAATATCGTGATATATTGATGCAGGCTGTATTGTGTGTGCCATGAGAAATATAAATTAAGGGTGCACATTGTCAGTTTTGAAATGTGAGGGTGCAAGGCTGGCTAATTAGGGTTAATTATGGGGTGCAAAACGCAATTCACCCACAAATTACACAAGTTATTATAACTTCGATTTCAAGACCAACCCCTTTAGAGTGTCATTTGTTGCTAGCCTTGCAAATATGCGACATTATTTATTGGGAGCAAATTTGTGCCGGTCTGCCTATTTAAAACATAAAATCGGATGCTAATCAGCATTTGACACGTGTACATGAATTGGAAGTGGATGGGCCCTTGTAGTAATGGCCCTCGTAGTGGGTCTCTCAACAATTATTCCATTTTTTTAATCTACATGGCTAGCTAATTTTGCTTGTGATATGTCAATTGTTTTCCCGTTTTTCCTTTTTATTTTTATGTATCTATTTATTATTTATTTTGTATGGTAGATAAATGTGTGTATCATTAATTTGAAACACAAAAATAATAATAATTTACCAATAAAAATAAATTTATATATGAGCTTGTAACGGGGCTCCTTCGACCCTACACCCGATAAACATCAGGTGAGCCATCTGCTGCTACATGTCCTTTTTATTATTCTTTTTAAAATCCCTAAAGGTAAACCCAAGCGGAGGAATACAAAAAATAACATATGGCAGCAGAAGACTCACCCGGTGTTTATCATTGGGTGTAGGGTCGAAGAAGTCCTTGTAATTATATTGAAAACATAATACAAGAAAAAAACTGAACCGTAGCAAAAAATAAAAACTTTTCCAATAAAATTATTTAACAATTTCAAATTAGAGAATAATTAAAAAAAATTATCATAATACTCACCAATATTTTTTTGGACATAGTTATTACTTGCGTATAAGGTTTACTGTAACTTTCATATTCTTATTTTATTTATGTTTCTTTATCTCGTTAGTTGTTAACCATAAATTCATAATTATCCTAATCTTAATTATTTGATTTAAATATTCCACGTGGCGAAATATGGGTGGAGTCCGGTAATTGCAAATAATCGGCTCATCCGACCAGAATTTTAACTTTTGTTTTTTACTTTTTTATATAAAAAATGAATTTCATTTCAAGACGTGAAATCAGTAGCTACAATATGCTACAGCTCAATAGATAAAACATTAGACATGTTAATAATCTTTAATCAAAAGTCTAGCCACTTCGTGGGCTGCCCGATCCCAATCCTTTTAACACGATGGGCAAATATGCGACATTATTAGATGTGAGTGTGTTGCATGTATTGTTGTTTTCTATATTATATATAATATTTTTGGGATAATTACAGTTTTGGCCCTCCAAGTTTGCACGTTTTTCACTTTTGGTCCCCCATTTACCGCCGTCAACAAAATACACACTAATATTGTCACATTTTAACACATTTGGTCCCTCCGTCTGTTTGACCGTCAAGAAGTAACGGTCAACTGTTGAATTGGGGCTGAATTTGGGATTTTTCATAGATAAAAATTGCACTCAGACCCCTGCATTCTTTTAAAATATTCTAAAAACCCCTAAAATTTTATTCAACCATAATTTAACCTCAATTTCATGATTTATTCAATTTTGACAAACGACCCCGATTTTTACCAGCATTTCGCTGACCGTTGACCGACGTTTTTTTTTTTTTTTACTTTTTTTTTTCGGCATTGACTTTTTTATTTAATATAATTTTGACGCCGTTCACCGACATATATTCTAGGTTAACAATGTTGACTTTTTTTAGTTTTCTTGATTTTTTATGAACTTTTTTCTTGCGACATTTTTTTTCCTAATCAACACAATTACCGATTTACCGTAGAACACAATAATAATACTATATTAATATCTAGTATCATAATATTAAAATTACAAACTTCAAATAAAGTTTTTATCTAAAATTCTAGGGCCTAACTACGATTTAAAAAATTTCTAAAATCCATAATTTGTTCCCCTCAATTTATTCTTCGTGGAACCGCCAGTGCATCCCAAATTTCTTCCCAAAAAAATATGAAGAAGATGAATTAGGCATGTGCGGAGTAATTTGGAATGAGATAACCACTCTAGTAAATGGTGGGGCTAACACCGGCCGTTAATTTTTATCTTTTTTTTTGTCTTTAAATTTTTCCGTTATTGAGATGCGTTGACTTTTTCCTTTTTTCTTTATTTTGACTTTTTTTATGATTTTTTTTTTCTTGCCGTTTTTTTTTAAATTATATTTTTCCATTACTCAACAATTTAAATAAAAATAAAATAAAAATCAAGAGAAAAATATCAACGATGTTAACCCGACATTCAACATCGGTCAACAGCGGCAAAAAAAATCAATCGAAAAAAGAGTCAACCGAGTTAAAAAGAAAGTCAAGGTCGGATCACCCAATTTTGAAGAATCGGGGTCATTGGTTAAAATTGGTTAATTGATGAAATTGGGGTTAAATTATGGTTGAATAAAAATTTAGAGATTTTTAGAATATTTTGAAACAATACAGGGGTCTTATTGCAATTTTCTCAAAGAAAAATCCCAAATTCAGCCGTTGACCGTTACTTCTTAACGGTCAAATAGACGGAGGGACTAAATGTGTTAAAATGTGACAACATTAATGTGTATTTTGTTGACGACGGTAAATGGGGGACCAAAAATGAAAAACGTGCAAATTTGGGGGACCAAAACTGTAATTATCCCTAATATTTTTACAATGAAAATACATATATGTGTATTATATATATATATATATATATATATATATATATATATATATATATATATATATATATACATACTATTGGACAAATTTGACAGAGATCCACGAATCCAGGTTTCACTACAAATAGACACATCCTTTAACTTTCATTTTAAATAAACCCATAAAAACATGAATTCTCTAAATTGCACTACATATTTCTATTTGAGATAAGCCAACCTACCCCCATTCCATCACACCCGCCCTCGAGACCGGACCAACCGGTCAGATTTTATATTTTTTTGTACTTTTTTTTGATTTTTTTTTTTCCGGCCGCAGGTCGCCGAAACCCTAGTTAGCTGACTCAGCATTAGTTAACTTTAAACAATCCATTTTTTTTCTTTTTTTTTTCCGGTGTTGAGTCATCAGAGCTCTACTTAGCTAACTAAATATTAGTTAACTAAACATTGGTAGACATCTTTTTTTTTTTCGGCGGCGGGTCGTCCGATCTCATGTTAATTAGCACACTCGATATTAGTTAACTTAAACATTAGTTGAACTTCAACCTTTTTTTTCCTCCGATGGCGAATTGTCGGAGCTATAATCTGACTTTAACATTAAAATTGTCGGGTGCCAAATAATACTTAGTCAGCTAATTGGATCCCTAAAGACCCACCGCCAAAAAAAAAGGAGTTCAAAAGGAAAAATTAAAAAGAATGGTAGGATGTTAGCTAATGCAATGTCAACTTATGCATAATTAGCTAATCCGAGTTTCGACGTCCCGCTGTCGGAAAAAAGAAAAAAAAAAGTTAAAAGAAAAAAAGTTGGATGTTCGCTAATGTTGAAGTCAGCTAATACGTAGTCTGCTAATGCAAGTCCACTAATCAGAGATCAGACGTCACGCCGACGCAAAAAAAAAATGATATGTCAACTAATGTTGAAGTTAACTTATGTTGAGTAAGCTAATTGGAGCTCCGACGAAGAGCTGCTGGAAAACAAAATGTCAACAAATGTTAAAGTGAACTAATGTTGAAGTTAACTAACGTTGAGTCAGGTAACCGGAGCTCCAACGACTCACCACTGAACAAATTAAAAGGAAAAAAAATAGATAAAATAAAATGGAATGTCAACTAATGTTGAAGTTATCTAATGCAGAGTCAGCTACCCATAGCTCCGACGACCTGCCGCTGGAAGAAAAAAAAAACCGGGTAAAGTGACCTGCCACAAGAAATACATATTATGATCATCTTGTTTCAAAATGTTGAGCTCGAATTGGGTAAAACGGGTACAAACTGGAAAATATTCCACATAATATAGATGATTCCAGTAAATTTGACACCACAAGAATGGAACTGTAAAAATATTCATAATCGAGGGGGGTAAATTACGGCCACCTCAAACCCCGAAGGTAAGGTTAAATTACCCAAAAAATCCTTTATATTTGGATAATTATAAATACCCCAGAATAAATGGTCAAGTCCAATGATTATAAGTTCCTCAAAACATATTGAAGCCATTCGCAACAAATTAATGGAAGTTGTCTCTCCTCTCTTGTTTTGTGTTGTTCATAAATTGATATTAGGCCTACGTTGATGGATAGAACAAGAGATACCAGACAAAGACTTGACTAGATTTCAATTTAATTTTGTTGACACCAAATTTCTGTTAGTGAAGATTGAAGAAATCCGCCATACGAGGAAACTAAAGATTGGCAAAGATTTGTTTTCCATGTTTATTTTGGAATTAATTAGAGTCCTATTCTTGTAATATATTTATTAGGACTTAGATTTATTTCCATGTATTATATTCTAGTTAGGTATCTTTTGTACTTATCTAGAATAGAAGTAGAAATCGACTAGGATTCTATTACCTAGTTAAATCGATTTCTTAGGGCCCAAGTTAGGTTTAGGGTGGTGATTCCGTGCCTGTATAAGGCCCTCAACCTCATATGAGTCCTATGGAGCTTAAATAAGAAAAATCCCAGCATAAAGGCTTTGAAGGGTGCAGCCCGTGCTGCAGCCCCGTCGGCACATCAGGTGTGGCAACATAACAGGTTTCTTCTACCAGGCCATAAAGAAGATCGGCGTTTCGGGAGAAGTGCTTAAAAGATCTCGGGAGAGGTCGATCCGCCGTTTGAAGGGAGTTCAACATTGGAGGAAGTCCAAGAGTGCGGAGGAGGAATTGCTTTGATTATCAACAAGTTCGAGTCGTGTGCAAGAACGGCGTATCACATAAAGAGGGAGTCTTTAGTGTTTTATTAAGTTCTATTAATGTACACTTAAATCTGAACTAGTTTTGCAAGTCCTCGTGGATGTAGGGTACATTTGTATCCGAACCACATTAAATTCTTGTGTTCTTTATTGTGCTTTTAGTAGGTTAGTTACTGTGACAACACAAGAATTCCGTTACCACACCTAATGTCGTAACACGTAGTCTGTCTCAACAGATGAGTGGACTTTGATAGGCATTTAAATTCAACCATTGGCATCAGAGCGGATCACTAGATATACTTAGTGTCTGATTTTGGGTTTTGATTTATTTGCTTTGCTTATTGTATGACGTGTTCACAAGGAAGGTTGAGACGGAAGTTTGTCACGATATTCACCTAATTCCGCTGCGTTGTAACGTGCCCCGTGATGGGACACTCTGATAGAAGACAAAGATGGGTGAAGAAAAGTGGCATCTATGTTGCAGGGGGACTAAATCTCATCTGCAGGGGGAGTTCGTGTTAAACATGGATTCTAACCAATCTATGCCAAAGGGGGAGATTGTTGGCACCAAATTTCTGTTAGTGAAGATTGAAGAAATCCGCCATACGAGGAAACTAAAGATTGGCAAAGATTTGTTTTCCATGTTTATTTTGGAATTAATTAGAGTCCTATTCTTGTAATATTTTTATTAGGACTTAGATTTATTTCCATGTATTATATTCTAGTTAGGTATCTTTTGTACTTATCTAGAATAGAAGTAGAAATCGACTAGGATTCTATTTCCTAGTTAAATCGATTTCTTAGGGCCCAAGTTAGGTTTAGGGTGGTGATTCCGTGCCTATATAAGGCCCTCAACCTCATATGAGTCCTATGGAGCTTAAATAAGAAAAATCCCAGCATAAAGGCTTTGAAGGGTGCAACCCGTGCTGCAGCCCTGTCGGCACATCAGGTGTGGCAACATAACAGGTTTCTTCTACCAGGCCATAAAGAAGATCGGCGTTTCGGGAGAAGTGCTTAAAAGATCTCGGGAGAGGTCGATCCGCCGTTTGAAGGGAGTTCAACATTGGAGGAAGTCCAAGAGTGCGGAGGAGGAATTGCTTTGATTATCAACAAGTTCGAGTCGTGTGCAAGAACGGCGTATCACATAAAGAGGGAGTCTTTAGTGTTTTATTAAGTCCTATTAATGTACACTTAAATCTGAACTAGTTTTGCAAGTCCTCGTGGATGTAGGGTACATTTGTATCCGAACCACATTAAATTCTTGTGTTCTTTATTGTGCTTTTAGTAGGTTAGTTACTGTGACAACACAAGAATTCCGTTACCACACCTAATGTCGTAACACGTAGTCTGTCTCAACAGATGAGTGGACTTTGATAGGCATTTAAATTCAACAATTGGCATCAGAGCGGGTCACTAGATATACTTAGTGTCTGATTTTGGGTTTTGATTTATTTGCTTTGCTTATTGGATGACGTGTTCACAAGGAAGGTTGAGACGGAAGTTTGTCACGATATTCACCTAATTCCGCTGTGTTGTAACGTGCCCCGTGATGGGACACTCTGATAGAAGACAAAGATGGGTGAAGAAATGTGGCATCTATGTTGCAGGGGGACTAAATCTCATCTGCAGGGGGAGTTCGTGTTAAACATGGATTCTAACCAATCTATGCCAAAGGGGGAGATTGTTGGCACCAAATTTCTGTTAGTGAAGATTGAAGAAATCCGCCATACGAGGAAACTAAAGATTGGCAAAGATTTGTTTTCCATGTTTATTTTGGAATTAATTAGAGTCCTATTCTTGTAATATTTTTATTAGGACTTAGATTTATTTCCATGTATTATATTCTAGTTAGGTATCTTTTGTACTTATCTAGAATAGAAGTAGAAATCGACTAGGATTCTATTACCTAGTTAAATCGATTTCTTAGGGCCCAAGTTAGGTTTAGGGTGGTGATTCCGTGCCTATATAAGGCCCTCAACCTCATATGAGTCCTATGGAGCTTAAATAAGAAAAATCCCAGCATAAAGGCTTTGAAGGGTGCAGCCCGTGCTGCAGCCCCGTCGGCACATCAGGTGTGGCAACACAACAGGTTTCTTCTACCAGGCCATAAAGAAGATCGGCGTTTCGGGAGAAGTGCTTAAAAGATCTCGGGAGAGGTCGATCCGCCGTTTGAAGGGAGTTCAACATTGGTGGAAGTCCAAGAGTGCGGAGGAGGAATTGCTTTGATTATCAACAAGTTCGAGTCGTGTGCAAGAACGGCGTATCACATAAAGAGGGAGTCTTTAGTGTTTTATTAAGTCCTATTAATGTACACTTAAATCTGAACTAGTTTTGCAAGTCCTCGTGGATGTAGGGTACATTTGTATCCGAACCACATTAAATTCTTGTGTTCTTTATTGTGCTTTTAGTAGGTTAGTTACTGTGACAACACAAGAATTCCGTTACCACACCTAATGTCGTAACACGTAGTCTGTCTCAACAGATGAGTGGACTTTGATAGGCATTTAAATTCAACAATTGGCATCAGAGCGGGTCACTAGATATACTTAGTGTCTGATTTTGGGTTTTGATTTATTTGCTTTGCTTATTGGATGACGTGTTCACAAGGAAGGTTGAGACGGAAGTTTGTCACGATATTCACCTAATTCCGCTGTGTTGTAACGTGCCCCGTGATGGGACACTCTGATAGAAGACAAAGATGGGTGAAGAAATGTGGCATCTATGTTGCAGGGGGACTAAATCTCATCTGCAGGGGGAGTTCGTGTTAAACATGGATTCTAACCAATCTATGCCAAAGGGGGAGATTGTTGGCACCAAATTTCTGTTAGTGAAGATTGAAGAAATCCGCCATACGAGGAAACTAAAGATTGGCAAAGATTTGTTTTCCATGTTTATTTTGGAATTAATTAGAGTCCTATTCTTGTAATATTTTTATTAGGACTTAGATTTATTTCCATGTATTATATTCTAGTTAGGTATCTTTTGTACTTATCTAGAATAGAAGTAGAAATCGACTAGGATTCTATTACCTAGTTAAATCGATTTCTTAGGGCCCAAGTTAGGTTTAGGGTGGTGATTCCGTGCCTATATAAGGCCCTCAACCTCATATGAGTCCTATGGAGCTTAAATAAGAAAAATCCCAGCATAAAGGCTTTGAAGGGTGCAGCCCGTGCTGCAGCCCCGTCGGCACATCAGGTGTGGCAACACAACAGGTTTCTTCTACCAGGCCATAAAGAAGATCGGCGTTTCGGGAGAAGTGCTTAAAAGATCTCGGGAGAGGTCGATCCGCCGTTTGAAGGGAGTTCAACATTGGTGGAAGTCCAAGAGTGCGGAGGAGGAATTGCTTTGATTATCAACAAGTTCGAGTCGTGTGCAAGAACGGCGTATCACATAAAGAGGGAGTCTTTAGTGTTTTATTAAGTCCTATTAATGTACACTTAAATCTGAACTAGTTTTGCAAGTCCTCGTGGATGTAGGGTACATTTGTATCCGAACCACATTAAATTCTTGTGTTCTTTATTGTGCTTTTAGTAGGTTAGTTACTGTGACAACACAAGAATTCCGTTACCACACCTAATGTCGTAACACGTAGTCTGTCTCAACAGATGAGTGGACTTTGATAGGCATTTAAATTCAACAATTGGCATCAGAGCGGGTCACTAGATATACTTAGTGTCTGATTTTGGGTTTTGATTTATTTGCTTTGCTTATTGGATGACGTGTTCACAAGGAAGGTTGAGACGGAAGTTTGTCACGATATTCACCTAATTCCGCTGTGTTGTAACGTGCCCCGTGATGGGACACTCTGATAGAAGACAAAGATGGGTGAAGAAAAGTGGCATCTATGTTGCAGGGGGACTAAATCTCATCTGCAGGGGGAGTTCGTGTTAAACATGGATTCTAACCAATCTATGCCAAAGGGGGAGATTGTTGGCACCAAATTTCTGTTAGTGAAGATTGAAGAAATCCGCCATACGAGGAAACTAAAGATTGGCAAAGATTTGTTTTCCATGTTTATTTTGGAATTAATTAGAGTCCTATTCTTGTAATATTTTTATTAGGACTTAGATTTATTTCCATGTATTATATTCTAGTTAGGTATCTTTTGTACTTATCTAGAATAGAAGTAGAAATCGACTAGGATTCTATTACCTAGTTAAATCGATTTCTTAGGGCCCAAGTTAGGTTTAGGGTGGTGATTCCGTGCCTATATAAGGCCCTCAACCTCATATGAGTCCTATGGAGCTTAAATAAGAAAAATCCCAGCATAAAGGCTTTGAAGGGTGCAGCCCGTGCTGCAGCCCCGTCGGCACATCAGGTGTGGCAACACAACAGGTTTCTTCTACCAGGCCATAAAGAAGATCGGCGTTTCGGGAGAAGTGCTTAAAAGATCTCGGGAGAGGTCGATCCGCCGTTTGAAGGGAGTTCAACATTGGTGGAAGTCCAAGAGTGCGGAGGAGGAATTGCTTTGATTATCAACAAGTTCGAGTCGTGTGCAAGAACGGCGTATCACATAAAGAGGGAGTCTTTAGTGTTTTATTAAGTCCTATTAATGTACACTTAAATCTGAACTAGTTTTGCAAGTCCTCGTGGATGTAGGGTACATTTGTATCCGAACCACATTAAATTCTTGTGTTCTTTATTGTGCTTTTAGTAGGTTAGTTACTGTGACAACACAAGAATTCCGTTACCACACCTAATGTCGTAACACGTAGTCTGTCTCAACAGATGAGTGGACTTTGATAGGCATTTAAATTCAACAAATTTAATGTTTAATAAAAATTATTTGCTCTATTTGAGATTTGAAAAAGGGGCTCTTTGAGAAAACCCCCTCACTACTTTTTTTAATGGATGGAGGCCAAAAATATTTTAGTCCATTTGAGAAAAGTCCACACCCATTTTCAGCCATTATGTTTTCCAGCTTTGCCCGCGCCCGCCACATCATCACTAGGTCACGCGCTCAGCGATTTTTTTTTCCTTTTTTTTTTTTTCCGTCTTTACTGTATCAGTTTCCTTAATCGACTATGAAGCATATTCGATTAGCCTTAATCTACTATGCTTCATAGTCGATTAAGGAAATTATTTAATTTTTAATTTTTTAATTTTTTTTTGTTTTTAATTTTTTTTTTCTATATCAGGTATATTAATCAACTATAATGGGAAGCATAGTCGATTAAGAATCTGCTACTAGAAATAACAAATCACAACTGCGAAAAAATGCAAAATCAATTATATATTACAAAAACAAAAAATAAACAAACATTATAAATGATTTATACAACTGGAATCAATAAACAACAAATTCAAAAAAAAAAAAATTTGAAGACGATCAACCATAATCGACTACCAGAGCATAGTCGATTAGGTTAATCGACTATGAACATGTACATAGTCGAATAAGGTTTCAGCATGCGCGAAATTCTCTACACTCGCCGTCCTCCGCCTAATCCACCAAAAAACCCAAAATCTGCCTCCTATCACCATGCCGCCGCCACACCACACCATCACCAGACTAAATTCTTATCTCTGTTTTTTCTTCTTATATAAAACTAAGTAAAAACATGAAATTTGTAAGTTTCTCAAAACCCAAAATACAGATATGAAGACAACTCAAATATTCCCAATGCTTCCACACCATTCAAACAATCCTTAACAATAATAAAATAAATAAATAAATAAATAAAATAGATAAAATAAATAATTCATACAAGCAGATACAAACATGATCCTTTAGAATTGGAATCGTTGAGCTGTTGTGTGAACTGCTTCATTCATTTGTTTGAATACTGATCTCCAATTCATACTACAACAATTAATCAAATAAAATAAATAAAAAATATAACAAGCATGAGAGAGAGAGAGTCAATGTATCATTCATATATTTTCATCGGTAAAAAGTTGAGATCATTAATAACTTACAAAATCATGAGTTTGTGATAGAATCAAAATTAAAGGCGGCGGTGGTGGATGCAAATAGCTTCTTCTTCCACCGCCAACAACCGCCACACGAAGAGAAGGAGAGGACGATGCAGAAGAAGATGACGATGGTGAATTGGTAGAAAAATTAGTGAACCGAGTTGTTCTTGAGTTTCTTCTTGTCTTGCATTTTGCGGAAGAAAGACAAAGCTTGAAACAAAGAGATAAAAAGAAATAATAGAATTAGGGATGAAAGGGTATATTGGGCAATTTAAATATGTGAAAATATTATATCTAAGGTAAAGGAGTTTTTTCTAATTATTTTATGGATGATGTGTTTTCTTAACTACATTTCCTAGATGAGGGGTCTTGCTAATAATCCCCTTGAAAAAAATTGAGGTGGACCAAGTCTTCTGTGGTTCCAATTTCATCATTTACTTGAGTTTAACCTCAATTTGACCCCAAAATTCACAATTTATTCAATTTTTACCCAAAACACATTTTTACGGACAATTTTGTCTGTCACCCCCGGTCTCCGGCGTTGACATTTTTTTATTTCTTCATGATTTTCAGCCGGTTTCCGGCGTTGATTTTTTTTTTCTTTTTTTCTTTTTTTCTTTTTCTCTCTTTTCTTTTTTCCTTTTGGCCCCTCTGTTTAAACAGTAATATTGCTGTGATTGACAGTAATATAATTATATTACTGTAAAACACAATAAAAATAACTATACTATAGTTTAACACATTAATATTGCTATATTAATTTCTAGCACAGTAATATTAACGCAACAAGACTCATTATTATTGTGTAATAGAATAATATTAATATGGTAACCGTTCAACAAAGGTCAACATAATAAAAAGCCAAAATAATTAATATTAGTGTGAGTGACAATAATATTACTATAACAACAGTATTACCGTCAACCACAGTAAATTTATTGTGTTTACAGTAATATTACAATAATAGACAGTAATATTATTACGTTACTCCGTGAATAACTCAAACAAAAAAAAACACAAAAAAATAATAATATTGATGTAGTTGACAGTAATATTATTGTGTTTACATTTATTTTACTGTCAACGTCAGTAATATAATTACGTTGACTTGTCAACAAATCAAACAAAATAAAAATAAAATAACAAAAAAAAAAAAAATAATGTTGTCATCGACTCTAACTGTACTGTCAACGGCAGTACAATTACATAAATGTATTGTCAACGGCAGTACAATTACGTTAAAGTAATGTCAGTGACAATATAATTACGTTAATGTTGTAACACCCCGCATTTTCATAATGCATATATATATATATATATATATATATATATATATATATATATATATATATATATATATATATATATATACATATATATATATATATATATATGCAATCCATGAATTACTTAATAATTCTATGTATCCTAAGTGTTTGTGTGAATTTAAGTAAATTATGTGACCTTGTTATTCTATCTCCACAAATTAAGTGAATTAAAATTTATTATGTATTTTAATTGAATTAAATAACATATATGCGCTTATAGTTTAATTAATCTAATCTATGATTAGTAATTATCTGATTAAGTGCGTCATATGTGTTTATGTGAATTATAAGATGGGGTAATATGTCCCAAACCCTTCAAACCAAACCTAATTAGATATGAGTGACAAATTCAAATAGAACATTTTAACTACATCCCTATTTCAAAATAAAAATTGATACACATCATTTATCTTTTATTTAACCCAAAAATATCAATGTTGTTAGAACTGGACCGAACCGGCCGGTCGGACCGGTTCGACCGTGACCCAGCAATAAAGCAGTTCGGTCTGACATCTAAAATCGAAAAAATCGAAAATCGGGGTCAAATGACCAAAACCCGGTTCGACCGGGTAAAACCCGAGAACCGACGGGTCAGTCAAAGAACCCGGTTTTTGACCAATAAATCTCGAATCACCACTAAGTTGGTTATTTGTGGCTAGATTTGAGCGAACCTTCACAGACTTAGTAGTGGGTGGCCGGATCTAGTCATGAGTGGTCGAATGATTGTCGGATATGATCACGGCTGATCGATTAGGGATGGCCGATTGCCGGATGTGAAGAATAAAAAATGAAAAAAATATACGGCATAAGCAATAAAATATAGTAAAAAGTGAGGTGATGTAGATAAAAGTAAAAATAATAAGTGGGAGATTAAAAATATAAAGAAAATAATATTTTTAAAACATTAAAATTAATAAAATAATGGCATACTAAAAAAATCAAAAACCCGGTTGAACCGGTTCGACCCTATAAACTCATGATCCAAATGGTCATCCGGTTCTATAGTCGGTCCGGTTCTGAAAACATTGAAAAAATACCCTTACAAAACCTAATAAAAGTCACTATCTCTCTTCCCCTTCAGTCTCACGCCGCTCAACACCCCTTCCGACTTTCTCGTTCCCCCTCCCCCTCCCCCTCCCCCTTCCCCCCCCACACCCTCCCCCCATCTCTCTCTCTTTCTCTCATGTCGTCCCCAGACCCCAACCCCCCTTCCTTTTTTTTTTTCTTTTTTAACAAATCTCTCCCCTTCCCCCTCCCCCCATCTCTCTCTTCTCTCTCTCATGTCGTCCCCAACCCTTTTTTCATTCTTTTATTTCTCTTTTAACATATCTCTCTCATGTATTCCCCTATCCCCTCTTCCTTTTTCTCTTTACTTTCTCTTTTAATAGATTATTAAATTTAATTTTAGTGGAATAACTATGGAGGCTATGACGGTAGTTATGGTAGGTGGCGCGACGACTATGGTGGCGGTGGCTATGGTGGCGACGACATGGGGCAGTGCGGCGAGGGTTGTGGTTATGGTTGGGATGTTATTCAAATCATATTTGGAATAATTAATTGCAACTGATTTTCTTAATTTTTTAAGAGATTTTGCTTAGATTAGGTTCAAATGGCTTATCTAGGTTTTCTCAATGTTGGTAGGCGACAATGGTCGCGGTGGCTGCTAAGGTTGGCGACGGCTGGGAGTTGTTGACGGCTGGGAGTTGTTGGCGGCTAGGGTTTAGTAGTAAAATATAGTACACCGTAGTACACTATAATACACCGTAGTATGCTATAGTATAGTGTAGTATATCGTAAATCTACTACAGACAAATCGAAAATATGTAAATTGAACAAAATTAAAATAACAGTTTTTTTTTTCTTTCAATTTTCAATGTAATGTTGAATAAAAAGAATATAGTAGCGTATAAAATACTAAAATGAATAATTAAAAAAATGAAGATAAACATATATTTTGTAAATAAAAACTTAAAAAATGTTAAATGAAGATATGAAATATTAAATGCATAATAAATAAAATGATAACTGCAGTTTGGAATTTACTTAATGCATATTTCAAATTTGTGAGTGGAGGGGCATTTTTGGAATGAATTTTATAAAGGAAGTTGAACAAATGTTTAGTTGAGCTTGTCATTTCGTTCTAATAAGTTTTGTCATTAGGGACTTGTATCCTAAGGCCCCTTATAAGATTGATGTTTACTAGATGGGGAAATATGCAATACCCCCCTCATTTAGAAAATATTTTGAATTAAACCCAATTGACTTTAAAGACTTTTCCCATAACCCAAATCCCAATCTAAATTAGTGAGAACCCCCTTACCAAATATGATAAGACTAAACTGCCCTATGTGTTAGAGTTTAATTATATTCCCTACTCTGCGTACCCCTCTCACGATTCATTCTCCCTCTCTCATGGTAAAACTCTCTGTCTTTCATAATTTGTATTTTTTTTTTTTTCTTTTCCTTCTTCTGCAAATTTTTTTTTCATTCTTCTGCAAAACGTTTAACTCTCTTTTCATGCTTTACCCGTTTAGATGAAAACCCGACCCGAACCCAAATCACTATTTCTAATCAAATTCTCGTCTCCGTATTTTGCTTAATCCTCTGCAAAAACACTCAAAATCGAATTCGCAGCGAGGTTTTATTTATCGACGACACCCATTTGGGATATCTTCCTCGACGGAGAACGACGATTGAGGATAGAAAACTCGGTTTACAGATTATTGAAAAACAGTCACAATGGTGAAGACGACGAAGGGAGGCAAAACGATGAACCCTACCGATTCCTACCGCAAAGAGATCCGCAAAAAGGAATTGAAGCGGGTAATTGTCCGTTTCTATTCTCTATTGATGTAATTTCCCCCCCTTGTTGATTATGTATTTTGCCGTCCTTTCGATTTTTTAGGTTATTTGTGCAATATGAAATCATGTGTGGGGATATTGTTGGAACAATTTTTTTTTTCTTTCTTTGGTTTTGGATTCTTCGATTTTGCTTTATAAATTCAAGTTTAGTCAGTGTAAGTTTTCACTCAATTGAAATAATTGTTTTTTTTTTAAATATATTCTATTATAGCATTAGGGAAGCTGATTAACATCGGTCGTTTGTTTTGCTATACCTATGGATGTTTCTGTATGAAAAAAGTTGAGAAATTGGGCATGTGTTGTAGTTGAGTTTTATTTCTACTGCACATTTTTAGAGTGATGATCGCGTAACAGTTTTAATGTTTTATGATTCAAATTTGTTGCTTGTGTCGTAAAAAGTTTCAAATTGTTAAGTATTTTGAAGAAATGTTGTGCATTCTAGAGCTTCTAAAATCATTGTTGAATTTATTGTACAGAACAAGAAGGAGAGAAAGAAGGTTCGGTCTGTTATATTCCCACTGTCATGTTCAGTCTCTTTTCATAATAGTCATATTCCCACTGTCATGTTCAGTCTGTTATACAAACTGTAGTCACATAATAGTCATATTCATGCTTCTACTGTCTGATAATTATAATTTTTTACAAAGCACAGTCACATTCACATAATAGTCATATTCTTACTGTTAATCCTGTTCAATATGTTATACAAACTGTAGTCACATAATAGTCATATTCATGCTTCTACTGTCTGTTAATTATAATGTTTTACAAAGCACAGTCACATTCACATAATAGTCATATTCTTACTGTTAATCCTGTTCAATATGTTATACAAACTGTAGTCACATAATAGTCATATTCATGCTTCTACTGTCTGTTAATTATAATGTTTTACAAAGCACAGTCACATTCACATAATAGTCATATTTTTACTGTTATATTAATAATTATGCTTCTACAATATGTTAATTACACTGTTATACACAGCGTAGTCACATAATAGTCATATTCAACTATAGTCATATTCAAAGTTGTAAATCTGTCGAGAAAAAAAAAATCAATTTTTTGTTTAAAAAAATTAAAAAAAAAATATTTTTTATTAAAAAAAAAAAAAAATCCGAAAATAATACAAAAAAAAAAAAAAAAAAAAAAAACTATTTTTTGATTTGGTAGCAAATTTTTAGAAATTTGGAAGTAGATTTTTAGGAATTAGATTATTGTTATGGAAAGAGAGAGAAAAGGAATAACTGAGACTAATTATGCTAATTGACATAAGGGTAGAATTGGAAATACAAATTATAGGGGGTTATCACAAAGAAAGATTTAAGGGTTGGACATATCACCATTTATTATCTATATGAGGGGTTTATTGCTAATGACCCCTTACTAGATATTATATTGTGATTGCTTGTTCAAGTGTTTATAATAATTATGATAATATCATTAAATGAATTATGTCATTAAGTCCATGAATTTTAATGATATGCTTTAATTGATAGTCAATCTAGGATTGAGATGATGTGAAATTAGTTATCTTCTTTATAGTTTAATTGGTATATATTCTATTTAATTTTATATGAATTATATGTTTTAGTGTGTGTGTATTGGCCGTGCGTTGTGTGTGAGGGAAAGTGCTTACTCCATAATGTTTCTTTAATTACTAAGGACTCCCCTCTTCTCTTCTATATTGCCAAGAAGAGTTCTCTTCTTCCACTTCACGTCAAGAAGCTCCAATCACCCGCCCCTTCCTCTTCTCTATTCAATAGAAACTCCATATTCTTTAATTATGCTAAAAATATAGCCCCTTCCCATCCTTCAAACTCAGCCCCAAAGCATAGGCCAAAAATCCACTGAGCGTTTGGTTTTTTTACTCCTTCATCTTCGATTTCTTGTTCTTGGGTAAGGATCTTGGTCTTTCCTGAAACAATAACCTAATTAATATAAATTATATGGGTTTTAATAAATTATATGTTTGTGGTTTTAATTTTGGGCTTTAGAAGATAAAGATCTTGACGAAGACTTATCGAAAGATCTGTTTTGATCAATGATGTAGATATAAAACACTAACGAATTTTCAGGTTTTCAGTCTCGGAGTTTACTGCATGTGTCACAGATGCCTTTGTTCTCTAAAATCACGAAATTTTATGGGTAACTAGATCTTTCTGTTATCTATAATTTGATATATGATAAGTATAAATTGAATTTATAAAACCAGTTTTTTACAAAAATTGTACAGTGTTTTAACAAAAGGGTGATTTATTGAATATTTTTAAAGTCATTGGTTATGGTTCGGAAATTATGACCATACTACTGCACTATTTTAATTATTTCTCCTAGTTGAATGATTATTTTGGAACACTATTTTAAAGGGATATGGTTCGCTTACTCAAGAGTATTGTGTTAAAGTTTCAGAATTGTTTGAGTCATGGTTTAGGAGAAATGTGTTTTCAAACTTAAAGTGCCAAAACTGTCCGATTTTCCTAAAAACGAATTACTTTGAATTAAAGGGTCCTTTGTGAGCATGATTTTAACTCTTGAGACATGACTTAACATGGTAATGAATATAGATTACGTTTCTTAGATTATTATGTTACATCTAGAGAACCATTATTAGAGTAGATATAAGTAATATATTACCACTAGTATATACGATAAGTTGTTCTTAAAACTTTCTATGTGCTAGTACTTCTACTAGATTTGATTTTCTATAGTCCTTTGAATAAGAATTATGTGAAATATTGAATTTCATGATGATTATTTGAATAACGTGTTTTACTCTTGTGAGATATAAATATGTATATGTGTATGTATATAAGTATATGCATGCTTATTACTAATATTTAACCTATGTGTGTATACTATTGTTATGGAGTTTAATTCCAAATTATATGACTTGATTATTTTCTTATGTGACTTAATACAATCTAATTATGTCGAAAGTGTTGGTGATTATTTGAATAGTGTGCTTAAGATCTTCGAATTACGTGCATTCATCAAGTCATTAATTGGTATCGCACGGTCTAGTATAGAAGAGTTGAAACTGTAAGTATACCTGCATACTTTTGTTCCTTTCTGCAAGTATTCCTTTTCGTTTATGATTAAAGGGTCCACAAGTCCAATTGGTCAAATAAATATAAATTCAACTCAAGTTGATCACAAAAAGTATTTTTTTTATTTTCGCATTTGTGATCGTATTCTATTCCAGGAATAACCACTGGTCGAAAATGTCTTTTTACTATGAATCTTTTTGGGGTTTTTTGCAAAAACCACCCCTGTGTAATTTCGAATTGCTGAAAAAGACATCGTGTTAAAACAATTAGCAAATACCCCCCTAAAAAAATTAGTCAAAGGCAATAAGGCCCTTCAGAGCTGGCCGTGCGCTTCAGTCGCCAAGAATGCGAGTGGGGGTTCGTTTTTTGACACGAAAATACCAAAATGCAACCAGAAATTTCATAAGTACCAAAATGAAGTTTTTTAAGATTTTCAATTGAGTCCTTTATATTTTCAATAAGGCCCTCCTCTTCTTCAACTTCAGGAGCACCAATTTTTCACCGAATTTTTTCAAGCAAAAACCATCAACCAAACCCAGATCTGAGCATGAAGTTCATTTCTATTCCAAATCCAAGAAACGAAAGGGAAGAAAAATGGCGCCTCAAACTTTTTCGGCACATCCCTGCCCAAACAAAAAAAAAACAAAAAAAATACAAAAAACCTTCAAAACTCTTTCTTCCAATTTCCATAGCATTTTCTTCCAATTTGTGAAACATAATTTGTATCCTGAGGAAAAAGAAGAAGAATGTCAAACTCGAAGAATCATATGCCGTCATTGCTCAGTTACTCCACCAAACTCGAAGCCGACTCTCCGATTCCACCACGCCACCGCCGCTGCCTTTAAATGCCACCACCACTACATAGCTTCTGAATACACAATTTCCGTCGACCGAAAATTGTCGTAGCAGCACTTTTTTCTTTCGATCTGAAAAAAAAAACATAAAAAATCCCCACCCACCATTGTCACCAAATATTATTCTCCTTTTCCTCGACGTGGCAATGAAGGGGAGAGGAGCAAAACTTGTGTGATATTTTTTTTTTCATTTTTTTTTGTTTAAAATTGAAATTTACTTAAAATTTATTAGGGGTAGTTTAGTGATTGCATACAAGTCAACCATCAATTTTGAAGTTAGAGGCGGTGTGCTCCGTAAAACAGAATATAGGGGGGTCCTCGCTAATATTTTTAACACGAGGACTTTTTCGACAATTCGAAATTACGCAGGGGGTTATGTACAATTAGCTCAATCTTTTTGCTACATTAAAAAGCCGTTACAAGATGTATATTTTATTATTGTGACAATCTGGGGGTGGTACTATATGCTAGGATTTACCGTAGTAAAAAAATATTTGCTACGGTTGTTTATAGTAAAGTTTTTTTTAGGGGGAAAGTGCGAAAAACATAAATTTATAGAGGACAATTTTTTTTTTAATATTTTGTCCTATTATTAAATTGAATGTAAAGAGGATTCAAATCCTGCTCAAATCTTGTCCCTCCCCTACTAATATCCCAATTTGTAACATGCGGTTGCAAAAATCGAATGCAACATGAACATTAAGTAGTACTTTTATTTCAAATATATCATTCTTGAAAAGTGATGTATAAGTTATTTGTTGCAGATATGTGCTACGTCGAAGAAATAAAAGGACCGTCAAAGGCCGTAGATTACTGCGACAAGCAAAACAAGCAGTATCCAAGCAAATCGGGGAAGGCTTACTACGTCAGTGGCGAGGTCAGGAAGTTTGGTGAGGGGGGGCTTAAACACATGGGGGCTCGGGGGCTTTAAGTAAATAAATAAATAAATATAATATACATGGAGGGCTTTGAGTAAGTGGACTAAAAATAAGTGGGCTTAAATAATATAATTGAATTGACTAAAAAAAGAAATGAAATATATATATATATATATATATATATATATATATATATATATATATATATATATATATATATATATATATATATATATAATAGGAAGATTTTGGAAAGTGAGGGGGGGCTTGAGTCCACCCTATATATATATATATATATACCCTGACTACGGTTGAGGTCCCATACAACTATCGTGGAACTACAACTATGGAGCAGCCGGTGAAAGCATAGGATTCGATTCTAGCAATAAACGGGCCAAAAGAATTAATACCCAAATAACATATAAGAAAAAAAAAAAAAGCACGACTAGGAAGATTAGCAGGCAACATAAATCTGAAATTATCAAAATACCAATTAATTGTTTTTCCACATTAATCTATATTTTGGATCCGACGTGATGCGACGGCTTTACAGAGCGGACAAGAATTCTTAGTACGCAACCATCGTTTGATGCAACACACATGATATTCATGTCCGCAGCCGAGACTCCCAATCGCCATTGTCGTCTCCTCTTTTTCTTTTTCACAAGACTTGATCATATCATCCAAGCAAATCGCACAAATTTCATCCTCTCCTTTACGACGCGAATTCCTTATTTTCAGACTTTTTTCGATATCTTCTTCTGACAAACCCCTGGTTTGTTCATCAAAAATAATAGTCCGACCTAGGAAAGTTATAGATACGGTGCCAACGTAACGAGGAGGCTCAGCAGACATTAACTCGACGTAACGAGGAGGCTCACCAGACATTAACTCTTCCATCGATCTTTCACAAGGGTGAGAGAGAAGAGATGGAATTAAGCACATATATATATATTGGGATCTATACCCTATGTATATATAAAGACTTTTGTAATAAGAGTTCGAGTATCTCTCTAATTCCTATTTTTCATAATACTTGCCATATTATAAGAGTAAATTGCAAAAAGTATCCCTGTATAATATAAAAATAGCAAAACCCCCCCTGTACTAAATAAACTAGCAACCCCAAGAATTTTTTTAAATAACACACTAGACCCATTGTGATTTTAGTCATTAAAAAAGCAAATATACCCTTCAATAAAATAATATAAAAACAGAATAACATAAAATAAAGGGCAAATTGAATAAAAAAAAATAGAGGCCAAATTGTAATTTATACTAAATTTCTGAAACTTAAATTAGGGGTTTGATTGCAAATTCCCCGAAAACCATTACACCGTCTCTTTTCAACACCGCCGCTTGGAACCTAAGGAAAAAAATGTGCACCACAAATTCGTCTCTTCTCCCCATCCATTGCCGGCCTAAGCACCGCCGTCGTCTCCACCCTATTGTGAACCGAATATGTTGTTCCGGTGAAGGCAAAACTAATCCCGCAAATCCGTATGACAATTCAATCCTGCACAAATTTCCACAAATCAATCCGACTTTCGTAGAGTCAGTTCACCAAGTTGGCTTGCCAAACATCTTTAAAGTACATCTATTTCATCTCTCATCCCTCAAAATTGTTCTAAAGTGATCCTTCTACTAACCATTTCGTCAATAACTAACGGAATCATTAATAACCAATGGACTATTCCATATGTTGAGAGTATTTTTGGTAAAACAAATGGAAAAAAGATAGAGAACATAGAGAAATCATTTTTATTTGCATTAGGCATTTGATACTATAAATTTGTCTAAGTTCATAGACATAGAAGATAAGTATTACAAAATATAATGTGATGATGCTCCGTAATGGTTGGTGTTGGGGCTAAATACCTAATACGCAAGTGCACGTATCGCAAACAAGTAGTAAAAGTGGACTCGTGAGAGTCGGATGTCGATCCCACAGGGAATACTCAAATTATCTAATCCTAAGTACCAAATTCTAACAATTATGATTTTTATCCAGCCTACGCAAGGTTGTCAAATTTAATCAACTAAATAATTAAAATAAATATGAAAGCAATTAAACACGAGAAAATATCAATAAAAACGGACCAAGGATTTTATCTTCCCCCTATGCAAGAATTGCTCACCCAAAACCCCTCAATTATGAAAATATATGATTCATGATTATTAACCCGAGACACTAATTTATTCATAACCCGCTGTCGCGTGTATTATGAGTCTATTATTCAGAAACGGTTCACTATATGTCTATGCAAACAAATTATGAATAAAACATTAACTAACAAGTCTCGTAAATGGCTACCTAAGGTGATATTTGTATGTCTACGACACCACATGCAATTAACACACTCATCCGGTGAAAACTACTCGAAGGTTCCTATACTTACCGTCTAATTATCAAAATAGCTCGACTGTCGAGTCAATCCCAATAATCACAGATAAAGCACATAAATTGATCAAGTTCATGCACTAACAATCATAACAAATATAAGAAATAATCATAAAATCATAATTGCATAATCTCAAGAAAACGGGTTCACAATCCCCACATAGGGTTCCAACAAAATCCTAGATTAAAAACTTAGCTACTCATGTTCTCTACGAAAAGCATCATAAAAACATAAAAAGAAATAGATTAAGAAATGATAGATGAAAGAAGAATTGTGATGAAGATTTGTCAATTCTCCGTCTTCGATTCTTCGTTTTCTCGCTCCTCTCGCTCCAAGATTGTGTCCAAAGTCCCCCTAATTCGTGCTTGATTTAGGCTTAAATAGATGTCCCAACTTGGTAGATGATTTTAGGTTTCCTTGTGTGATTAAAAGTCTAAAATTGTCTCCAGCGTGTTTTGGGGCGGCCGCGCGAAAATCAGTGTAATTCTCACACGGCCGCGCGAGAATCGCCTAAACCTTCTGTCCAAAATCTGCAATTGGCGCGACCGTCCCATTTTTAGGTGTAAATCTAGGACGGCCGTCCCGTGCTACTCTCTTCAGATTTTTTATTATTTCACTTTTGGCCCATATTTTCTCCAAAATTGTAGTTTTGACCCCATACTTTTCCAATTCTTCAATTTATACCTAAAATACAATAAATCAACTTTTTAAGCACCAATTACCGTTAAATCACACCAAAAGTTCAAATAAAAAGATACGATAAAGTGTAAAAATATACACTTAACAGTGGGTCACACCAATGGTCTTGAAACCCACCGGGCTTCTATGTCCTGGGATCTTCAAGCCAGATAAAGGAATGCCGAGGGTCTTTGTCACGTGTCCAAAGGGATCAAGGGTTTGGGTCTACCGATAAACTTGAAAACAAATCAAGACACTAAATGGAGCCCGACGATTACACCCCGATGCTCAAGTCACAGATCGAGAATGATATTTTGCAAATGCTTAAATATCACTACTCAAGAGAGAATATCTTACGAAATGATTCATAGCTCATATTTACAGATGAATTTGGTTGCTCATTTCTCGTAGAAAATTAACGTGGGATGAAAATATAGAAGTAGTGCTCTTATAGGAATTTGGTTGCCCATTTCTTGTAGAAAATCAATATCAATGTGGGTTGAAAATGGACTTTAAGCCCACAATGTGGGGTTCGTTGGGAGAATTTATTGATTTAATTAGAGTCCTAAAAATTCAATTTATGATGTAAATTAAGTCCACGAACAAGGAAAAAATGATGAATCTATATATATAATATAAAAAGAGGATATATGCCCTATATGAATGACATGTGGCAAATGTTGATGTCATTTGCTCATATTGCTTAGTTGGAACTGAATTGCATGTGTATTAGTCAATTGATTAATTGGCATTTGTTATTTTGCTATGCATTTAAGTTGTCTCCTATTTAACATTTGCACACTAATTTCAATTTTACCATATATACATACTCTTTCATGAATTTAATATGTTTATATTCTTCCACTTACTGTTAATTTCATACATATATACCTATTTATATTTTCATGTTTTCCCATTTAATATTTTATGAGTTACTTAATTCCTCAAACTAATTTATTATTATGATTTAATTGTTTTAGTTTTAGTTTTTTTTTTCAGTTTGTTATATGATTCATTCTATCAATATCTTTTCAAATATTTTAATATTTCGAAATAAAAATATTTTCCAACTTATTAAAAATGTATCAATGAAAAATATTGTAACTAAAATTATAATGTAATAATTACTTAATTAAACATATTATTAATTCGAATATATTGTGATTGTTTTGTATATTAATCTATATATTATTATATATATAGATTGTTTTGTAATTTCATCATCCGAATATAATTTGGAAAACATGATCCCAAAAAAAATTAAATCAATAAACGGACTTGTGTAATAAATTAGATCAATCATTTCTAAATTCGGTTATATAATATCAAGGGTCCATTTCATATACACCCCTCATATGGAAAATATATAGGGATAGGTTCACCCTAAAAATCTTCCTTTGAGATACCCCTGGAGAAGCAAAAATACTATTGTGCCCTTATTTGCAATTTTCTCTCAACTGCATTCAGCATTTTCACCAACTATATTTATAATTTTGGACCTGCATTTAGTATTTTTGTATTGCATATATCATCATTTTTAATTTAATATTTTTTTTTATTCTTGTATATATATTGTACATTTTTTTTATTATTATTGTATTTTTTTATAAAATATTTTTTTAATATTTCGATTTTTTTTTAATTTTTCGATTTTTTTAGTTTTTACAATTTTTTTTTTGTTTTTTTTAATTTTTTTTTTAATTTCTAATTTTTTTTCTAAATTCAAATTTTGGTAATATTATTGAACTAAAAGTATACTAAACATGACTACAGTGTACTACAAGTTCAAAAGTCATGAATAGTTATATGTAGTCATGTACTGTCTTTTTACCCCAAAATTCATCTACACCAACAAATAAAATTTACAATTTAGATCTTGATATTATAAATCAACTAACAAACAAAAAATAAAAAAATACAATCACATGCATATATTCTTCAAACATGAACAAGTATTACTGTACATTAAAAAATCTATAGCATACATATATTGTATGTTACTATAGGTGACTATAGTTATCTACAATTATCTATAGTTATATATAGTGACATAAAGTCTAGACTACTATAGAATGAATCCAACTTCACAAGGCACTTCATCGCATCTTATTCTCTGCATGTCATAAAATTATAATAAAAGCAAAACCTGCGACAAAAAAAAAAAAGAGTTAAATAGCAAAATGGAACATGCGAGTTAGATTTCATGAAAAATACAAGAGAAAATGATTTTTTTTTTGTTGATAAATTTGTTGAACTGAAATTGACTACAAATGACTAGAGTATACTACAAGTCCCATAGTCATGTATAGTCATATGTAGTCATGACTATACATGACTACATATGACTGTATATCTACAAGTCCTATAGTCATGTATAGTTATATATTGCCATGACTATACATGACTACATATGACTGTATATGACTAAGTAACCACTACTGATTAAATTTCTACTACAGACAAACAAAACTTTCATACTTGAGGCATTTCGAATCATCTTGAAATAAATACAAAAAAGAATTTACATATATTTATAATAAAAAAATAAATTAATCCATAAAATTTAAATTAAATTAATTCAAAAACATAGTAGATCTCGTTTTTTTTATAAATTAATCCAAAAAACTTAAATTAATTCAAAAACATAGTAGATCTGGGTTTTTTTTATGAATGCAATAAATATATACAAATCAAACACCACCAGTTCCAGATCTGAAATTCACCATTAGATCTGACTACAAATTGTCGAATCACGATTTGAAATCTTTGAATTCAGTTGGTTTTCATAAAAAAACAATTAAAAAAGGTGAAATAGTAAGAATTCAGAGTTTAAAAAAATAAATTAAAAATGGATGGACATTCATAAATTAAAAATATAACTTAAAAAGGTGAAGTGGATGGTTTAATACAGGGTTCAAGGCGGTGGGAGGAGCAACGACAGCCGGCACAAGGCCGAGGAGGAGCAGCGATGCAAAGCGGCGGCGGAGCAGTGGCGCAAGGCGGTGGTGGAGCAGCGACAGCGGGAGCGCAAGGAGGTGAGGGGAGCAGCGGTGGCGGCGGGGCAAGGAGGTGGGGGAGCTAGCCGCGACGGCGGAGGGCTGTGGGCAGCCACAGATAGAGTGAGTTAGAGAGAGAGAAATGAAGAGTGAGAAAGAAAGAGAAGAGAGAGAGAGTTAGAGAGAGATGAAGAGAGAGAAATAAAGAGAAGAGAGAGAGAGTTAGAGAGGGATATGAAGAGACAGAAAGAAAGAGAGAGAGTGAAGGAGGGGAAATGACGGCACAAAAAGGGGAAGGGAGTGGGGGAAAAGGTTAGGGGTTATGGTTTTAAATTGTTAATAAAAGGGTAAAACGGGTATTTTAATTCGTCTAGGAGGTCTATCAAATTAAGATTAGAATTTGGGTTTTTGACTAGAGAAGAAAAATTCATAGGACCTATCCCTATATATTTCTCTACTAAACGTAAGAAAACTTTTCTTTATTATTTCTCTCCATTCTAAAACCCTAGCACAAGACGACTATTTAAAAATAATAAAACCCTAGAATCGTAATCTAACAAGGAAAGATAATTACTTATACTCATAAAATACTTAATATTTCTCCTAACCCTAACTCACGGCCATATATAAACCTAAACAAAACTATTTTAATTAATTACTAATAAAAATACTAACTAACAAATAATTAAACGATATATTAAATAATATATCGTATCAAACCACCCCTCTTGAAATGAACCTTGACCTCAAGGTTCTGCCCAATAATCGTCTCTTTTTTCTGTGTTTCCATCTATGCTTGACGCCATTAAATTTCTCCCGAAACAGCCTGGCCCGACGTGAGACACTAGCATGATGAATTTTAAACAATTGTTGGGATACTAAATTACATCTCTTCACAGTTGGTAGTTCCTCAACACATTGTTTAAGCTGGTGCAACGAAGTGACAAAGGCTGTTGGGAAAATTCTCAATATTTTTCCCGATAAATAAGCCTTTTCAATTCTCTCTAGATTTTGTCTCCTCCACAATTACTGACGCTTCTTCGTCTCTTTTCTTTTGAACATCATGGAAATCTCCTAATATCCACTGTATCTGTTCGTTCTCCTCCCTCGTTAATTTCTCGTCTTCGTCCCACTTTATCTCAGTGGAATTCGATTCTTTTTCTTTGGGTGAACTCACAAAAAATTGGGGCTCTTCGAAAAAGTCATCGTCGTCCTCTCCCTCTCCCTCCGGCGATAGGCTCGGCAGCAGCGACGGCGGTGGCGGTGGTGGCGGGGGCGGTGGCGGTGTTGGTGATGAACGGCGGTGGTCTCTTCGGCTTTTTTGTTGGTGTTGACGTCGTCCTTGACTTTGTTTTCGAGCAATTTTTTAAAATTAATCCGGAATTTCTCTACGGATTTTTCCAATCGCTCCAACCGTCTTGTTTTTTACATCATGATTTTCACAAAGTTTTATGTGATCTCAACTTTGCTCCAGCTTAGCTTTGATATAATCGTTGCTTTGCTAACGAAGCGTTGGTGTTATCGCAACTTCGCTCTGATACCAATTGATACGATCTCTTGAGTATCATGAGATTTCTCTACTAAACGTAAGAAAACTCTTCTTTATTATTTATCTCCATTCTAAAACCCTAGCACAAGACGACTATTTAAAGATAATAAAACCCTAGAATCCTAATCTAACTAGAAAAGATAATTACCTTTACTAATAAAATACTTATTTCTCCCAACCCTAACTCACGGCCATATATAAACCTAAACAAACTATTCTAAATAATTAATAAACAAAATACTAAATAACTAATAATTAAATGATATATTAGATAATATATCGTATCAGGGGTTATCCAACATTTCCCCTAATATCAATTTGCATTTATGTCGATTTCCATCAATTATGGTAAAAACAAATATTTCGAGGTGTATAGAATAATGGGTCCATTAGATATACACCCCTCATATGGAAAATAAATAGGGATAGGTCCACCCCTAAAATTCTTTCTTTGAGATAACCCCCTAGAGAGGGAAAAGTACTATTGTGCCCTTATTTTACTATTTTCGCCCAACTGCATTCAGCATTTTTGCTACTGCATTTAGTATTTTCGTTTTTTTTTTTTTTTTTTTTTTTTTCTGATTTTTTCCCCGAAAACTTCCCTGTTTCGAATATGACTATATATGACTATATAAGTTTTTTTTTTTTTTTTTTTAGCTTTTTTTTTTCTGATTTTTTTTCCCGAGAACTTCACTGTTACGAATATGACTACATATGATTATATAAGACTATAGTCATGTACTGTCTTTTTACCCAAAGTTATGGTCGACCGATTATATATATCGTTGATTTTATAAAAAAAAAAATTCATCTACATCTCCAACAAAATTCAAAATTTGAATAATGATATTATAAATCAATTCGCACCCAACAAAATATTGAAAAAACGCAATCATCAACATCACTATACATCAGAATCACCACATAACTTATATATGACTATATATAACTACATGTGAATATATATGACTATATCTATATGACAATATGTGACTATATATGACTACATGTGACTAAATATAACTAAATACATGTATATGACTGCATGTGACTATATATGACTATATGTACATGACTGCATGTGACTATATATGACTATATGTACATGACTCTACATGGTACTATATGTTACTATTTATGACTATAGTCATCTATAGTGTTATGTACTCTGAATTTTCACTTTATAGCTCACTTCTCACCATCATTCCTTATTGTATAGAAGTAGCAAAAACAACAATTCATGTGGGAAAAAAATACGAGTTAGAAAAAACGAACATATGAAAAATACAAATTACATCAAACCTTATACGTATACGTACGGCTATCAAATCAAAGCAACAATGTGACCAAAGTTTGCACAATCAATCCAAAAACTTTCCTCATTCAAGAAGTACGTAAAAATTCATATTCCCTATGCAATTAAATTTTATTAAAATAAAAGAACAGCATATCAACATCTCCAAGAACGCATCATTGTTCGACATGAACATCCAATCAAGAGAAATTGAAGAAAAGAAGAGAAACAAACAGTTTAGTGATTTTAATATTATCTACCTACCTTGCTCGTCTCTTCTGAAACCAAACTTTAAACCCGTTATGGCCTCAATTTATATTATTAAAATATTAGATTTTGTACCAATTCATGTTTTTGTTTCTGATCCATGAATTAATAATATATATATAGAGAGAGATACAAAAGATGATATATATATATATATATATATATATATATATATATATATATATATATATATATATATATATATATATATATATATATATATATATATATATATATATATATATAGAGAGAGAGAGAGAGAGAGAGAGAGAGAGAGAGAGAGAGAGAGAGAGAGAGAGAGAGAGAGAGAGATGATTGAGTGTGCTGTGGAGGAAAACAATTTCTTCCAAAAATGCGCAAGTCAAAGGGGAATGGCGGTAGCGGCGGTGAGAGCCTCTGAATAAGAACACAATTTGATTAATAACTCGTGGCTTCCAATAAATTTTTGAACACAGACCATGTTTCGTAAATCTTTGTCATGAATATTCAAACGGCTCCACTTGGATTTTTCTTGTAGAGAAAATGAAATGCATAAACATGGTACTGAACTCGATTCGAAGTGGCGATGGGTTGCAGCGAGCGGCGGAGTGTCGGTGGGAGTCAGTGAGCGGCGTAGCGTCGGTGGGAGTCAGTGAGCGTCGGAGCGTCAGTGGGAGTCAGTGAGCGGCGGTGGTACTGAACTCGATTCAAAGTGGCGATGGGTTGCAGCGAGAGGCGGAGTGTCGATGGGAGTCAGTGAGCGGCGGAGCGTCGGTGGGAGTCAGTGAGCGTCGGAGCGTCAGTGGGAGCCAGTGAGCGGCGGTGGGCGGCGGAGGGTTTGGATATAGAGAGATGGAAGAGAATGAGATTTGAGAGAAAAGAGAAACACGATGTTTGGCTTGATTGTGGGTGGGTTAAGGTAATAATTGAATTTAAACTAAAAGGGTAAAATAGGTATTTTAAATGCTTCAGGGGGGGTCTCACAAATTAAGACTATAATTTGGGTTTTTGACTAGGACAAAAAAAATCTTTGGACTTCCTCATATATGTTTTCAAAACTAGGGGTTATCTCACATTTGCCCTAGAATAATATATAAATTAAATACAGTGAATAGTTCTTACCACTTATGGAGATGTGTTGATCATCATATGGACACTAATAGCGTGAATAAGTCATACATTTATGGATCAACACATTTTGTTTTGAGCTGGAGACGATAAGAATTTACTGTTTTAGTTTCGTGTTTTGTTTTGTTTTTATCGACTTGGGAGCTTCATTAATAATTTGACTGTTTTTTGTTTCAATTTGTAATTTAATGAGTTATGTCGATAAATTTATTAGTTTAAATATACATGTGAATAATTTATGAAATTTTTAGTTATTTGAATAATTTATAAAATTTGTAGTGTGTTTGAATAATTTATGAAATTGAAGTGTATTTGAATAAATTGAAAAAATACAATAATTTTTTTTTCTTTTAAACATTTTGTAATACCCAATAAAATCTGAATAAATTTTAAATAGTTTATAAAATTTATTAATATAAAAATATTGTTTTTAAAAACCATTAATAATTAAAATGAATCTATCAATAAATATTTATCAACATATATGAAAATAATTAAATATAGCATATATCATTGATTGATATATATTATATTAAACATGTTTTATTAATTAATTAAAATTGAATCGTTCCATATGATTTGATATTATATTAATTTAAATTTATCCTTGGAAATATAGTATATTTATAGATTTAGGTGTTTACACATTCGAATTCAAATTAATACACTAATTTTAATTATTATGAAATTATATTTTTTATTATTAAAAAAAATAAAAAAAAATGTGTGTATATTTCATATATTTTGAACATTATCTAATATACATTTAATTTTAGGGGTTTTTGTGATAAAGTCCCCAACCAACCATGTTTATTATTCTAGGTTTAGGGGATATATCTCTTTCACCAATAAACACATCCCTTTAATATTATTTATAAATAAAGGAAACACGCATGTAAATCCCAATATTATCCTCAACTATTTATACCCAATTATTAATTATAAATTTAATTAATTTTTTCCACAAAAATCCAATTTTGACCACAAAAATTCAATTTTGACTTGTTTTTGGAGCATACCTTAATATGCTCCAATTTCATCATTTAACTTAATTTAATCTCAATTTGACCCCAAATTTCACAAATTATTCAATTTTAACCCAAAACTTTTTTTTTTCACAAACATTTTTTTTTTCAAAAAAAAATTTTGCTGCCGGATTCCGGCGGTCAACGCCGGTCTCCGGCGTTGAATTTTCAAAAAAAAAAAAATCTTTTTTTTTGTTTTTTTTTTCTTTTGGATTTTTTCGCCAGTCTCCGGCGTTGACATTTTTTTTTTTGGCTTTTTTCTTTTCTTTTCTTCCGAATTTTTTCGCTGGTTTCCGGTGGTCTCCGACGTTGACTTTTTTTAGTGTTTTTTTTTTGTTTGTTTTTTTTACGTCTGTCGCTAAACGTTGACCGTAATTGTACTGTCACTGACAGTAAATTAACGTAATTATACTGTCAATGACAGTGAATTAACGTAATTGTACTGTCGTTGACAATACATTTATGTAATTGTGCTGCCGTTGACAGTAAATTAATGTAATATTATTATTTTTTTTTGTTTTTTTGTTTTTGTTTGATTTGTTGACAAGTCAACGTAATTATATTACCGTCGTTGACAGTAAATAACTGTAAACACAATAATATTACTGTCAACAACATCAATATTATTATTTTTTTGGGTTTTTTGTTTTGTTTAAGTTATTCACGGAGTAACGTAATAATATTACAGTCTATTATTGTAATATTATTGTAAACACAATAATATTACTGTGGTTGACGGTAATATTACTATTTTTATAGTAATATTGTTGTCAACCACATCAATATTATTATTTTGTTTGGATTTTTTGTTTGTTTGTGTTATTCATGGAGTAACGTAATAATATTACTGTCTATTATTGTAATATTACTGTGGTTGACGGTAATATTATGTTGTTATAGTAATATTACTGTCACTCACATTAATATTAATTATTTTGGTTTTTTATTATGTTTACATTTGTTGAACGGTCAACATAGTAATATTACTCTATTACACAATAATAATGAGTTTTGGTGTGTTAATATTACTGTGCTAGAGATTAATATAGCAGTATTACTGTGTTAAACAGTAGTTTAGTTTAATTTTACTACGTTTGACAGTAATATAGTTAATATTACTATCAATCACAGCAATATTGCTGTTTAAACGAAAAAAAGGTTATAGAAAGAAAAAAAAATCGAATAAGTCAACGTCGGAAACCGGCGAAAAAATGCGGAAGGAAAAAAATAAATTGAAAATTCAACGCCGGAGACCGGCCTTGACCGCTGGTCAACGCCGGAATCCGGCGGGAAAAAAAAAGTTTTTGAAAAAAAAAATTTGGGTCAAAATTGAATAATTTGTGAAATTTGGGGTCAAATTGAGGTTACCCGCGAAATCCAGTCTATGGTGAAAATATATGTCAAATTTATAGAAAGAAGAAAATAACATGGAGAGATTTTTTTTTTTTTTTTTTTTTGAATTGAGCGAGAGAAGATATGAGAGAGGGGGGAGAATAATTAAAAGAAACAAGAGATGAGAGAGGGGGAGAAGAAGAATAATTAAAAGAAAGAAGAGATGAGAGAGGGGGAGAAGAATAATTAAAAAAAAGAGAGATTAAAGAGAGGGAAAAGTAATTACCCAACTAAGATGAAGAAGATGTTGGAGAGAAAAAAAAAAATAAGACACCACCGACTAGGAATAAGAAGATGTCGGAAAATAATATAACTTAAAAGAGAAGAGTACCACCACCGGGAGGGAGATAATTGGTTTGGTGGTGGCCGGCCATGGAGATGAAGAGAGCGGCGACTAGGTTTTAGGCTATGGAGAAGAAGAACGGAAGATAGAAAACCACCGGGGGAGGAAGAAAATTCGGGTGGTGTTCATAGAAAAGATAGAAAAAGAAAGATATTAAGAGTACCACCATTGGGCGAGGGAGAAAATTGGGTGGTCGCCGCCATGGAGAAGAGTGGCGGCTAGGTTAAAAAACCTGGTGCTCTGATACCATATAGGAAGAATAGAATAGGAGAAAGAGAGAAATAATAATACGTAATAAAAAGCCCCCGTTATGTTATGGGTTGATTTATATGGAATATATAGAGAGAAATAATACGAGGTAATAGAGTTTCACCAGGTGACTAAATCGTAACTAATCTAGGTAACCGAATCATAGTAGAATCATAATATCCTATAATATCTAATAATATAATATACTCTAATACGCCCCCGCAGTCGAAACGTGAAGAACGTGAAGACTGGATAATCACTTTCTAACATGTAATTATATGCTTGAAAAAGGGTAAATAACAACATATATATAAGTATGCCATTGAGCGACTAAATTATTGAGAAAAATGATAGCTTACAGGAAAATCGAGAGACGTGATAGACAATTGAATAGAGGATGCGGCAAACAGGTCAGAGTGCAAAGTGAATCCAAGGCCGCGGTATGAATTATTCTGAATCGCGCATGAGGCGGCCGGCCGCCTCAAGCGGTCGACACTTCTTCATCGTCTCTACTGATCGACAGACGGCGGGACAATAGTGCAGGAGATTTAGGGAATTCGGCTGAGAGGGTGAGAGAGAGAGAGAAAGGCGAAAGCGATTGCAGAGAACGAAAAAAAAAAGAAGAAAATGTGCATATGTCCGATTACAACAAACACCGACAGTGGTGATTTTTATTGAGGGATGGAGAGTTGTGAAGAGGTTTATGCTCCGGTCAAAGAAAGTGGGCGGTGAAGGAGCGGTGCGGTGGTGTAGGAGCTTTTGAGAGCGGTGTCGGCGGCGTCGGAATGTTCTCTCCAGTGTAGAGAGAAAAAGAGAGGAATTGGCAGGCATTTTTTTGCAGAAAAGCGAAAAAGGTTGGGCCCGTTTGCGATCGTGCAAGCTGAAACTTAAACGAAAAGAAATTAATAGAGGCAACTGATTGGTGGAAAATATCAAAACGGCGGCGTTTTATAGGCGGGGTGGCAAAAAGAAAAGGGGAAAAGAAAATCTGGGAGAGTAAATTGAAGAACTTCGACGCTTATATAGTATTAATTAATAGGGATTATCTTACATAACCCCCTAGCCAGCAAATAAACTAGGGATAAATCCAAGCCCAAATCATCATTTGACATACCCAATGGAGAAGCGAAAGTACTATACTACCATTATATGCCATTTTCGGCCAAACTCATTCAGCATTTATGGTCCTGCATTTATCATTTTCGTTGAATAATTTATTTCTTTATTTATTTATGTATTTATTTATTATTATTATTATTATTATTATTATTATTATTATTATTATTATTATTATTATTATTATTATTATTATTATTATTATTATTATTATTATTATTATTATTATTATTATTATTATTATTATTATTATTATTATTATTATTATTATTATTATTATTATTATTATTATTATTATTATTATTATTATTATTATAGTAATTTGTAGTTATATTATCCTCAAAAAAAAAAAATTTGTAGTTATATTCGTTTTTTCCCCATATTTTCAGTCGATCAATTATATATATATATATTAATTCATTAATTAATTAATGACATTATCAATATTTTCTTATATAGAGTTGTATTAAATAAAATAAAACACGAAGTATAGCAGTATAAAATGTATCTGAATATAGAGTATGAAATTAGTGCAACAAGAGTGAACTTCTCTTGCTTTTTACACAATTTCTTAGCTATTGGACAACAAACTTTTTGTATATGATAAAACAAGACAAGCAATGAACATGAAAACTAGCTAGTCAATCTAACTATACATGATTTTTGAACAAATTCAAGTTTCTAGTATGTATATAAAAACTATAGTTTTCTACTATATAATGTCATTGTACCTGCATATTTTGTTCCTTTCCGCAAGTATTCCTTTTCGTTTATGATTAAAGGGTCCACAAGTCCAATTGGTCAAATAAATATAAATTCAACTCAAGTTGATCACAAAAAGTATTTTTTTATTTTCGCATTTGTGATCGTATTCTATTCCAGGAATAACCACTAGTCGAAAATGTCTTTTTGCTATGAATCTTTTTGCTACATTAAAAAGCCGTTACAAGATGTATATTTTATTATTGTGACAATCTGGGGGTGGTACTATATGCTAGGATTTACCGTAGTAAAAAAATATTTGCTACGGTTGTTTATAGTAAAACTTTTTTTTTAGGGGGAAAGTGCGGAAAACAGAAATTTATAGAGGACAATTTTTTTTAATATTTTGTCCTATTATTAAATTGAATGTAAAGAGGATTCAAATTCTGCTCGAATCTTGTCCCTCCCCTACTAATAACCCAATTTGTAACATGCGGTTGCAAAAATCGAATGCAACATGAACATTAAGTAGTACTTTTATTTCAAATATATCATTCTTGAAAAGTGATGTATAAGTTATTTGTTGCAGATATGTGCTACGTCTAAGAAATAAACGGACCGTCAAAGGCCGTAGATTACTGCGACAAGCAAAACAAGCAGTATCCAAGCAAATCAGGGAAGGCTTACTACGGTTGAGGTCCCATACAACTATCGTGGAACTACAACTATGGAGCAGCCGGTGAAAGCATAGGATTCAATTCGAGCAATAAACGGGCCAAAAGAATGCGGTGGAGCGAATCCAAGCACGGTTAGTGCTCGAGTTAAGTACTATAGAGACTATTGTAATCAACTCCGAGTAGATCTTGGAACCAATCTTACATGCTAGGCTGGATATTATATTATTGGGTTTTGATTTAATTTAGAGATTAGTTAATTAATTAGTAGTTTGGATTAATCAGTTTTTGTTTTTGATGTAGTGAAACTTTCTGATTTTTTTTTTTTTTTTTTTTTTTTTTTTTCTTTTTCTTGTTTTTTTTTTGTACGTCCCTTTGTATTGGGTCACGAGTGGGAGGATTTGTTGTGCATATTATTAAGGGTTGTTACAAGTAAGTCCACACATGGTCCAAATTTTTTTAAAAGACTATAATAGCCCCTGATAGTTTAATATGCTCCAATTTCATCCTTAATTTAATTTAACCTCAATTAGACCCAAAATTTCACAAATTATTCAATTTTGACCCAAACATTTTTTTTTTCAAAAAAAAATTTTTGCCGCCGGATTCCGGCGTTGACTTTTCCATTTTTTTGTCTTTCTGTAACATTTTTTTTTCCGTTTATACAACAATATTGCTGTGATTGACAGTAATATTAACTATATTACTATTAAACACAGTAAAATTAACTAAACTACAGTTTAACACAGTAATATTGCTATATTAATCTCTAGCACAGTAATATTAACACACCAAAACTCATTATTATTGTGTAATAGATTAATATTACAATGTTGACCGTTCAACAAATGTAAACATAATAAAAAGTCAAAAGAATTAATATTACTGTGAGTGATAGTAATATTACTATAACAACAGTAATATTACCGTCAACCACAGTAATTTTACAATAATAGACAGTAATATTATTACGTTACTCCGTGAATAACTCAAACAAAAAAAAATCCAAAAAACTAATATTATTGATGTTGTTGACAATAATATTATTGTGTTTACAGTTATTTTACTGTCAATGACAGTAATATAATTACGTTAACTTGTCAACAAATCAAACAAAATAAAAAATAATAATATTACATTAATTTACTGTCAACGGCAGAACAATTATATAAATGTATTGTCAACGGCATTACAATTACGTTAATTAATTGTTATTGACAGTATAATTATGTTAATTTACTGTCAACGACAGCACAATTACGGTGCGCCGCATATGAACTCAGTCTATGAACATGTGGTGCTATGTTTGCCAAAGTTGCGAGACAATTAGTGTGGAGGTAGATATCCTGTTGCCATAAGAACGTCGAAAACACCAAATAACCAAATAAATTGTTAAGTTGCACTCAAGATTCCAAATACATTATTCATAAGCAATAAGTAATGAATCTTAAAAAAGGATGATACATTAAGAATGCATTACGACTTACCCAATAATAATGAATCTTAAAAAAGGATGATTAACAGTCATGATTAAAATTATCATCATGAGGGAACCAAGGTCCAAGACAAGTCTGATAAAGGATGCGTTTTTGATACCATGGAACATTAGGAAGAATCTCTAAGAATAAATATTTGACTAAGAAATTGCCGAAAAAGCAGGTGAATTGAAAATTTTGAAAAACTTCATTTTGGGGCTTAATTTTTCTGGAGTGAATCTATAATTTCTAAAAAAATTAATTAAAAGAATATTTTGGTGTTTCCAGGGAAAAAAATACACACGCAGGCGCAAAATCCGCGCGTGTAACATACGAGCTCAAATTTAGGTTAATAAGTAGAAATAATATTCAGATGATTGTAACTATATACTATAAAAGTAATGAAAATATGGTGCCAAAAAAAGCAAATTAATATGGTGCCAAAAACAGCAAATTAAGGTTGATGGACAATATAATAGAAATATTTTATTTTTCTTTTGAATATATTTATATACAATATTCAGATGATTGCATTATAAATTATGGTTGTAACTATTATCAAATTAACGAAAATATGGTGAAAAAAAACAGTAGAAAAATTAATTAATTGAATATGCTTTTGATGTTGATGTTACGTATGTTGATTAACAGCAAAATACGTAAAAACATGGGATACTAATACCCAAATAACATATAAGAAAAAAAAAAAAGCACGACTAGGAAGATTAGCAGGCAACATAAATCTGAAATTATCAAAATACCAATTAATTGTTTTTCCACATTAATCTATATTTTGGATCCGACGTGATGCGACGGCTTTACAGAGCGGACAAGAATTCTTAGTACGCAACCATCGTTTGATGCAACACACATGATATTCATGTCCGCAGCCGAGACTCCCAATCGCTGTTGTCGTCTCCTCTTTTTCTTTTTCACAAGACTTGATCATATCATCCAAGCAAATCGCACAAATTTCATCCTCTCCTTTACGACACGAATTCCTTATTTTCAGACTTTTTTCGATATCTTCTTCTGACAAACCCCGGGTTTGTTCATAAAAAATAATAGTCCGACCTAGGAAAGTTATAGATACGGTGCCAACGTAACGAGGAGGCTCAGCAGACATTAACTCGACGTAACGAGGAGGCTCACCAGACATTAACTCTTCCATCGATCTTTCACAAGGGTGAGAGAGAAGAGATGGAATTAAGCACATATATATATGTTGGTCGAAAACCTACACGCAAGTGCACGTATCGTACAAGTAATATAGTGGACTAAAAGTCCGGATATCGAACCCACAGGGAATATTTAATTATCTAATCCTAGACGCTAAATTCTACCAATTAATATCAAGCCCACCCTACACAGTCGAGTTTTGAGAGAATAAACTAAATTAAACTAAATTAAAAAGCAAGCAAAAACAAGAAAGCAAATTAAAATACGAAGATTAATCAAAGTAGACAAGCCTAGGATTTTATTCTTCCCCCTATGTGATTATTACTCCCTCAATTCCTTCAATTATGCAAGCAATTAACCCGGATTATTAACCTGAGATGCTAAAATAATCATAACCCGCTTCCGCGTGTATTACAATTCTAATACTCTAGATTCAATTACTATATTCCTATGCAATTAATTCTAGAACAAAGCATTAAGCACAAATCTCAATAATGGCTACCTAAGAGATTAACTATATTCATATGTTAATACCACAAAGGCTCTTCTACCACAGTTCTAATTATTAACCCGATCTTCCGATTCATGCGATTAACAATAACATAAAAGCGCATAAAGTGGCCAGTTTCATGAACTTAATAAAACAAGTAGAAGAAATAATCCGGAATTAAAACTTGCATAAAATCATAGAATTGGGTTCATAAATCCCACATAGGGTTCCAAATAAAATCCTAGAAATAAGAAAATTAGCTACTCATGATTAAAGGAAAAACGCAAATAAAATAAATCATAGACGATAAATCTATGCTTGAAGTCTTCGAATTCTTCGTCTTCGTTATTGCTTTGTTGCTCTTGAAATTGTGTAAAAAGATCCTAATTGTGTGCTTGGATTGGTCTTATATAGTGTGAAGAACTTGGGGAAGAAGGCAGTTTCCTTGTGCAATTAAAATCCCTTTACTGCGCAACTTCGGGGTATGGGACGGGGGTCCCATAATTTGCACTAAAACTGGGACGGGGGTCCGAGCCTTGTTTCTTCAGAATTTTGATATTTTCACTTTTGACCCATAATTTCGCCAAAATTGCAGTTTTGACCCCATACTTTTCCAATTCTTCAATTTGTACCTAAAATACAATAAATCAACTTTTTAAGCACCAATTATCATTAAAACACACCAAAAGCCCAAATAAAAAGGTACGATAAAGTGTAAAAATATACACTTAACACACCCCCAAACTTGAACTATTGCTTGTCCTCAAGCAAATAACTCAACTATTACATCTCATCACATAGATCAATGATCAACTTCACGTTTTCAGAACTTGTAATTATAATGACAATTCTTAGGCATTCGCAAGCTCAAAATTCAACAACACTTAGTCACTCACCATTACAAAAAACCACAATTCATACAATTGCTTCAAGCATCCAATATTAGCAAATTAAAGATAGAAAGAATTTATACTTACATGCATATGCTTGACTCCAAATACTCACCAAATTATTCTACTCTACTAATATCGAACATTAAGCTATTGGGATCATTGGGGCTTTGTGGCTTTCAATTGTTAGGCTCTTTGGTTCGAGGTAGGAAATATGGGTATGTGTGGCTATTCTTCTTGAATTTAGGTGATCACGCCAAAATTTTAAAGATAGGCGTTTGAAACAATGAATTCACCTCTACGGACTTTAATAAACTCGATTCACAAAAGTTCAAAAGTCTCCACTTTTGCTTTTGAGGCAATGGATCGAGTTTTAAAAAATAATTCAACAACTAGTCCTTATTTCTCCCTTCTAGTCTCTTCTTCTTCTCTTTTTCTCTCTTTCTTTTTTTTTTCTTTTTTTTTTTTTTTTTTTTTTTTTTTTTTTTCTTTTATTTTTCTTTTTTTTTCGAAGAAGAAGAAGGACCTTATAAAATTTTTGACCGAACTCCAAGGGATAATTTTTTCAAGAATCGCCACCTATTCTACCTTACACATTGGCTAAAAGAAAGAACACCTTTTCTCCGAGGCTCAAAACAAGGTTCTAAGGATAATTTCGATAAAAAGGTCGGCTTGAAAGGCTCAAACGGTTCAATGAAGGCCCAAATCATATCCCAAATCACTCACTACTCAATACTTCGTATCATAAATTTCCTACGGTGAGTCTTAAAACCGAACATAGCATGATCTAGCACAAATTAATTCCAAATTTAAAATACAAAACATTCAACCAAAGCAATGCACAAAATGTGATTCCTAGCAATAATTCGCTTCTAAGTCCCGTTGAATCGAAAGCTAAACAAACATCAAATCCTTATCACACAAAACAAGCAATCTCATCATCAAACATTGATCATCTCTCATCATCATAAATCATCGATGCATTCGACTCAAGCAAATTTTTTTTTTTTTTTTTTTTTATATTCCGGAAAAACGAGAAAAACAATAAAAACGAATTAAACCTAATGCATGCAAACTAAAACAAAAAATAAGCACAAAAATAACATGTTTTTCACCCCCAAACTTAAAATTTTCGTTGCCCTCAACGAAATTAGCACAAAGTTTTAAGGATAGAAAACACCTGATTTATTCGGAGTCGATGTGATCGGGGTGCTCCTCCCTAGCTCTCTCATCGGAAAGCTCTCTCGCTCCATCTTCATTCGGAATCGTCGAGCGGCACGGGAGCTTGAGGCTTCGGGGTCGTCTCGGGCTTGAGGAGCGGCTTTGGAAGAGGAATCGTCGTTTTGGTGGCACTTTTCTTACCTTTTCCTTTGCCTTTAGAAGATGAAGCTTCACTCGTGCGGCTTCTTTTGTTGGAAACAATAGTTGGGAGAGAGGTTGGAATAGATTCGTTGAGAATTGGTTGACAATCGAACTCAAAATTTGGTTGGAGCAAATTATCGAACACCTTGTGGGCGTGCCTTGAAAGAGTAGATTTTGGAGAATTTGGTTTGATTCTCTAGCTTCCTTTTGTGTGTGAGAGTTTGAGAGAAGGAAAGAGGAGGGTTTAGGAAACAATGGGGGAGAAAATCTAATTTTTTTAAAGTTAAAACGCCCCAAAACTAGTCGGACGGCCGTCCCGGTTTTTGTGCTGATTTTCGGACGGCCGTCCGACATTTTTTCCTCTTACTGGTTGTGGGACGGCCGTCCCACATTTACACCTATTTTTGGGACGGCCGTCCCATAGGCAGAGATGACGATTTGATCGTTCTGTTTCCCAGACGGCCGTCCGGGATTTTGCTTGCAATTTCGGACGGCCGTCTCGACCCCCTGACCATGTTTTCGACCCTGAAAATTAAAATTCAAATAAATTAATTAGATTGCATGCCTATGACGATAAAAACGAAACGAAAAATTAAAGAAAACTACAAAAAACAATAAAGCTCGGGTTGCCTCCCGAGAAGCGCTAAGTTTAAAGTCTTCAGCCGGACGTTGCTTCTTTAATTTCAAGCAAGAGTGACCGAGGTCACTTGGCATTCTTCACTCGCTTCCCAATACGATTTGAGCCGGCTCCGCTTCACGTTGAACGTACGATTTGAATCGCGCTCCTTTATTTTGACCACCTCGTGAGGAAGAATTTCTTGGACAATAAACGGCCAATTGTCCTTGGAAATAACCAAAGACGGGATTTGCACAATAACACCAATTGTCCTTTGTGCAATTCCTTTTTGATTTTCTCCTTAAGACCGCAATAGCTTGACTCATCCTTCTCTCGTGACTTGCTCGAGCCTTTGGTTGGCAACATCTTCCTTGCATTCTCATCGTCGTTAAGACCTCGACTCGCATGACTTTCTCTCGGAGGATTTAAAAGTGAGTCCATGAAATAAACTTGCTCCGTCCGATTCCCGTTTCCGCCATCATCTCCTGCACTCAAAGATGCTTTCCCATTGTCCAAGATCGAAACATCAAACTTTTCATTATTTGTAAAATCCATAAGCTCAATAGCAAAACAATCATTATTATCACATGAATTTTTATTAGCACTAAAAACATTGAATTTGATTGTTTGATCATGCACATTCATTGTAAGATCACCACTAGCACAATCAATGAGAGTTTTCGACGTGGCTAAAAACGGTCTCCCTACGATAAGAGGTATCTCCCTATCCTCATCTATATCAAGTATAACGAAATCAACAGGGAAGATAAATTTATTAACTTTCACTAGCACATTCTCTAAAATACCTTTTGGGTAAACTAAAGATCTATCGGCTAATTGAAGAGTTATAGCCGTCGGTTCAATTTCTCCTAACCCAAGATTTTTAAAAGTAGAGTACGGCATAAGATTAATGCTAGCGCCTAAATCAATGAGCGATCTAAAATTTTTACCTCCTATAGTACAAGGAATAGTAAACTTACCTGGATCGCCGAGTTTTTGTGGAAGAGGCCGAGTAAGAATTGCACTAATTTGCTCCGTGAGTAGGATCATCTCGTTCCCTTGCAATTTCTTACTTTTCTTCACGAGGTCCTTGAGGAACTTCACCCACTTTGGCATCTTTTGAAGTGCTTCAATGAAAGGAATATTTATGCGAATTTCCTTCAACTTGTCCAAAAATCTTTGATATTCAACATCGAGCTTCTTCTTTACAAATTTTTGAGGATAAGGAATTGGAGGGACTTGTGAAGGCACCGTTGATGGTGGATCTTCATGAGTTGATTCGTTTTCCTCATTCACTTTCGGCTTCTCGATTACCGTGTTTCTCTTCTCTTTTTGTGGGGCTTCCTCCAATTTCTTGCCATTCTTCAAGGTGACTGCTTGGCACGTCTCGACCTCGATCTTTTTCGTTAGCAATCTTTGTGGATATGGGATTGGTTCGACCCATTCGGCTACAGTGACTTGCGGCTTGATTTGAATTTCTTCCCTTTTTTCGCTCTTGACATCGATAGCTTGGCACGTCTCGAACTTTTGATTTCGAGGATCTTCCGTATTCGATGGCAATGCTCCCGGCGGGCGGTTCTCTTGCTTCAAAGCTAATTGAGCGAGTTGATTCTCCAAATTTCGCAACGAGGCTTGGGTAGCGGTCATGAATTGGGCCAATATCTCCTCCGTGTTTGATTTTTGGGCCGGTGGATTGTTGCCTTGATAGCTTTGTTGAGGAGGGGCTTGATTTTGGAATTGACCTTGAGGTCTTTGATATCCTTGGCCTTGTTGATTTCCTCCATATTGCCCCTGTGATCTCCACCCTTGATTTTGGAATTGGCGAGGCGCATTGTTGACGTAGTTGAGCGACTCCACATCTTGTTGGCATTGGAGCGTGTAGTGATTTCCACCGCAAATTTCGCAACATGGAGACTCAACGGCTTGGACTTGTTGTGGTGGATTTGCTTTGATGTGTTGTAGAAGGAGTTGATTTTGTTGAGCAATTTGGGTCACTTGAGCTTGAAGGGCCGTAATTGCATCTAACTCCAACACTCCGGGAACTTTCTTGGCTCCACTAACCGTCCTCTCACTTGACTTGGCAAACCGATTTTGAGCAATTTGATCCAACATGATGAAAGCATCCGGTATCGATTGACTCATAAAATTTCCCCCGGTTGATGCATCTAAGACCGTTCGTGCATTCTCGTTAATCCCTTGGTAGAAGATGTGGATTTGCCGCCATTGTTCGACTCCATGTGTTGGACACTGCCGCAAAAGAGTTTTAAATCTCTCCCATGCCTCGTATAATTGCTCGCCTTGCTCTTGGACAAAATTGTGAATTTCTCGTCGGATTCTCTCGTCCTTCTCGGGTGAGCTGTAAACTTTCATGAAAAGGTTGAGGAGTTGAGACCACGACGAGATAGAGTGGGGGGCTTGGGACATCAACCACTGGCGAGCTCTTCCTTGTAAGGAGTGCTTGAAGAGAATTAATTGTAGCGCCTCTTGGGAAACGCCGTTTTGACGGTGGGAGTTACAGGTATCTAGAAAATTGACAATGTGAAGATGGGGATCTTCACCTGCCAATCCACTAAATAACCCGTTATTTTGGAGCATCGTCAAGAGGCCTTGCTTGATCTCAAAATTGTGCGCCTCAATGGGTGGATATTGGATGCTCGGGCGGAATCCGTCATGAGTCGGGATTATGTAGTCTTGAAGTGCCCGTGGCCTAACTGCTGGCTGTAATGGGAGTTGAGCGGGTGGGTCTTGGATTTGGTTTCTGTTGGCATTGAGTAAATTACCCGCTGCCCCGCGTTCTTCGTCCTCCATTATATTGCTTTCGCGTTGAAGTCTCCTAGCCGCTCGAAAAGTACGTTCGATTTCGGGATCAAACGGTTCTCTAGCAAGATCGAGTCTTCTGCGCATACACAGTACCTAAAAAGAAAAATAAAATAAAACAAAAATTAAATGGGTGAATCGTGAAAATTGTTCAAATCTAGAGCTAGAATAAAATAAATAATTAAAATATTCCCCGGCAACGGCGCCAAAAACTTGTTGGTCGAAAACCTACACGCAAGTGCACGTATCGTACAAGTAATATAGTGGACTAAAAGTCCGGATATCGAACCCACAGGGAATATTTAATTATCTAATCCTAGACGCTAAATTCTACCAATTAATATCAAGCCCACCCTACACAGTCGAGTTTTGAGAGAATAAACTAAATTAAACTAAATTAAAAAGCAAGCAAAAACAAGAAAGCAAATTAAAATACGAAGATTAATCAAAGTAGACAAGCCTAGGATTTTATTCTTCCCCCTATGTGATTATTACTCCCTCAATTCCTTCAATTATGCAAGCAATTAACCCGGATTATTAACCTGAGATGCTAAAATAATCATAACCCGCTTCCGCGTGTATTACAATTCTAATACTCTAGATTCAATTACTATATTCCTATGCAATTAATTCTAGAACAAAGCATTAAGCACAAATCTCAATAATGGCTACCTAAGAGATTAACTATATTCATATGTTAATACCACAAAGGCTCTTCTACCACAGTTCTAATTATTAACCCGATCTTCCGATTCATGCGATTAACAATAACATAAAAGCGCATAAAGTGGCCAGTTTCATGAACTTTATAAAACAAGTAGAAGAAATAATCCGGAATTAAAACTTGCATAAAATCATAGAATTGGGTTCATAAATCCCACATAGGGTTCCAAATAAAATCCTAGAAATAAGAAAATTAGCTACTCATGATTAAAGGAAAAACGCAAATAAAATAAATCATAGACGATAAATCTATGCTTGAAGTCTTCGAATTCTTCGTCTTCGTTATTGCTTTGTTGCTCTTGAAATTGTGTAAAAAGATCCTAATTGTGTGCTTGGATTGGTCTTATATAGTGTGAAGAACTTGGGGAAGAAGGCAGTTTCCTTGTGCAATTAAAATCCCTTTACTGCGCAACTTCGGGGTATGGGACGGGGGTCCCATAATTTGCACTAAAACTGGGACGGGGGTCCGAGCCTTGTTTCTTCAGAATTTTGATATTTTCACTTTTGACCCATAATTTCGCCAAAATTGCAGTTTTGACCCCATACTTTTCCAATTCTTCAATTTGTACCTAAAATACAATAAATCAACTTTTTAAGCACCAATTATCATTAAAACACACCAAAAGCCCAAATAAAAAGGTACGATAAAGTGTAAAAATATACACTTAACAATATATTTAGGGAAGAAATCATTCGTGTATTTTTTTGCCACCCGAAAGATGCACGTGCGATGCACATGTCTAGTTAATTAGTTTATTAATTTACATTTTATATATTTCCTTTGGTACATTTATCCTAAAATTATATTATACATTTAGGCCATGTTTGGTTGCCAAAATAAGCCATGATTAACTAAATAGTTGGACTTAATTTGATGTTTGGTATCCTCAATATATTGTCGGGTCGACCCGACAATTTATGATTAATTTGAACTACTTCACCACATATGATTAATTTGGAGGCAAAAATTAACAGATTCCAAAGCATGCGCGATTTACATGACTAAACACATGGATTTTTTCGTCTTTTTTATTTGAAGATACTTTCAAAGCCCTAAGCATAACTAACCCCATTATTTTTTCCTTTGAACTAACCCCCTCAAAATAATCACATAACAACATTCTAAACCTCACTGTTAGAATCCGAGAGGATTCTAATTTTGGTTTTTCAGCACGTGTGTGGAAAACGTGTGTCTAAAGCTAGGGAAGTTTCCTTAATGCTTTAAACTCTTATTTTGTCATTAATTTATTTAATTGTATAAGTCATGTGCTAACAAGGACTTTCTTTGACAAAGACTTTCTTTATTACACAATTTCTTATTTCCTTACGTAAAGATTGATTATCAACCTAATGGGCTTTAATCTTTTGTAGGGCTCTTTTATTCAACTTACAATATATATAGCAGCACAGCACGGCGTTTCATTGTTCGTCTTCTTGGAGAGAAAGATTTTCTCTTTTCTTTGTTGCTCCCGGAACGTCTTTGATCGAGAGAAGTTTTTCACAGAAAATATTTTTCTTCTCGTTTTTTATTGTTCCATCGTGATACGTGATTTTCATAGAAAATATATCGGCTTCAAGGCTTTGTGGTGAAGACACCAAGATTCAAGAAGTATCACAAGTTTGCTTCTTCTATATAAAAAGAAGATCGGTTCTTCGGGAGAGGGGCTTAAACAGATCTCGGGAGGAGATCGATCCGCCGACTGAGGGATTCAGCGTTGAAGGGAGTTCAACCGTGCGGAGCAAGGGACGTGCTGCAAATTGAAGATTTATAATTCAGCGTAGTATACAAGAACGACATCAACAAAGAGGGAGTCTTTGTATTTTGATTAAGTCCTATTATTGTATTCATAAAACTAAAAATTAGTAAATTTTATTTGCAGGTCCCCGTGGATGTAGGGTACAATTGTATCCGAACCACATTAAAATTTGTGTCTCGTTTATTTCTGTTTTTACGAACTGCTTCACGAACTGTTGCAACACTTCACGCAACAGTAACGAAAAACTGAATCTGACACAAATAATTTATATCTGCACGAAATAAATTCTAACAATTGGCATCAAGAGCATGTCACTAGATACACTTAGTGAGATTTTGGGATTTAATTTTTTAATTTGTTTTATGCAGATATGTTTCATCGTGAAGGAGCGTCTACAGTACGACCACCTCTCTTGGATGGATCATATTACTCTTACTGGAAATCGAAGATGAAGATGTTCATCAAGTCAGTTGATGAACGAGCTTGGCGTGCTATTGTGACTGGTTGGACCCCGCCCATGGCTAAAGGAACGGATGGTATGCAAACGGTAAAACCAGAAGAAGCATGGACTAATGAAGAGATATTACTTGCCAATTACAACTCGAGGGCGATAAACTCAATTTTCAGTGGCGTTGGTGACAATCAGATCAAACTGATAGCATCGTGTGAATCTGCAAAAAGGGCATGGGAGATCCTACAAGTGACGTATGAAGGCACATCAATTGTTAAAACATCTAAGTTGCAGATGCTAGCCACAAGATTTGAGAGTCTTCATATGGAGGAGGACGAGACGATTGCTGATTTTCACGCTAAACCGTGTGACATTTCAAATGAATCGTATGCACTAGGTGAACAATACTCGGAAACAAAGTTGGTAAGAAAGGCACTACGTTCATTACCAGAAAGATTTGCTTACAGAGTTGCAGCAATTGAAGAAGTGAGGGATATCAATACGCTGAAGCTAGATGAACTCATGGGTAAACTGCAAACCCAAGAAATGAATTTTAGAGCAAATATTCGAGAAAAGAAAAAGGTGAAGAATGTGGCATTCCAGGCTGAAGCTTCCCATGGCATCTCACAAGACCAAACATTTCATGAGTATGACATTGATGTTGAAGAATCTTTAGCAATTATGTCAAATAACCTCGAAAGTTTGCGTCAAAAGCTTGAAAATAGAGGAAGTTCCTCTCAATCAGGTAAGTATGTTAACCCTAAATTTTTTTTCTAATAATGGTTATTCTGATGATGCAAAGTCTAAGAGAATGCAATGTCGAGAGTGTGGGGGTTTTGGACATATTCAGGCCGAGTGTGCGAACACTTTGAAGAAAAAGAGGATGTCACTCACCACTGTTTGGAGTGATAAAGAGGACAGTGATGAGGATGAGAAGAACAAAGAAGATCACACCACAAACTTTATGGCATTCAGTGGTACTACTCAGATAAGCAAGTGCAAAGAAACTGTCGCTGAAACTGTTGCAACAGTCTGTCCGACAGATTTCAGGTATGATGAATTATCTTTAAATAAGGACAATAGTCTGACTTCACCATTTAATTTTGCAGGTGAATCTGAGAGCACTAGTGATGATGAAGAGCCAACCCTCGAAGAGGTGAAAGATGTATATGAAAAAATGTACCGGAAGTGGCTTGAAGTATCTGAGGTAAATAAGCGCCTTGAAAATGATAAGCATGTTCTTATAGAGGAAAATAAAGTGTTGAAGGTAAGAATTTCGACTCTTGAACAAAATGTTATTTCTTCTAGTAGAGAAATAGATAGCTTGAAGGCTAAATTTGCTCAAACCCAAGATGTTATTTCTAAGTTTAATACTGGTAGAGTAACTTTGAATGAAATTTTGAACAAAAATCAGCCAAACTACTGTCGTATAGGTATAGGGGGTAACCAGCTATCTACTGGTGCATCGAAACAGAAAGAAAATCCTAAAAGAAAAATCAATTTTGTTAAGCAATCCACTATTTCACAGACTGCTGCGACAGTTGCACCAACACAGCCATTTCAAAGAAAAGTTTTTGTTCCTACCTGTCATTTTTGTCATGTTCCTGGTCATATACGACCCAGGTGTTTTAAGTACTTGAAAATGGTTAAAAGAATAATGGCCCGCTCACCACTTTCCGCTAAAATTGATCACACTTTTGTGTCGTCTCAAAAACCCAAGATAAAGGTTGATTTAGTGAATAAAACTCAACAAAAAATCGCCAACCAACTATAGACGAAGTGAATAGGGAACGGAGAATTCTCTTGATGGGGTCTCAAGGATCTCGAAATCCTATTTATGCCATTGAAGATGCTTGCCAAGACAGGAACTGCAAGAGAGACTTCTTCACCACTCGCCATTATGCTAGCCATCTTGAACGTTGAAGGACGTATCATGCCTACATCATCAGTGGGGAGAACGAAGGTGCAAAGCCAACAAGCCAAATGGGCCGCCAAGTATGTCTCGGACCTCAGTTCGACATCAACGCTAATGCTCGAAAACACAGCTTCTTCAATGTTGATCCATTTTGCATGTGCTTCAATATTGCCGGAAAGATTGTGAGTTGACTTGGGGCGAACACCCTTCTTTTCTTTGCGCGGAGGAGGTTGAGTATATTTCTTCTGCTTCTTCGACCAAAACTGAATCCAGCTTTCGACAGAGACATTGGAGGACAGATCTTTAGAGCGCTTCCGAAGTAAGTGGTAGGCATGGAATAAATGTCGGCAGGAACGGTGAGAATATCGAACACCCTTTGCATCGGAACCAACGAGTTCTTGTGAGGCAGGGACAACTTCATCGTAAAGGAGCCCGGTTAACGGTAGCCCGGAGAGGGTGTGCAAATCCCATAAAGAGATAGACATTTCTCCGGGAGACGTCAAGAGGGTATTTGTAGTCGGACACCATGCCTCGAAAAACGCCTTCATAACTTCAGAGTTGTAGTCGTACGTGAAGAGGGAGGCATATACAGAATCATAGATCTTCGCGGACTTTAGCTTGTGCAGGCAACGGCTGAGAACGTCTTCGGTCCATTCCCAGTACCCTCTGAAGAATTGAAAGCCGCCGGAAAGCTCGAGAGTATCTCCCCACTTGACTTTTCCCTTCACGATGTTGCCACCCAAAGTCGGCAGAAGGCTCGGACTGCTTGACTCTTCCGGAAGCGAGGATCTGTCGGGTTTATGATTTGATGCTCGCAAACTATACACGTACTCGTACTTATTATGAGGATGCTCGTGGGACCAAACGGACATGCGATTCAGAGTCGTGAGACGTGGCCATTGCTTTGCGTAAGGACCGATAAGGGGGGCATAAATCATCAAGATGGTGCCTTTGTCATTCGGTTGATAACGATCGTCAAGAATTACCAATTGCTCGTCGCCAAGAGAGGAGAAAGCTTGCTTGAAAAAACCCATCGGAAAATCTATCAAAACAATTTAAAGAAAGAGCAATAAGTTCGATATACGACGAGAAAAAAAAAAAAAAAAAAAAAAAGAATACTTTCACACAGAGGCCGGGTGCTGATGAATGAAAAAAAAGTGAAGAGGGGCACCTCCTTTTATAGGCCATGGACGATGATAAATCGATTCAAGTTAGGACTCCATCCGTCTAATTGGAAAATAGTCAGAGATCAACTAGAAGAAGTAATGCTTCCATTCTTCACGTGTTGGAAATCCATGTGGACAAAGGGATAATTTTTTTTTTTCTCTTATTTTTTTGAAACTAATTGTGTTGAAGTATAACCTGGGTAGGATAGGGACTCTCTAACTAATACGAATTCAAGTCCTCTACATGGAATTCTATTGAAGTTTTGAGTGGGCTCGTGAAACAAGGAAAAGATATTGAAAAACAAAAAAACAAAAAAAAAACAAAAAAAAAACGTTTAAAAAGAAGTTGCTGAGTAGATGGTTATTTTCATCTAGGATTCCAATTGCAATTTAAATTCTATTTGTTTATTCAAGTGGGCCAATTAAATTTTATAACGCAAATCGAGGAAAGAAAGCATTGATAGAGCAGATTGATCATTCTTTGCAGGAAGAGCCGTGCATTCTCGGGTTGGGAAATTCTAGTGGCTTTATATTTAAAGTCTATAAATTGAATACATGTGGGGTATATTCATGAAAAGCCCAAATACATCTATGAGTTATCCCAATATTCACGCCTTATTTACTTCAAGTCTCGTCTCACAAACATTCAATTTGTTCTTCGCCGAGACTAGAAGTGGGGGCATTTTGTAGACGAATAAAATTTAAGCCAATTAAATGGCTAAAGTTTGATCCAATGGCATTTGTGTGATTATATATAGCCGAAGGACTTAGATGCCAATTGAAGACTCGTATATATGCGGTCAATATATTTTTATCAATTATATATTTTGGAATTTAATTAAATTAATTTCTAATTTAAATAAATAATTGATATTAAATATATATTCGCCAATAAGATTATTTATTTGCTCCCTAGTTATAAAGAGATAAATATCAATTAATTATTGGCCAATAGAATTGTTTCTTCTCTTCCAAGTTACAAGAGATAAATATCAATTTAAATCGGGCCAATCAAATCGCGCCACATCATCAGTAAGGCCCATCAAGGACTCTTATTCTACCACTATAAATAGGGACCCTCCCTTCACAATTCAAAACACAACAGAAGGAGAAGAAATCGTAGGAGCAAAATTCTCTCTACAATTCAAGAAGCAAGGAAGAAGAATTCGTAGGAGGTAAGATTCTCTCTCTACATTCAAAGTGTTCTTCGTCAAATTCGAGGTGTTCTTGAGCAAATTCAAGGCATTCTTCATCAAATCCAGCGTTTGATCTGAGATAACGGTGCCAAACCTTCGGATTAACGTTAATCAAATTCAAGTCAAGATCATTGGAAGTTTGAAGGGCCAAATCCATCAAGATCTTCAAGATCTTCAAGTCAAATTTAGTCAAAGTTCAACGTTCGATCCCAGATTCAAGTCGCAAGACCCTTGGAAAACGTTATTCAAATCCAAAATCAAATCCGGAGAAGATCAAGTCAACGACGCGACTCTGAAAATTCAAGTCAACTATATATTGTTCTAGAGAGAAGAATCAGAGGATTAAAATAGAGATTGTAACTCGCAATTTATTTATGTTATTCAATAAAATCATCTTTGTTCAATTTTTCTTGTTTGTTTATATCGCAGATAAGAATTTGTTGTTACAAATTTTGGCACGCCCGGTGGGACATCTCTACCTCTCATCTCTTCTCTCTCTCGAAGATCCTAGTAGCTGTTCTACGTTCACGATGAAGGCTGCTACTTCAAGTTCATCAAGCATGGGCGTAGTTACAAGGAGTATGGCTAAGAAGCTGCAGACATCCTCCGAGACTAGCTCAACGCCCCAAATCATCGAAAAAGACTCGTCACCTCTCGTCAACATAGGTGGAGGCGTGGAAGGATCTAGAAGAGAAGCTTCTTCATCCACGTCCCTTTCAGCATCAAACTACTCTGAGGTGGCTCCCGTCATGACGACACATGCTACGACCATGGAGGAGCAGATGGCGATCTTGACCAAGGCCATTGAAGGGCTAACAAAGCACATTCAAGAACAAGACTCCCAAATCGCTATGTTGCGAAACAAGGTTGACGGTAGTCACGACATGGGAAAACAAGGCGAAAATCACACCGAAGCTGAAACTTCTGCAAGGCGACATCCAATCGAAAGGGAGAAGAGCCCGACTGAAGAATTCCAGGTTTCGTCAGAGGGGTTGATTCCTATAGACCAATTGAAGGAGTTCATCATGGGGACTATCAAAGACAAATTCAATGAGGGTTCAAAATCGTCGTCAACATATACCAAGCCATACACTCTAAGAGTAGACGACTTGAAGATGCCAATTGGTTACCAACCCCCGAAAATTCAGCAATTTGATGGCAAGGGTAACCCAAAACAACATGTGGCACATTTTGTTGAAACTTGTAACAACGCCGGGACTTTTGGAGACTATCTCGTTAAACAATTCGTCCGATCATTGAAGGGGAATGCTTTCGATTGGTATACAGACCTAGAAGCGAACTCAATTGACAGTTGGAGTCACATGGAACAAGAATTTTTGAATCGCTTCTACAGCACCCGAAGAACAGTGAGCATGATCGAGCTCACAAACTCTCGCCAGTGGAAAGAAGAGGCCGTCATTGACTATATTAACCGTTGGAGGAATTTAAGCCTGAATTGCAAGGACCGATTGTCAGAGGCGTCAGCTATCGAGATGTGCATTCAGGGAATGCAATGGGGACTCCGATACATCCTGCAAAGGATTCAACCTAAGAGTTTTGAAGAGTTGGCCACTAGAGCGCACGACATGGAGTTGAGCATTATGGCTAGTGGAGTTGAGGGACCACCAGTTCAAGAGCCTCGACAGTCGAAAGAAAAACAGGACTTTCGGAAGGGGGGTAGAGTTTTCTCTAAGACCTCAAGCAAAGAATCTTTGGCAGTGAATGCGACCCCTATCAAATTTCAAGGAAAAGTGAACGGAAACAATGAGGAAAAACAAGATTTTTCACAAGAAAGAAGAAGACTTACTCTAAAAGAAATGCAAGCAAGGGAATATCCATTCCTCAACACTGATGTGGCTGGAATATTTGACGATTTGCTAGGTTTAAAACTTATCGAATTGCCTGAAATGAAGCGCCCCAAAGAAGCTAACAAGACCGATGACCCAAAATACTGCAAGTATCATCGGTTGGTCGGGCACCCAATTCATGATTGCTTCGTATTCAAAGATAAAGTTATGCAGCTAGCTCGCCAAGGGAAGATATCACTTGAAGAGATCAGCGCCACTACAAATTTTGTCGTCACCACTTTTGAGTCCCTTGACATGACGACAACAAACGTACACAGAGGAGATGATGATTGTATCAACATCTCATGCAACGCGATAATTGAAAAGGAGACCGCTGCTAGTGGAACGACTCCGTCTCCAAATGAAGTTTGTACCGTGATTGGTAAATGCATGTCAACAATGACTTTCGCCGATGAAGATTTACTTCTTGGTTCCAAACCACACAATAGACCGTTGTTTGTTGCCGGCTACGCCCGTGAGCAGAAGGTGAATAGGATTTTAATCGATGGAGGTTCTGCAGTCAATATTTTGCCGTTGCAGACTTTAAAGGAATTGGGAATCTCCACGGAGGAGCTCAAAACTAGTCGCTTGATAATCCAAGGATTTAATCAAGAAGGACAAAGGGCCCTTGGTATCATAAGGATAGAGTTGTTAATGGATGATATGTTGTCCACCGCACTGTTCCATGTCATCGATGCAAGAACCTCATATCGCATGCTTCTCGGACGACCTTGGATACATGAGAATAGTGTGGTTCCTTCTTCTTGGCACCAATGTTTCAAGTATTGTCGAGACGGAGTAGTTAAAATAATACTCGCCGATGATAAACCGTTCACCGAGGCAGAAGCCCACTTTGCCGATGCTAAGTACTATCTTGATGATGAGAAGACGGTAAAGGCCAAAGAAATTCTACCAGTTGAAGAACCAAAGCGAAGAAATAATCAAGACAATGCTCCTTTAGCGTGTGAGGCTTTGAAAGATTTGATGTTTCCCCTAACACCAATTGACGAGAAGCGATCAACTTCTCAACCACCTAAAGGATTTGTTCATCCCACAGAAGGAACCCAAGAGGAATGCGAAGAATTCTCCGAGTCCCAAATGACAAAATGTTTTGGCCCAAATGCTTATAAACTCTTAGTGAAAGCTGGTTTCAACCCACGTGAAGATTCTACGCTTGGAAGACTTCATGCCGAAGTTGTTGGCGAAAAGGTGCACGGCCTCAATACTACCCAGATAATGTTGAAAGAAAAGGGACATGCTATTCAAAGTCCTAGAGTTGGTCTTGGATTTGTTCCACAAAAGCGAATTTGTATTGCTATCAATAGAGCTACTAGTAATTACATAATCGAAGATGAATTCTCATCAATAGACGATTTTCTTGAAAGTAGAACAAAAGTGAGAAGGACATCTGTCTTTGATAGGCTTACACCATCTGTCTTCGACAGACTTGCGCCATCCGTCTTTGATAGGCTTGGACCACTTAGAGAGTGGGGGCATGAAAAAAGCGACAAACGAGGGTTTGATAGACTTACACCATCCGTCTTTGATAGGCTTGGACCACTTAGAAAGTGGGGGCATAACATAAAGAATAAGCAAGATGTGGGTGTTTCTAATACTTAAATCACCAAAACACGAAGGATTCGAAGTTCAATTCCATCTCGCATGAAACGGCGTACTTATTTGACCATATCATGTGGTGAAGAGTTGAAGGCTAAAATGCGAACTGTCGTCTTTACAAAAATCCAAGACGACGAGGAAGATGACAGAGAAAGTGTGGCATCATCGTATCATATCACTTTAAGTGAAATGGACGTGATTGAGGAGGAAGACGCTGAAATTGCTCCACCCGAGCTTGAAGAAGGAGTCAAAGCCACCATCGATGAATTAAAGGAAATTAATTTAGGAGATGCGGAGAATCCTCGACCAATCTACATTAGCGCTTTACTGGCTGTCAACGAAGAGGAGACTTATATTGAATTGTTGCACGAGTTCAAGGATGTGTTTGCATGGTCTTATAAAGAAATGCCTGGATTGGACCCAAAAGTGGCAATACATCATCTCTCCGTGAAGAAAGGAGCTCGCCCTGTAAAGCAAGGCCAACGTAGATTTAGACCTTAATTAGTCCCTGCAATTGAGGCTGAAGTGAATAAACTTATTGATGTTGGTTTCATTCGAGAAGTCAAGTACCCAACATGGATTTCAAGTATTGTCCCTGTCAGAAAGAAGAATGGACAAATTCGTGTATGTGTTGACTTTAGAGATTTGAACGAAGCATGCCCTAAGGACGACTTTCCAATGCCAATAGCCGAACTAATGATTGATGCTACTACGGGCCACGAAGCATTATCATTTATGGATGGGTCATCAGGATACAATCAAATACGAATGGCGCCGAGAGACGAAGAATTAACAGCCTTTCGCACTCCTAAGGGCATCTATTGCTATAAAGTGATGCCATTTGGCTTGAAAAATGCCGGTGCTACATACCAAAGAGCCATGCAGAAGATATTTGATGACATGCTCCATAAAGATGTTGAATGTTATGTGGATGACTTGGTAGTTAAATCCAAAAGAAGGGAAGATCATCTCCAAAATTTGAGAAAAGTCTTTGAGCGCTTGAGAAGGTACCAATTGAAGAGGAATCCATTGAAATGTGCATTTGGTGTTACTTCGGGGAAGTTTCTTGGATTCGTAGTTCGTCATCGAGGCATAGAAATCGAACAAGCCAAGATTGATGCAATTTTAAAGATTCGCGAGCCTAGGAACATTCATGAGCTCAAAAGTTTGCATGGGAAGTTGGCGTACCTAAGAAGGTTCATTTCAAACTTAGCCGGCCGATGTCAACCATTCAGCCGACTCATGAAGAAAGATGTTCCCTTTGAATGGGATGAAGCTTGCATGAGTGCCTTTGAAAGCATAAAATCGTATTTAACAAAGCCTCCTGTGTTGATCGCGCCAGTGCCCGGACGATCGTTAATACTCTATATTGCTACTCAAGAACGATCTGTCGGAGCTTTACTAGCGCAGGAGAATGATGATGGGAAAGAGAGCGCCTTATACTACTTGAGTAGAACGATGACACCAAATGAATTGAACTATTCACCAATCGAAAAGACATGCTTAGCGCTCATTTTTGCAATTCAAAAGCTGAAGCATTATTTTCAAGCACATGTTGTCCGTCTAATCTCAAGGATGAATCCTCTAAAGTATGTCATGTCAAAACCCGTCCTATCCGACAGACTCGCAAGGTGGTACCTGCAATTGCAGCAGTTTGACATAACATATATTCCACAAAAGGCTGTGAAAGGACAGATTCTAGCCGATTTCTTAGCGGATCATCCTATCCCTGCAGAGTGGGAGTTATCCGATGATCTACCCGATGAAGATGTTCTTGTGATTGAAGCTAGTCCCCCTTGGAAGATGTACTTTGATGGAGCTTCTCACAGAGAAGGAGCGGGCGCTGGAGTAGTATTTGTCACACCTAACGGCGAAGTGTTGCCTCACTCTTTTACCTTAACACAAAATTGCTCTAACAATGTTGCTGAATATCAAGCTCTTATCCTTGGGCTAGAAATGGCAGTTGATATAAAGCAACTAAATTTGGAGGTATATGGAGACTCCAAGTTGGTGATCAATCAGATACTCGGATCATACGAAGTTAAGAAGCTCGATTTACTCCCTTATGTCGATTATACTAAAAGACTTATCGGATACCTTGGTGATGTGACAATAGAACATGTGCCTAGAAATGATAACAAACAAGCAGATGCATTGGAAAAACTTGCTTCTACTTTAGCCATGCCCGAAGACGGAGCTCATATATCAATTTTCAAGAGGTGGGTCGTACCACCAATCGTTGAACATGGAGAAATTGAAGTAGACGAAACTCGAGTAGTTTACGTGTTTGAAATCGAGAAGGAAGATTGGCGTCAATCATTTGTGGATAACTTGAAGTACGAAAAGTTGCCTAATGATCCACGTCAAAGAGTTGATATTCGACGTCGTGCGGCTCGTTTCATCTACTACAAAGATACACTTTACAGACGTTCATTTGATGGAGTCTTCTTGAGATGTTTAGGTGATGACGAAGCCATTCAAGCCATAGAAGAAGCTCATTCCGGAATTTGCGGCGCCCATCAGTCAGGACCCAAATTACATTTCCGGATAAAAAGAATGGGTTATTATTGGCCATCTATGGTAAAGTATTGCATGGAGTATGCCCAAAAATGTCAACCTTGTCAATTTCATGCAAACTTTACTCATCAACCGCTGGAGCCATTACACCCTACTGTTGCCTCATGGCCCTTTGATGCTTGGGGTTTGGATGTAGTTGGACCTATGACAAAGTCTTCCGCTGGACATCTCTATATCTTGGCAGCAACAGACTACTTTTCCAAATGGGCTGAAGCAGTGCCTCTTCGAGAAGTAAAAAAGGAGAATGTTGCCGATTTCATCCGCATCAACATCATCTACCGTTACAGAGTTCATTGATATGTGATCACAGACAACGGAAAGCCATTATGCAACGGTGTGATAGATAAACTTTGTGAAAAGTTTGGCTTCAAGCAAAGAAAGTCTTCAATGTACAACGCTGCAGCCAATGGACTCGCCGAGGCCTTCAACAAGACTTTATGTAATTTGCTGAAGAAAGTGATTGCCAAGTCAAAACGCGATTGGCACGAAAGGATGGGAGAAGCTTTATGGGCTTATAGAACAACGTATAGAACACCTACTCAAGCCACTCCATATGCGTTGGTGTACGGTGTGGAAGCGGTCTTGCCTCTTGAAAAACAAATTCCATCATTGAGGATAGCTATACAAGAAGAACTCACTCAAGAAAAAAATGCCCGTTTGCGTCTTGCAGAATTGGAAGCTCTTGACGAGAAAAGATTAGAGGCACAACAAAGTATTGAATGCTACCAAGCTCGTCTTTCTAGGGCATTTAACAAGAAGGTGCGGCCAAGATCGTTTCAAGTTGGAGATTTGCTACTTGCCGTAAGGAGGCCCTTCATCGTCACTCATAAAACGGGAAATAAATTTACTTCAAAGTGGGATGGTCCTTATATCTTCAAAGAAGCATACACAAATGGAGCGTACAAATTGGTTGCCGAAGATGGTTTAAGAATTGGTCCGATAAATGGAAAGTTCTTGAAGCGGTACTATGCATGAATTGGAGGAGCTCTAAGTTCAGTTCTCTCCTAAAAAAAAAAAAAAAAAAAAAAACCTATCTTTTTTCTTTGAACTACGTTATGACTTGATCCCATTCGGGGTACGTAGGCAGCTTGGATATTCTCTAAGTTCAGTCCTCTCCTAAAAAAAAATCTATCTTTTTTTTCTTTGAACTACGTTATGACTTTATCCCATGCAGGGTACGTAGGCAGCTTAGATATTCTCTAAGTTCAGTCCATTCCTAAAAAAAAAAAAAAAAAAAAAAATCGTTGAAAATATAAGTGCAGAATACTAAGGAAACAAGATGGAAAGGGAGATTTTTTTTTTTTATTTCATGAATCATAAAAGTGGAATAAACAATAAAAAAAAAATCTAAATCTAGCTCAAGCGAAAGGGTCTAAATCATTCAACTTTTCTTTGGCATCTTCTAAAAGCTCAGCAGAAGCGCGCAATTCTTCTACCAAATCATCACTTAAAGGGGATGTATTTTCAATGGCAACAATCTCTTTGTTAATCTCTTGAATTTCAGTTTGAACAGTATGAAGGAGTTCTCGTTGTCGCTTTAATGATGATCTCAACTGTCCCACCCTCACCTTCAAAGCAGCACGCTCTTTCTTGACACTCTCCAAATCACTATTGGTGACTTGAACTTGAAGAGTCTCTTTGTGTTCTCTAGCTTGAGTAGTATGCAAATGATCTTTAGCCTCATCTAATTGTCGTGATAGAATCTCTTTAGATGCCTTCTCAGAGTTCGACGACCTCACCTTATCATAAGCCGTCGCCTGGGAAAATAATGACTTCAATGATTCCTCTATGCAAGATATGTCGAAATCACCAAGATCCCTCATGGTTCCAAGAACTAATTGGACATCTTCTTGAATAGACGAGATGGAATCAATTGAAGTCCGTACTATCCTCGCACGAAGATCTTGCCATAATTGGCGAAGAAAAACCCGCTTGTGATTTTTCAGAAAATTTTCACCCACAAAAACTGAACAAGCACCATTGTACGACCCTTTCGCAGTCTCTTTCATCTTGGATGCTCTGGCAGGCATCAAAGCAGTCGGCGACAAAGTTGCACCCATTGAGCAAGCCTTGGCAGTTGAGTGATGACTAGCTTGAGATTCCTCGCGATCATCAACGTTAATTATCTCGTTTTCCAACTAAATAAAAAAAAAAAAAAAAAAATCATTAGGCCAAAAAAAAAAAAAAAAAAAAAAAAAGGGAAAGTGTTAAGTACAACCTTCTCAGCAAAAGTGTCATTTGTTCGAGAATGACTGTCCACACTGTTATCAATATGAAGATCTTGTGGTTTTGAAGATTGCGGGTCCCTCTTCGGCCTTTTCCAATGACGTTCTATGTGGCTATCGTCACTCTCATCCGATGGAGGCAAAACGTTCCTCTTCTTTATATCTCTAGGAGGGTTTTTGGTTTGGAGCACATTTCCGCGAGAAAGATTGCCGAGACTATTTCTTGCCTCATCTTCTTTGTCTTCAAGTGGAATCTTACTTAACTCCAAGTTCACCAAACTCGCAACTTTATTTTCAAGATAAGTTCCGTAAGCTTCAGTCCACCATCTTTTATAGCCGTCCGTGTGAAACTTTCTTGGATTTTGAGGAACGACGGAAAATATCACTTTAGACATGGACTCGAGCAAAACACATAGACGCCAATAACGGAGTCCATCTATTAAAGAAGCCTCGCGAACGTCTTCATCAAGTACTCCCGGAACATCTTGGTAAAACCCAAATTGACGGCTAAACCGATGAGGACTATATGGCTCAATAACGAAACGATTACCACGCCGCAAGGGAGATAGCTCGAGCGAATGGCGATGAAATAATTTCTCTCGGACCCTTTAGTTGTTCCATCATCAACATATAAAGAAGACTCGCTCCTAGGAATCGTGGTGCAAGTCCAAGACATAAGATCTCCTTTGTGAATCCGTTTGCGTGCATCCGCGGGAGTGTAGTATCTAGCGCTTCCTTCTCCAGAATAAGATACCATCTTTGGGCCATCGACGGCTACGCCTTGCAGAACTTGACAATGGGTCTTGAAATAAAGCGCCAACCAACTATAGACGAAGTGAATAGGGAACGGAGAATTCTCTTGATGGAGTCTCAAGGATCTCGAAATCCTATTTATGCCGTTGAAGATGC